>OW386538.1:21235310-21687379 GCA_936435175.1 Glyphotaelius pellucidus
AGTGTCCATCATCAGAGCAGATGAGCATCATGAGGGCAGACTGATGATAGACACTGTAACGCTGTCCGAAACGTTGGCTAAAGAAGGAGGTAGCGAAACACGGTATAACACCCCAAAAACAAATAACAAAAATACTTTTGGCCGTGAAAACCTAAAAATATACCAAAAACGGTTTTTCTATTTTATTTTTTGACGTCACCTTTAGTAGTTATTTTAACACGCGACAGCTGTTTCACCTTTCCTTAAGGGTTAGGGTATTGTTAAACTGTGTCTTCGGAAGGTTATGCAGCTTTAGCGTGTGAAAACAACTTTTCCTTGCAAGGTTATAGAGTTCGTCTTTGAAATGGAATGTTATAATTTATTAAATTAAAAGTAATGTTTATTTAATTAAAAGTCTATGCGCGTACCAAAGCAGGTAGGTGTTCGATACACACGGTTGCTCGAACGAAGGAAATTGTATGCCTATCAATATATTATATCTTTCCGTTGCAGTAATTAATTCACTGATGAACTAGAGGACGTATTTGATGTAAATTGGGTCCTTTAACGGTCCGGCGCGGCAGTTTGACTGGTTCATACTTCATACCTACAGGACCTACGTGTGTGAAGGCGCATATGCATGTAACCTAAAGAGGAACGCACACGGTGCCTGCTTCATACGAAATTTTGTATTCGTTTTAAACCTTACCCAACTAAACTTATCCATTTTTTTTTCAATCAAACGGTCTCGTATGCAGGTATTACGCTGTAGTACTTTTTTAATGATTTTAAGGCAATCTTGGCTGCTTTTTCAGGCTTGCCCAGAAAGAGATCGTATGCATACGTCTGTATGAAAACGAAAAAAAGATCGTACGCATACGTCTTGTATGAAAACGAAAGAGACAGAAGATACTAGAATTTCGAATGTCTTTAAGCATATTCCTTCACGCATTACGCGAATGTACGTTTCTTTCGAATCGTAGAACTATAAAGGTATCGCTAGTTATAAAAACAAGCAAAAACATAAGCTTTATTTCATGAAACCCACATTAATTCGCACCGATATTTAACATTAATTACATACTTATTCGTTAATAATTTTACCGTAAAAGTAATATGATTTTATCGTTTTAAAGTTTGAAAGTTCCTTTCTGCGATTACTATTGTTTGTTTTTAGTTTGTAACACTTCGAATTCAGTTTTTGACTTGGCCACCCAATTTTGAGTATTAGAATTTTTGAAACGCTCGAAAAAAAATGGAAGAGGAGAGGGGGGAAGGTGTGGAAGGTGGAGGGAGGACGTGGGTGGGGAAGTCGACGCGGAAGGGAAACGGGAACGAATGGGAAAGGACACGCAGGGAGAAACATTTTCTTTTTTAAGTGGCATTACAACGCATGCCGGGAACTCGCTAGTAAATAAATAAAACTATTGTACTGACTCACTTTTTTATTTCGATTCCACAAATTTATTAATGTACGCATACAAATAAAATATTAAACATATGAATCATCCACGTAGGTACTTATTGGTACTACATTATTAAAATAAATATATTATGTTGAAAAGCTCCCGTCAGTTGTAGAAGAGTAGTCATTGTCACCCATCAATATTATAAGAAGCAAGCTATCACATACGTTCCTTCGAGTGCTCTGCGATGACGTGGATACAATCTTTGCCTTTTTTTAACTTTAGACCAATGGTGTGGATAGAGTTAAAGAAGAAGACAAAAGTTACGACAAATTTGCCTTATATTGCTAATTTTTCCATTTTCGGTCTCAAAACGTAATTTTTTTTCCATTATTTTGTTCTGTATAATGCTCTGTGATGACGTGGATACAATCTTTGCCTTTTTTAACTTTAGACGAAAGGTGTGGATAGAGTTGAAGAACAAGACAAAAGTTACGACAAATTTGCCTTATATCGCAAATTTTTCCATTTCGGTCCCAAAACGTAACCTTTTTCCATTATTTTGTTCTGTATAATTAAAATAAAAAAATACAGTTTATTCAGTTCATTAAGGTATTTCATAGTATTATTTTCAAACAAAACAATTGTAATAAACAGTCGCCGTGTGCGTTCCTCTTAGGCATGTCCATTTAATTAACTCGCTTGCCTATTTACATATTACTGGGCACTTTGCTAGTTCCCGCGTCTATTAATCGCTTTAACACGGAATTTTGGGAACAAGGATGAATGCATTCGTTGCCAGCGTTGCCCGCTCCGAGTTATGGAGGATAATTCCATATGTAAAGTGATTACTGCCGAGAATTATTATTCTCAATTGGTCGGGTATTATGAACCTATGTGTGGTATTTGGGCCGGGGGCGGAGGTACTTGCCGCGCGAGAGATTTATATAGAAAGGTGAATGGATGACCCGCGGTAATGCCCGCGATGCTCTCGCCACATGTGCGCGCTAATTCGAGTTGAGTGCCAGGTGCTAGGCTCAACGGAGAAAGCAGGACGGAGACCACGTTAAGTTTTAAACTGAGAATAAGTGGGTTTATCTGTAATCCATGACTTAAGCCGATAAAAATAACTTACTTTAATTTCTTCTGCCTCTTCACAAGCCTTCAATAGGACAACAGTTTAAAAAATATGAAACCAGTGGAACAGTATTACCGCCATCTTGGAAATGTTATGAGACTGGAAAGTGATTGAAGGAGAGAATATTGCAAAGAGGAACGTTTTAGACCAGGGTTTCCCAAACTTTTTCCGCAACGGAACCCTTTGCAAACCCGTAAATTTTAAGGAAACAATTGGCTTATTTTTTAGATTGGACAATTTCTAATAGCAAAAATTAAAAAAAATGTTATTAAGCACATAATTTATAATTTATCATTTATATTCCATTTTTTTTTGTTTACATATGAATTAATAAAAAAACTATTTATATTCCATTTTTTTGTTTGCATATCATAATATAAATAAAAAAATGGAATACAAACAAACAAAAAAATGGAATAAATAAATCACGTAATGACTTGAGTCCGTGAATGATTTCGAGTCCGTGAATTTCATTTCTTCTTGATATCAGACACAATATTGGTAAGTTGGAGTCTAATATCTGGTGTGGCATCGAGCCTGTTCCTGCACTTCGATTTCGTTGCAGCATAATTAGAAAATCCCTCATCGCATAAATATGTTGTAGAAAACGGAAGTAAAACAATAATAACTTGTTTTGATAAATTGGGGCACTCTTCTGACAAACTCACCCGGAAACAACTAAAGGTTGATCAATGTCAACTAAATAAATTAAGAACTATTGGAAAAAAATTATACAAATAATAATTTCTTGTGAATAATATCAGTAGTGTTACAATATGAATATGTGTAGGCTACATTAAATGAAATTCTTCCGACAAATAGTCGCGGAACCCCTAATCAGGTTCAGCGAAACACTGGTGTTCCGCGGAACACAGTTTGGGAAACCTGTTTTAGGCTATTCAGAGTTAGTTAGATATGTTGAGATAGATTGATAGATAGAGCTAGATTGTTTAGCCGTTTTTTTGCAACTCTTCGATTCTGATTGGCGGTCTCTCTACTGATCGAGTACTGATTTTTTTCTTGTACCTATATATTTGTTTATACGGATATATATGTACTTTTACGTACAGCTTAAGTCATGGATTACAGATAATCTCACTTATTCTCAGTTTAAAACTTAACCTTTGGGCACCTAGCTGTAGACACTGGGCACTCTCAAATGTTTCTAGTTTTACGTATTTTGGCGGTTTCCATTGATTATTATCATCAATTAATGGATGACCTTTGTATCATTTCACGACCAAATTTTAATTCCAACGCTCATCCAGTATCTACTTGAAGATTTTCTTCCTTTTAATCCATTTATTCGAAAGATGATACATACATGCATACTTAATTTGATGCTCTTTGTATGACACCTAGCTACTTTTGCCGCCTCAAAAGTTAGTACTGGCAGAATGCATTGATTAAATACATGAGTTCGAATGTTTATAAGTCATCTTGCTTTTGTAAAAATGGCACAACCGATAAAGTGAACAAATGTTAAATTCTTTTCGTATACAATTCAGAATACTAGAAACTAAAAATCCCATTTTCCACACACTGACTAATTTTCAGTAATTGGTGGTAACTTAATTTTGCTAACAAAAAAAACAGATTTTATAAACTGGAATTGGCTATAATAAAGAGTATTAGGTCCTCGGCTAGTGACGCACAAAAAGCATTCCGATGGTATTCCGGCAATTTTAAATTTAGAATTTGTAAACGCCTTTCGTCAAATTTGATTTGTTGACTTCTAAACTGTTTGCAAACTTAATGAACTCGAACACAAGTTCATTTGCGTGGGGTTTCGCGAAAGTGACTTTATTACTTGCCAGATGCCTTGTCTTCTGCCAAAACCAAAACATTTGTATTGAAACTTACCCATTTTTTATTTTTTTTATTTTGCAAGATTGAAATTATATAAACTTGCATTCCAAATTATAACTAAATAATTAACAAAAGTGAATATGTCCTCATCCCTCATTAGAATTTCAACTGCCCACTCACAGCATTTCCATCAGAATATGGTTGAAGGGAGTAAGGAGGTTGGGAAGTATCTGGCTATTTAGATCAGGCATGCCCAATCTGCGGCCCAATTGAAGATTTTTTTCCAAATTTTTATGTTTTAGATTTTGATATTCATTTAAAAAATAATTCTCGTAAATTTGTCGTATTTATATTATATTTTGTGAAATAAGAACTTTCTTCTTATTTACTAGACCTCGGATACTCGATGGGGTTTTGATTTGTTCCTTGAAAAGTGCAAGGCGCATGGCCGCACTGGGAATTTATTTTAGCAATCAATTCCAACCGGTATATTTTTCCGCACATTTCTCTGAAGATCGAATGCTGCCTACCTGATTTTAATAAGTGACGGGTAAGAAGTCCAAAGGACACATGGGCGCATTGGTTTGTTTGTGCCTACTAGCATTGAAGGTCGCGGTTTCACAATACCAGCAATTTAAGACACCCAATTACCGGTAAAAATTAACGGTAATATCCAACGCTTACCACCCCTCCCCCCGAGTGGCCCACCTAAGCTCAGTAATACTTTTTTTTAGCCCATCAAACGATTTGGGTTGGGCACCCCTGATTTAGATGATAATACTGGTCCTTCAACATATTTCAAAGAACGTTCTATTTCTGAGCGGTGATCTTTTACTGGGGCGATACTGAGTGTTTCGTGCCACAGATACGCTATAATAAATAATCTGTGATATGCCATATATAAATTACATAAAACTTTTTGAATTGAAAACTTCTTTAGAACTGCTGTGAAATTCGATGAAACGGAAGCGAGCGACACTAAAAAGAGACAAACACATACATCTGTAGAATTTAGTTCGCGAGAGAATGAGTTAGCAATTATTTATTAATTGCACGGGCCCAATATAATATGATAAATCCACGGTCCCACGTAGCCCCCCTATAGTCCAATGGTATAAAGCGCCTGACGAACTTATCGGCCAGACATTCAGAGGACCCAGGATCGAATCCTGTAACATGAAAAAAAATAATATTATTTTTGTAAAATCCAATCTTCAAACCACTCCAAAATGAAGATGCAAAGAAAATACAAAAAAGCGACGTCTAGCGACTCCGAAGAAGACAACGCAAATACTAATAAAATGAACAAATCTATAGGAAAAGGTGCACTGGTATTCGACGACAAAAAAATGGAAAAAATCACATTGATTAAAAAAGTGCTTTGTAGTCTCCCCACTCTTGTGTACTTTAGTTTTCTGAAGGTTTTACTACTGCGTGTGAATTGCACTCTGATTTTTTTTATATTTTCGTGGAAAGCAATCACTTTGTGTTTTTGACATATTAAAACATTGAACAAAACACTTTGTTTTTAATCACTAGTTTTTGGTTAAAATTAATTTTATTGAATTAATGGTTAAAAACAAAGCGTTTGTTTTATTTAAGGTGGATTGTCAAAAGATTACACATTCTACTTTTTCACAGATGGCGCGCGTATAATTATTTTACGAACAAATGCTTTTTAGAAGTTATGCTTTAAACTTTAAAATATTGAGAATAATTAATTGTTTGCGCCCGTACATACGCAATATGAATGTGAATAAATAGTTTTGTCAATAAAAAACTCATATCTTTCAAGAAAGGCTGACAAATACAATATTGCATCGGTGATTCAATCCAATATTGTATTTGTCAGCCTTTCTTGAAAGATTTGAGTATTTTGATGGACAAAACTATTTATTTATATTTATATTGCGTATGTACGGGCGCAAACAATTAATTATTCCTAATATTTTAAAGCGTAACTCGTAAAAAGCATTTTTTCGTAAAATAATTATACGCGCGCCATCTGTGAAAGAGTAGAATATGAATTCTTTTGACAATCAATGACCTTAATAATATTTCTTAGCCCATGTCTCATGTCAAGTTTCTAACCTGTGACCTCTGGTTACATATCATAACCACTCGGCTACGTAGGTCATCAAATTGTCAAACTGTGAGAAATTGATGGGTTTGAGTTTGCCTACATTTTAAATTAATTATATTCGTGAGCTCATTCGTAGAAAATATTTGTAATTGTACCTAAAAGCTCTCTGATGCTCTGAAAATAATATTATCTTGAAGTCGTAGTGGCATTACGATGTACCTCCCAATCGCTGTTTTAATTTCCCTTTTATGTGGGGTTAAATCACAGGGGATGACTTTGATAATTGAAATGTAAATATATAACAAAGATTAACCGGTTTTAATGGAGGGTTTGGCAATTTTCATTATACTTAAATGCTCCAGAACCTTTGTGCGACATGGAAGCCTCACCATCAATGTATTGGTACAGCCGGGCCCGGGCCCGGGCACCTGTGTGCGAATAATGATCAAAGGCCGGGAGGCGAGTGGGTGCAGATGTCAAGTATTATCAAATAAGGTACAGGTTACAAATGGCTTTTCTACAATTTTCTCTCACGTCAACAAGGAAAAATATTCGACTTGGATTTTGACTTTAAATTCACTCATGCAATTTTTCACGTCGGATCTTTGAATCTGATGTTACTGAAATTCTAGAAACTCTGTTGTGAAATATTATGCCACCGTCAGATGTATTTTTAAAAATAATTTTCAAAGCCAGGATTTGAAATCGTATCTCTGTAATTTTTCTCTACCGCGTTACCTTCCCAGCAGTGCTAAATTAATTTATAATATAATTTTTATTTATTTTTAAATGTTTATGACTAGCCGAGGTTCTTCGAGGCCCGGGCTTTACGCAAAGTTTTTCGAATCACATGTAGACGTGTGATTCGAAATTTTCTTTTTTAAAATGATTTTAATTTTCCTCTTATTTTGAACGTTAAGAGTATAAAATTTCATCAAAAAGTATCGAAATTCCACTTTGTGGGGTGGCAAAAGTGGTGGGAAGGGTGGGGGGGGAGTTGCAATCTCTTATAGAGCGTGACCTTTCTTTTGCTTTGAAAGTCAAGTGTGCAAAATTTCATCAATATCAGACTACGCCGCTGCGACATCTTTTCTTTTCATAGGTGTAGATATATTATATAGATTAAATACATTTATTACTTACACATGGTGTCCGGAAACTAGTGCTACAAGCGGGAGACTGCTGAATCTACATCACATTTGAAGTCGATTTTGTTGCATAAGTTTTTTTGATTTGAGCTTTTGTTTTCGAGTAAATCGAGTCTTTTTAGTTGGGACAAAAGTTGGGTGTGTCAGTTAAATGCGTCGAAATGTAGGCCTGGCTCAAAAAAATAATCCTTTAGTTACCGAAAAAATAACAAAATAAATAAAAACAAAAAGAAAAAACAAGATTTGTTGGGTTCTCTTCTCTATGTGATGTGTTTTCAACAGTTTCCCGCTCGTACCACCAGTTTCTGGATCCCACGTATAATATCATCTCCGTCGGTCTTCGTAGATTTAAGATTTTTAAGGATTTCGGCTTTGTTTTCGAAAATATTTATGTATTTATTTATAAAATTAACGCCATTCGGCTTTTAAATATTAACATAGATAAGGTGTAGCGACAACATGAAAAAAAAGCTCAAGTGAGCTTGTTTGTATATTCAAATATTACAATATTGCAACAATGAAAAAATATGTTTAAATATGATATATTTGCAAATAACTTAACTTAAGAGGTACGTTGAAAATGTTTAATGGTAGGTAAATAATAAGTAAAATATATAACAAGCTACGAAACAAACCTTAATTCCAATGGCCGAAAAAAGTTTATCAATCGTCAAAAAATGGCTAAACAGTAATACTCTTACAGTTAATACAATCAAAACAAAATATATAACTCATAGTATTACACAAAGAGGTCAAACTCCATCAAACATAGGCTTGATTCTACATGACTGTACTTTTCCCAACTGCCAGTGCGAACATATAGAAAGGGTAAAACATACAAAATACCTGGGGGTTATTATTGATTCACACTTACGCTGGACTGACCACATTAATTTCATCACAAATAAACTGAAACGAGTCATGCACCTAATAAAGTACGTTAAAAACATCTTCCCACTAATAATACTAAGATCGATCTATTTTGCACTTTGTCAATCCATTGCCACATATGGAATACTAGCTTGGGGAAGTGCTACAAACATAGCAATTGACCCAATTCAAAAAATACAAAAAGCAATAATTAAACTCATCCTGCAAGTACCATTTCACACAGATTCTAGCGAAATCTACAAAGCATTAGAAGTCATGTCAATAAGACAACTTTATGCCAAATCTGCTATAATATACCTTGTCCAAAACAAACAACACATTCCAATTCAACCAAAAACCATAACAAAAACCAGGTCCTCAACAAATAAAACACTGAACATACCGATAACCCACACCACACATGGACAAAGACACTTTCAGTATTATGCAACCAAACTTTTTAATTGCATGCCCATTACTTTGAAACAAATACTATCTGCAAATACATCTACAAACTTTAATTTAATGAAAAACAAATACCTTTGTATAACACCACTATTTTATTAACAATATCAACATGTTTCGAAAACTATGTTTTCTTCGTCAGGATAATAAGTCAATAATAAATAACAAAAGACAAACAAGTATAGACTAATTAGAACATAGACAAAATATTAGAAAGGAGAGGTGATTAATTACCTAAAATATATCATAAAAAACAATTATATAAAATAAAATATAAAAATTATTTTAGAATGGGTAAAAAATTACATTAACATAATAAAAAATCTTTTAAAAGGAAAACAAGAAGTCTATATATTGTTAATAAAATAGTGGTGTTATACAAAGGTATTTGTTTTTCATTAAATTAATGATGACACCCCAAAGTAAATATGCCTATTTTGAAGAAAAAACATCTACAAACATTCATAAAAAACATATCACTGACTGGATTAAAAATCAAGATATTAACTTTATACAAAACATTATTATTCCCAACCAAACATAACAAAACTATAAAAAGTATAAAATTAAATAAACCTAAAAATTAAGTAGTTTTTCAAGTATCCAATAACTATACATACACTTACAATTTATATATGTGTGTACATATATATATGTGTATGTGAATGTGTATGCGGATGTATACGTATGTATATATATATATTTATATGCATGTGTGCAGGTACATGTATTTATATGGATGTGTATGTATGTGTATGTTTATATATATATATATATTTTTTTTTTATATTCCTCTAATATATTTAAATACTTTTTTTTCTCTTCTAAATAACCAATGTACAATAACTGTTAAAATTTGAAAAAAAAAATACATATAAAACTTTAAATTACAACACATAAATACTTGTCACACATAAACATAAATAAACACGTAAACACCTCAGCACAGGTTCTCCTAGTGAGGTGTTCACGAAACATACAACAATACATATCCACAGTTTCACCTTCACAAACCTACCTTACACCCAACATAATAAAATTATAAAATATATTATGTAAAAATGTTTTCGAAATTGATCTATAGGTAAATACTGTAATATATAGAAATAAATAAATGAAGCAATGAAATTAAGAAAATCTGCGGACAAAATAATAAGAAAAGCCACTATTGTAAGATAGTACCAACATTTAAAAAAGTTAATTTTTTTTTTAATAATTGTGATGGTTTATAAAATTATTATAAATCATACATTTAATTACTAAGATATATTGAATTTCGTTATTATATGTGTTTCGTTATAATAATAATGTCAAACTGTGCGTTTTTATTTCGTCGGGTCCCGAATGCGTCGGGTCCCCGCCCAGGCTTCGTGAGTTCAATCCCTCGGGTGGCGAGGTCCTCCACGACCTCGACCACGACGAAGCAACGTTTCCGCTTAGTTTGATAGTTATAAGAGTTTTTCAAATATTATCAGGTTATCTCTAACCCGGGAATGCTTGTTTTTTCTATTATAAACCATTTAACTATTAATTATTTCGTAGACACGGGACATTCGACTCGAAACAAAAATTGATAAGTATACTTACACTACGTATAATTTCACAATCGTATCAACTCAAAATAAGACCAGCATAAAAATGGTTGTTAAAAATATATTAACCTTTGTGTTTTACTTTTATGACACGTAAATTGTTTGAAGCTAATCAATTTATATAATATTATTAACATTGTTCAGTATGCATATAATATGTTCATTTAACATTGTTCAATATGTGTATAATATTATTAACATTGTTCAGTATGTATGACGTTGCAAATAATTATTTTTAAGAAATGTGTTTCGTTGGCTTTGGGCCCGAATCTCGCCTATGAATGCATTGCGAATTTAGATTGCATATTTAATATTAAGGTTCCGCGACCGTTACTTATTGAATTAAATTGTTTCGTTCCGCGGCTACGCTAAATGCACTGATAACCATTTTTTGCTAGCAATGCAGTTTTATGAAAATTGCAAAACATAACGTAAAAGTTTGAAATAATCGTCTGCGTTTATTTTATGGACTTCGTTATAGAAGTACCGTTATTTATTTTTCATTTGATCTTAATGATGTTGTAAAAGTTGCTTTTAATAAGGCGTTTCGATAATTTAACGCAAAGAAAAATTCTTAGTTATCTGATTCAATCTAGGGAGAATGTAGCCTTTAATTAAAATAAAAGGTTTCCCTTGGAATGCTGTGGAATCTGTAGCGGATTTATTAGGAACTCACCGCACTTATGTTTGGTATTTTGAACCTTAGGCTCTTATTGAAATAAATTTTATTCGAACAAGAAAAAAATCATCATCTTCATCCCCTTATCCTATTCGGGTCGGGGACCCATTGCATCGACAAGGCTCCTCCATACGTCCCTGTCTTGTGCTGATTGTTCGGCCTCTGTCCGTGACAGCCCCATCCTCTCCTCATACAGTTTCTGGAGTTGCCTCGCCCAGCTGTGTCCGGGGCGGCCAACTGGAAAAAGAAAAAAAATATATCTTAATATTTTTCTAGCTTGTCGTTTCGCCACTAGCAAATTGATTTTTTGTCTGTGAAAAGGCTCGTCGCAAATTTTGTGTCCAATTTGTCATTATTATGTTAATGTCAACATTTTTCATTTTCAAAAGTCATGGTACTGTATTTATATACAGGAAAGTCTTACGTTACTTCTTTTTATTGATAAAAATTCTTATTTAGCGAAAATTTGATGAAAATCAATCATTTTTCCCATTTCAACAAAAATTTCTCTTTCGCTATCCTGGGGTAACTACATAGGAGAGATTTATACTTATTAAAAAAAAAAAGTTTTTTAGTTACACATATATATATGTAACTAAATACACAATCTGGTAAGACGATACAATTTACAAAAACATCATTGAAAATAAAGAAGTTATTACATAAATATATAAATAGTGTTAGCCGCTCGGTAGTTTACATAGCTGTCACTAGGGGTTAATTGGAACGTTTGCCCGGCCCTTTTCGGCCCGTTTCATACAAATCTTAAATTTAGATTTGAGATCACAATACCCAACCAAACTGAAAAATTATTTTTGTAATCAAAAGTTAAATCAAATATCTAGTTTGGATGTGAGCTACTTTATTTATTTTTGCTTTAATTATAAGATATAGGCCATTAACGATTTTAGTGTTTCATGATTTTAGAGGCAACTTCGGCAATTATTTGTGAGTAAATGAAAAACAATAAAAAAATAATTTTACTAAAATTATCATACAAATATAATAAAATATAAAATAAAAAATAAAAATTAAGAAAAAAAATCATTTTGATAGGCGTAAATTTAAAATACCTACAAATTACCTATTAACGGCGGAACAAAAATTTGTCGTTTATATATATTAAAATTACTACCCAAAAAAATGCACTTTTAACCATGTTTAATTTTTTATTTTATTTTATACAAAAATAATTTTTCAGTTTAGTTGGGTAATATGATCTCAAATCCAAATTTAAGATTTGTTTGAAACTGGCCGAAATGGGCCGCGCATACGTTCCTCTTAAGAAGGGGTCGCTTAGATGGTTTGGACACGCGTTGTCTAGCGAAAGGATAATAGAGTGTCTGAAATATAAATTGATAGAAGAAGTTGGCGACCTCCAGGGAAGACATTGCCTGATCAACGGAAGTTAAGCCGTATAATTTCGACAGTCAGAATAACATAACATTATGCATGAATTTGAATGAAGCCATGAGTTTGTCGTCAGCAAAGAGTAGTGCCGCGAGTGGTGACTCTGCTCATCCCTGTGGTGAAATGGAGCGATGGTAAAATAGTTAGTGAGTCATTTCTTGTCATCGTGCTTTATGTTTTAACTAAATTGAGTCGCTAGGCGCCCATAAAGACGTCCCTTGTTCCGTGCTTGTCGGGAATGTCAATGGGGTAGTTTTCACCCTACATTTTTAAATTACTCTCCTCCGCCGCGCCGATTATGTTTCAGGTTCCTTCGAAAGGCCGAATAGTGTTTCAATGCTTTGGAATTTGTCAAAACTATTTAGGGGCAGAAATATTACACGAATAGAATTATTATTGATTTGGTAATGTGACACCACCGCATACTTTCAAATCCTTGTCTTCGGGCCTAGATATCGCGAAAGTCATTTTTTTTTTCATTAGGCCATTATTTCTCCACACAGGAGGCCTTGAGGAAAATAATTCCCCTCAGAGCCTTTGTCATCTTTGCGGATGCTGTGTGGAAAGTCTTTTTAGGAAAGGAAGAATAAGAAATTTTGGGAAGGAAAAAAGGTATAAGGGGTGGTTAGGAATATGGGGGTCAGTACGTCCAAGAGTGATGGACGTATGAATCCATCCCTACCACAGCGGTGCAAGGTGATGTTCCGAGAGAGTCCTGCTGGAGAGCTAAAAAGGTCTTCCTCAACCAGTCTCCCGATCTGACCTGCCATGCAGTTGATGGGCAGACGCATCCGCCGCCAAAATCCAGACAAACCTCACCCCCATGAACCCGGGCACCCCTGCTGTCGCCTAACGTAGAGAACCACTACGGTTCTCTACGTTTGGGGTGACATATGGCAGCGGTGATGGTTGTTCAATAAATGGTTCCCGGGGCGGCGGCGGGACCCATAACCTCCTCCCAAAATGAAAGTATAAATAAAATGTGGTCGATTTTAACTTTATCCTCATATATGTTTTTAAATCAGTAGATATATTTGCTCTTCGTTCCGCAGCGAAAGATTCTGCCAGTATCCTCCTTGTGAGGGACCATAAATCAGAATAGAAGCGTTATCTCTTACTCTTTCCCCGTCTACTCACTTTCCTATCTCTTTCCGCCTCGCAGCATTCTCCATTTGAAGGTCGTTCTTCCACTGATTCCGGGAAGTGCGACTCCAAAATGCGCTATTCGCATAAAATATTTTTGTAAAAACACCAACTTCTTGTCGAACATTCACTGTGCCTCTTGCAAAAAATGTATGCAAATTCTCTCATTAATTTAATTAATTTAATACAGAATGATATTTAACGCCCTTAATACGGCCATATAGATTAGTTCGACATCAAATTGTTACAATTATTTGAATAATGAGATTCGACGTTATGCTCATCTTCTCTGTGAATTACGACCATGAATAAAGAAGAACATATTACGACCGATTAGGGAATATCCTCTACTTGAAACTCCGTTTGCCAATAGTTTTTTCTTCTGCAGGAACAGCGAAAAGAGCGCCGCGCGCCGTGCCGGCTCGTAAAACGTAAAATTTTACGAGTAAACCAAATACCCCTTGTCTTCTCATCCTTTCTTCGTATTCATATGCGCAGGGACTTCAAGCCACCTTATAAAAAAAAACCGACGAATATATTAACCCATGTATGGATCTTTGGAGTAAACTAGCAAACCGTTTTACTTATTGCCATCCGCAATTGACGCAGAATCCGTTGGCCGTTTGTATTTTTCCGGGCGTAGCGCATCCACAATACGCTGATAAGCATTTTTCTTCATTTTTCATACATCCCTTCTCATACTGTAAATGAGTATGGATCGTGTTCGGTTTTTTATGTTTGTCTTCTATTTGGGAAACCATAACCAGCACGTTTCGTATTGCATCCAAGTGATCCATTAACCGTTTTATATTATTCATATGTTAAAATAACAAGTTGTTCATATTTCGTAATTTATCTGTGTCGCATTTGACTGATACAATCATATTACACGTTTTTTCTTCACGTATTAACATAACATACATAATAATATATAATATATATATAATAATTTGCAGTCGGTTTAGAGAAAATACGGTATGCCTAATTACACAAAATATAACTAAGTAGGCCGGCCTCCGTGGTCCCGAGGCAAGACTCTCGACTCACAATCCGAAGGTCGCGGGTTCGAACCCGGCGTGCGCAAATAAATTTTATTTGATTAATTTGTGTTATTTCACAATTTATTCATTTAAAATAATAAATAGTATATTTGCGGCACGTTCCAGAGTGGAAGATACTATCAGTATCGCCCTGGTGTAAGACCACCATTCAGAATTGAAACGTTGCTTGAAATGGCTTTAGCCGTGTTTAGTGACCAGATCTGAATAGCCAGGTACTTCCCCACCTTCCTCTTCCCTATCTCCTTCCCCTCCCCACTACCTTCAGCCTCACAACATACCCCGATTGGGGATGCCATAGTCTCACCGGCTCCAGACGGGAGCAGTTGGAACTCTTGTGCGGTATTAAATGTAAAAAAAAAAAAAAAAAAGTGACCCTGAAGAAATGTGTAGAGAGGATGTACCGCCGAATAACAATGTATAAAACATATATTCATTCGAATGCATCAAGGATAAAACTACTATCTATATAGGGTGTTGAGGGACGTACTTGACTTACTTTAACCAGTGATTCCTGACATTATTTGGAGAAAAAAATGTAAATAAAGTTTTTGTCTCCGGTGACATTTTTGACGTTTTTTTTTTTTACAAAAACAAAAAAAAAATTGGTGGGTGTTAGATAGTTGGAGGCGGTTTTAGGGGTTGGTCGGTTACTCGGCTGAGTGACCAGAAACGACATGTGGAAGAAAATCATTTTTGTTTCATTTTGAAGAAAAAAAATGTCATCAAAAAAGTCACCGGAGACCATAATTTCATTTACATTTTTTACTCCAAATGATGTCAGGAATCACTGGTTAAAGTAAGTCAAGTACGTCCCTTAACACCTGTATATTGTGTGTACAAGCGTATAAGTACAAAAAATCAACACCATATATAAATTCGTTTGATATTCATAACAACTTATTGTTAAGGGTATTTTTTAGTTGATTTTACTTTGAAATAGGTAAATAATGCACAAAAAATTATCATTTTTTTATATTAAATATCATTCCGGGGGGCCAAATTGTCGGCCGATCAACCGTCGGGTCACCTACACAATCAAACAATAATAATGTAGGTGTTGAATTATTGCAGGTTTATCAACTCATGCGTGGGGGTGTACTTTGTATCTACCTTGTACATCTTAATATATATATTTCCTCTGTCCGTGTGTATGTCATTGAACTCCTCCTAAACGGCTGGACCGATTTTGATGAAATTTTTTGTGTTGGTTCAAGGGGATTCGAGAATGGTTTAGATTCACAATTTGGTCCACTGGAAAATGTTCTTTTAATTAATTTTTTATTTCTAAGGATTTGTTGATTTTGGAATGTTTTACATTGGATCCGGCAGACTGCGCTACCATCGCAGTATCGAATATTCAATATTATTCTATTTTAATTTTAGTTTGTCCCGACAGTTGTGTACAGGACAACGTCTGTCGGGTCCGCTATAAATAAATAAAATAAATTGTGGAACATTCCAGAACACTCTCGAATGTTGTCCTGAGCGAAGCCGGGTAACCCAGCAAGTAAATATATAATATTATCAAAGTTCACAGGTCATTTCGCATTTTCCTTCTGAATTGGTTTATTTATGTTGTGTGTTTACTGTTTCTAAGAACGTAGAAATAACATCATACGTTATTCAAAAGGTTTATTCTTGTAATAGTAGATTTAGTTTTTGGTATCACGGTTTGGACACTTTATTAATATTTATAAACCCTTGAAAACGATGTAAGACTCCGTGAGCGCTTTTCTAGGAATTCTAGGGCGCATTTTTAGTTCATCTGGTTTTGCCAATTATTGTAGCTATGCTATTTATAATTGGAGGCTAGGCTTAAATTGATGTCGACATTTCGATTTGCGAAAATTCTTTAAAAGTATTTAAAAATTGCTTTTTTTTAGGGTCTTAGGGCCATTCACGTATTTATATACTTCAATTGCCATTCACTGATTGATTAATCAATATTTATCTCATCATTGAAAAACGATAATATGTTGATTGATAGTTTATTTATTTATTTATAATATTATCGCCTTTCGGCTTATACATAATATAACATAGATAAGGTATAGCAACAACCCGAAAAGACATTGAGTTTGTAAAACAATAAGAAATAGTTGAGAAAGAAATATGTAGATGTGCAGATAACAAATGAAAAATAAATACTACGATATTGAAATATTACAATATTGCAACAATGAAAAAATATATTTAAATATGATATATATACAAATAACTTAACTTAAGAGGTACGTTGAAAATTGTTAGCGTCAACGGGCGTGCTGATGCTATCGGCAGGGTTGGAGAAAGCTCCCACATATTTAATACAATTAGCTGCTGTATCTGCCCCAAATAAAAACTAGCTCAGGATTCGGTGCAAGCAGGATCTCGTAACCTCAAGGCTAGTGCTTGTGGTTCGGAACTTCACGCTTCTCCATTCTCCCAGGGCCTCCCTCGTCAAGCAAAACACGGTAGGTTACCACATAAACAGTTTATTCAATTCTAGGAGACACAATAATACATAAGGAACGATCCTAGCTGAAAGTTAGTTTGAATGTCCGTCTCTACTCTATCACGCGTGGTAAGGGCTAAACATTTAATTGCACACAAAGGGTAACATGGTAATTGACTCACGTTTGGTTTATGGGCCAACAGCGGCTTCACGCGCTTGACTCTCTCAGTCTACGCAGCGTCCATGCGTGATCCGGAAGCGCCAAACGGCGAAACTGAACTGGTGTCGCCCATGTTCGTGCGGAACGTGGGCCCTGTAAGCTCGCTTGCTGAAGACTGGCGGGCTTGCCGTGAGCGGCGCGTCTAGCGGCCGCTCGGTTTGTTGCTCGCGGGAGGGGGTAGTGCGCGCGCCTCTATATTGGCGGTCTATTTTGTAACGTAACACTTCCCCCCTCGCCGCAATAAAAGCGACGTGGTAATGGAGCTGTAGGACTAATAAATCCTCTTACCTTTTCAGCACTTGTGCCAAAAACATTTAAGAGAAACGAGGAGAGAGAGAGAGAGAGATTCCTAGCTGGAGAATAGTTATGAACAGAACACAAAAGAGGAGATACATGGTGTAACAAGGAATTGTCAATAAATGTATATAAAGGCAGTGGCATACATAAATACAGTTGCAAAGAACAAGGATCTGTTGAAAAAAGGTACAAGGGTTATGCAGTGATAGAAAAAAAAAACTCTAAAATTGTATCATTGGTCTGTGAGCTAATGTTTGCGAACGTGGTTTGCGTAGGATGTCTGGGGTGGTTGAACGTTTCACTGAAGTTACAAGGTTACTTTGTCACAGTAACCTGGCCCATTTGAGATTACACTCAAGGGACACTAGGGCCTTTAAGAAAATACGAGGAAGAGAACACATGATGAGGCTTCTAGGTGGTGTGGAGAGTTCTACCTGTCACAGAGGTCGAAAGGGTAACTGCTTCCGGATCCTGTGGGTGAGCCAGTACGAAACCATTGAAGTACTGGAGAGTGGAATCGCAATTGGTGGTTGGTACACTGGTTTTTGTATGTAGTGGGATTGTTTTGTGAACAATCGTTGGTATTGTTATTTGCGCAAGGGCACAGGAGCATCCGCACAATGGCAGTAGGGCATTTGCATTATGCAGCAGGAACATTTGCATAATGGCAGCAGAAACATTTGCACAAGGGCAACAGGAACATTTGTATTATGCAGCAGGAATATTTGCATAATGGCAGCAGAGCATTTGCACAAGGGCAACAGGAACATTTGTATTATGCAGCAGGAATATTTGCATAATGGCAGCAGAGCATTTGCACAAGGGCAACAGGAACATTTGTATTATGCAGCAGGAATATTTGCATAATGGCAGCAGAGCATTTGCACAAGGGCAACAGGAACATTTGTATTATGCAGCAGGAATATTTGCATAATGGCAGCAGAGCATTTGCACAAGGGCAACAGGAACATTTGTATTATGCAGCAGGAATATTTGCATAATGGCAGCAGAGCATTTGCACAAGGGCAACAGGAACAGGAACCAACCTAGAGCTGGCGTGCTCGGGTTTGTTTTGAGTGTCGGTTCTTTGTGGTGATACAATTCGCAACTACACGCACGACTCACACTAGGTTATGTTAGATGCGGTCGGGTGCTTTTGGTACGCAGGGATTGAAGGCAAGGGACCTCCGTGACGGTAGCGAGGGCAGCATGAAGAGGCGCAGATGTAGATAGGGTGCAGAGCTGCTGGTTTTTTTTTTTTAAAATCCGGCAAAAATTATTATTAGAACAAAATTCTTGAAGTTTACCTGCCTAGTAGACCAATGATGAAAAAAGTTTGGAGAGAAACAAGTGTGCATGTTGAGAAAAAGTTGGATTTGTTTGGCGTGTAGAGAGAGAGACGGAGAGAGCTAACTAAATGTGGCTAATTCCTAATACATGTTACAAAGGTACGTATTCAAGGACAGGTTCTGTGTAACCCCTTTTGGTTTTTTTTCTTTACCAAATACATTTCCAAGAATACGTGGTTGAGGGATTGTACGTATAACAAAATTCCCCATTCGAAAGAAGTTGGTCTTCCATGACCTATGCTCACGTCTATACGGTAGCATTTTTTCTACTTTCGAAAAACAAAACATTGCGTACAAGATTAGTTATAACAAAGTGGGAAAGGAGTAGGAAGTTGAAAGGATCCGCGTATGAAGATTGTCCCATTTGACAAACGAAACGCCAAGTGCGTAACGCATATATCCCCATTCACGGATAATTTCGAGGAAGGGGGAGGGTGATAATTGGGAACATTTGAACGAAGAAAACTGCTGGGGACTCGGCTATTTCCGAAATTCGACCTCTGGGTGGAGGTGAAACAAGGTCTACAGCAGTCATCCTGGCACATTACAATAATGACAACTGGGAAAGGAGTAGGAAGTTGAAAGGATCCGCGTATGAAGATTGTCCCATTTGACAAACGAAACGCCAAGTGCGTAACGCATATATCCCCACTCACGGATAATTTCGAGGAAGGGGGAGGGGTGATAGTTGGGAACATTTGAACGAAGAAAACTGCTGGGGACTCGGCTATTTCCGAAATTCGACCTCTGGGTGGAGGTGAAACAAGGTCTACAGCAGTCATCCTGGCACATTACAATAATATTTGGTAGTGTTGGACAAAAGAATACACTGACATAAAAGTCTAATCCTCTACGTGTATTGGGCAGAAGATTAGGGGTCGTTTTATTCTCCTACTTGTTTGCGAGAAATGACAGACCCTTGCTCAAATCTCACAAACCTGGGGATTTTCTTTGTTCGTCTCCCAGACAACGAGTTAGGTGTTTTTGTGTCCATCAACTTAACTCCCACGACACGATGCCCCATAATCATGAGTGAAGCGTATGATTAGTCCTTTTGAGATAGTAGATAGTTCCTGGGTTCTTGTGACAGGAAGTCCACGGGCATATTAATGATTACAAAAAAGGGGTGTGGACTACATTGAGTAGTTCACACATAAAGGTTTGATATTATTTCGTTCGCACGATTCATGGTGAGTATTGTAACGTCTTCACGTATAGCGTACAAGATTGCAAAATCAAAAGATTTGCAAGTAAGTTTTATAACGTCTTCACGGATAACAATGAACGAATTACAACTGGGTTGCCCAGTATTGAAGGGAGGTGCAAAAGACTAGGTATTTATGACATTTCTGACAAAAACCCACAGAGTAATTATAACGGGCTCCCCGTATCGCATTTAGTAGATATTCTGAGATTCCCATCTATGACGGCAGATTTTATAAGGTTCCCACCTATGGTGGCAACAAAGGTTAACGTTCATATAAGGTACCTATTCAATACAGACGGCGAGACATACTGATGTACTTAGTACAACAATACCGTAGCATAATAAATCCATATTAGCGTACGTTAAAGACTTGCACAAAGGCAAAAACATATTTGAAGATCTGGCCAAGATTTTATACTTCAACAATTAAGGGACAAAAAAAAATTCTGGCGTGCCGATGGAATGTGAATTTCATCTAAGCTTACCGCAAAAGAGATCCTTTGTGGTACAACCTTTTTGGTTACGCACAGAGTATCGTATCGTGATGGTACAACTTTTGTTGTACTTACACGTACGATGGTAGCAACAATACAAGACATGCGCTTATCGTTGTTTGACAAGGAAAATTATTTACATTGGTCCGATTTGAGTGTTTAAGACCTTTTAGGTTTTACTTACTTAAACAGACTGCGATGGACACACCTTGGTGTTATGAAAATTATAATAATGGGATGGGTTGTTCACAGGGTGGTTCACTTGGAGACCTGGCTTCTTGTTGTGACCTCGTATTTTGCACGTGATAAGTCACAACAAGGCAACCCCAAAATTTCAGTTTGAACAGTTGAGACCCAGGGTGACTCAATGTTGCTGAAATGTTGTAAAAAAATTTATCGTTAATGAAGAGGCACGTTGAAAGTTGTCCCTTTTATAACGATACTTTCCAGACTCCACATTCAGTTCTGGGGAGAGCTAGAGCAATTAGGGTTATTTATTGAGCGCCATTCTATTTTCTTAAAAAACAGAAAAAAAAAAAAACTTAGAACTGGTAGCAAACATCTGATACCGCCGTGGGTTTACACAGGTTTGCTTACCTAATTTAATTACATATGACATAAGGGTTAGATGCACTTTGGCGAGGACCCGATATTTAATGTACAAAAAGATTTTCTAATATTTAGAAAGGGGTGACGAGGTATGACATGATGATGTGAAAATATGATGCTGCTAGTTGTGACGATGCACAAAACCTTGGGCACGTAGTCTCTGACTACTTGCAGTAAGCCACAGGGAATTCCTTTCTCCGAAGTGATCAATTTCAGGTAGAGGTGTGCATGCTTAGAAAAAAAAACGATGTTTCCAAGGTTTGACACCTGGGGCAGCAATTAGAGGCGAATGACTGATGATGACGAGATATTTATACAAAAAAAATAAAATAAAATGAAACGAAACCACAAGGGAGAATTATAATTTCTTCCATGACTTTGGCTACAGTTGACAACACTGTGCCAGAGCTAGAAAGGGTTTCGTTTGAGTGTCCCAATGAGTGACAATCTTTTACGAGAGGCCGCTCATTAGTGACGAAACAAAAGGGTTGACTTCCATAGTGATCCATGTCACGGTGTAGACGAATGGTTGCTAGGAGTCAAGGAATAACCGTTGGGGTTATACGGGCGTGGCAATGGAGTTTGTTTCCATGTTCCCACTTTTTACAATGTCCTTTATGTGGTAGTTACCTATGTGTTTACCAGAGATGTCGGACAATCGGTAAACCAGGTCTGAGATTTTCTTTAGGACTTTCGTCTTTACAAAACGGGGTGCCAATTTGGCAGAGAAGTACAGCGCACCTTGTGACAGAGTGTTGTTTCTCCTCCAGACGATGTCTTCTTCCTTGAATGTGACGTGCCTCCTGCGAAGGTTATACCTGTCGGCGCTCTTTTGGTGGGCCAATAGTAGAGCGTCTGTTACTTCACTATAGATAGCGGAGAGTTCCTCCAAGCGGTGGGCGTAATTTGCTGCGGGGTCTGCTGTGGAGGAAGGGACGGGTGGAAGGCAATTGTCAGGGTGTAGTGAACCGTGAACTACTTGTTCCATGCCGTGTTTGAGAAAAAATGGTGTATAGCCTGTAGCGAGGTTCACCGTGTTGTTCATGGCTGCTTGTATTTTGTCTAATTTTTTGCACCATGTGCGTTGGTCTTTGCCAACCAAAATTGCCAGGGCCGTGTTTATGGTTTGGTTGTATCGTTCAACGGTGTTGTTCTGTGGGGTGTAAAGGGTGTTATAGAATACATCCTTTATACCATATTTAGACAAAAACTCTTTAAATTCCAGAGCTATAAATTGTTTACCATTGTCGCATATTATAGTACGAGGGGTACCGTAGGGTATGAAAATATGTTTTTCCAATAGATTGGTTATTGCTGCTGCAGTTGCCCTTTTCAGAGGAAACAACCAGCAGTATTTGGAAAAGATGTCCACTACGCTGAGTATATGCATGTAACCGGCGTAGCTTCTAGGGAAGGGTCCAATGAGGTCCATAGAAAAGGATTGAAGTGGTCTATCGGCACGCTTGGGGTTGCCCATTAGACCAGACGGTGGTGCCGTACTGTGCTTGTATGCCTTACAGATGTCGCACTTGGAGATGTATAAACGTACTTGTTTGAATAGACCCGGCCAATAATATCTTAAAGATATTTTTTTGAATGTTTTGAAGGTTCCAGGGTGTATGGAGTCTACGGCACTGTGGTTATCAATAATAACTTGTTCTCTATTTTCGAGAGGGACTACCTTTTTCCAGGCATAGTCCTCTAAGATTGACAGTGGAGGCTTGCAGTTGCGATATAGTTGTCCGTCCTTAATCATAAAATTCGGGAACTTTTGTGGGTTGTCACTGCATCCTCTAAAGATTTTTTGATACCATACGTCTTTTGTGGGGGGACTAGAATTGGGCAATTCGGCATTTAATGTTGCTATCTCGATCCTAGAAAGGGCATCCGGGACGATATTATCGGCGCCTTTACGGTGGATGACATCGAAAGTATATTGAGATAGGCGGGACGACCAGCGAGCCAATCTCCCAGAGGGGTTGTCTAGCGAGATCAGCCATTTTAGGCTGCTATGGTCTGTGACGACGGTAAACTTACTGCCCTCAATGTATCCGCGGAAATGTTGAATGGATTCCATGACTGCTAACAATTCTCTCTCGGTAATCCCGTAGTTTTTTTCGTGTTTATTTAGGGTACGAGAGAAGTATGCCACGGGGTGTTCGCCGTCCGTAAAATTTTGAGTGAGGACTCCTCCGATTCCGACGTTTGATGCGTCCGAATGGATCGTAAAGGGAAGATTGAAGTCGGGGCAATTCAGTACTGGGGCTGATTGAAGAGCCTCTTTCAGGGAGTTGAATGCTGACTCAGTCTCCGCAGACCAGGAAAAGTTACTGGTGCCTTTACGGATTCCCGTGATTTTGTTGAGCGGCGCCGCGAGAGTTGAGAAGTTTTTTATGAATCTTCTGTAGTAACCGGTGAGTCCGAGGAAGGCTTTTACCTCTTTTGCATTTGTAGGTCGGGGAAAATTTGTCATAGCCGCTACTTTTGTGGGGTCTGTCCTTAGGCCTTCTTCGTCTACTATGAAACCCAAGTATCGTAGGCGGTGCCTGCAGAATTCCGATTTCTTCAGGTTGATAGTCAAACCGGCCTGTTTGAGTTGTTGAAAAACCTTTTCTAGAATAAGTATATGTTTTTCAAAGGTATCGCTAATGATGATCAGGTCATCCAGGTAGCAAAATAAATTGTTATCAAACTCTGGGCCAAACAATTTATCCATGAGTCTTTGTAGTTCTGCTGGGCTGTTTTTTAGACCGAAGGGTAGTCTTTTGAAATGGAACATACCCCTGCCAGGCACCACGAAGGCAGTCTTTTCGCAGGAGCTGGGATCCAAAGGTATCTGCCAGAATGCTTTGCTTAAGTCTATGGATGAGATGTATTTAGCGTTTCGAAGTCTGTCCAGGATGGAGTTGACCAAGGGGAGCGGGTAGGCGTCTGATATTGTACATGCGTTGAGGCGTCTGCTGTCGAGGCAGAAACGGGCTGAGCCGTCTTTCTTTGAAACTAATAAGGTGGGGTTGGTCCATGCACTGCGGCTGGGTACCACCACTCCCAGTCTTAGCATATCGTCCAATTCTTTTTCCAGCGTTTTCAATTTTTGTGGAGCTAGGTTGTAATACCTTTGTTTGATTGGGGGGCCTGTTGTTTTTATATGGTGTTGTACTAGGTTGGTTAAGCCTAAACCGCACCTTTCGAAGGAGATGGATTCATACTTGTTGATCATTTGATTTAATTGTATTGTTTGTAAGGGGTTCAAGTTTTCGTAGGGTATTACCGTACGGATTTCGTTTACTTGGGGAGTGACGGAGGGGTTGTTAAACAGTTGCGGGGCAATTTTGAAAGCCATCCAAAAATCCACTCCCAAGATGAATTTCTGTGTGATTGTAGGTACAACTAGAAACTTGATCCAAACTGTTTTTTGGTCACAATTGATCGGCAGGGTTAGAGAACCGATGACGAGTTGTGAAGTGTTGTCTGCCGTGGTAACATGTGAAGAATGTTTTCCCATTTTAAAACCACAGTTTGTGAATAAGGTGTGGGCGTTGTCGCCCAGGCAGCTGACAGAGGCGCCGCTGTCTAGGAGACCTGAAAAAACCACGTTGTTTATGGAAAAATGCGCGAAGGGTCTACCGTCTATTGCCTGTTTGCAGCAAACTGTAGAGAGGGGTAAGGCCTGTTTAAAAAATTTGACGTGTTCCAACCACTCCGACCATTCCTTTGGCCTATGGGAGGGATGGCCCGGGGGGTTGGGGTCTAGTTTTTTGTCTTCCTGGCTGTCCAATTGGGAGGGGGTCTGGAGAAATCCATAGGGGGTTTGATGAATCTGAGATCCGGGATGGACGTTTCGGTATTGTCTTGGCGTGGTCTTTTGCCAAACTTCCTCCCTTCATCTCTTCTTGGAGAACGATCGACAGATCGCCTTTTGTTAGAATGGGTGTCTTTGGAGGATAAAAGTTTTGCTTGTTTAAAGCAGGCGGCTTGGGAGTGACCAATCTTGTGGCAAAAGGAGCAGGATTTCTTCTCGTTGTGCTCCGGTTTTATGCCGGACGAAGTGCTTGGGCGAAAGTTTTCTTTGGGGAATCTTTCGTCTTTCTTCCGATCCTGGTATGCCTCTAGTAGCTGGCAGACATCTTTCAGTTGCTCCAGCGTGGCAATTTTCTGAGAAGTAATGATGTTTTCGTATCTGGGGAGAAGACCGTCGATTAAAACCGGGAGAAGTTCCGCTTCAGGGACAGGTTGGGTGAGCTTTATATTGATGGCCTCTGCCCTCTGTGTGAATCTAGCAACAGGCTCTCCGGAGTGCTGCTTGATAGCGAGTAGGGATAGCCTGACTCTGTGTTGGGCCTTTTTTTCTCCGAAACTGGATAAAAGTGCCACCTTGAGTTCCCTCCATGAGTTTGTTTTTCTCTTATGTATCCTGTGCCAGGTAAGCATTTCAGGAGCGATGAGGTCTATGAAGTTCCTGTGTAGAATACTTTCGGGTATTCCTCTGACTTGGGCTGTTTCTTCTATTCTGTTGATGAAATCCTCCACATCCGTGAGTCCGTTGTATTTTGTCTTCCAGGTTGTCAAATCATATATTTTCGTCTGTTCCTGGGCTTGTACCACCAAGGGTTTTGCTTCGGAGACTGTGAGGGAGGTAGAGATGATTTCTGAGGTGTCTTCCTGTTGAAACTGCAACTTCCTGATGTACTTTTTGTTGTAGAAAGAAGCATATTGAATAAGGCATTTTTTGGATTTATTCCTGGGAGAAATCTTTCTACTTCTCAGGGCCTGTAGTAGTTCTTCCTTTTTTGACGTAGAAATGTGGGGGATTATACCCAGCGTGACTTGAGGGACTTCCATAGTGTGTAGGGTCGTGTCAGGGTGACCTTACGTTGGGAGAAAAACGAGAACTCGACTCTTTATCCGTAATTGGAAAGAAATTTTTTGCCAGGGATTGACCACTGGGGACGTATATATATTTTTTTTTTTACAAAATGCTTCTGCGAAAAAACGCGTATTTGTAAGTGTTTGGGTTATTTGAAAATTTGGGCAGAGGTTTGCCTCTGGCCACGTGCTTTTTAGGAAAAATCCAAGCGTTTTGGGAAAAAAAAAATTTCGACAATTTAAAAAAAAAATCGAAAAAAGGAAAAATCGAAAAAAATTTTCAGAGTCCGAAACTGGAGAAAATTTGGGCAGCGATTTTCCTCTGGCAATGCGTTTTTTAGAAAAACTCCAAGCGTTTTGGAAAAAAAAATATTTCGAAAATTAAAAAAATCGAAAAAAGGAAAAATCGAAAAAATTTTCAGAGTCCGAAACTGGAGAAAATTTGGGCAGCGATTTTCCTCTGGCAATGCGTTTTTTAGAAAAACTCCAAGCGTTTTGGAAAAAAAAAAAAAAATTTCGACAATTTAAAAAAAAAATCGAAAAAAGGAAAAATCGAAAAAATTTTCAGAGTCCGAAACTGGAGAAAATTTGGGCAGCGATTTTCCTCTGGCAATGCGTTTTTTAGAAAAACTCCAAGCGTTTTGGAAAAAAAAATATTTCGAAAATTAAAAAATCGAAAAAAGGAAAAATCGAAAAAATTTTCAGAGTCCGAAAACTGGAGAAAATTTGGGCAGCGATTTTCCTCTGGCAATGCGTTTTTTAGAAAAACTCCAAGCGTTTTGGAAAAAAAAAATATTTCGAAAATTTAAAAAAAAAAATCGAAAAAAGGAAAAAATCGGAAAAATTTTCAGAGTCCGAAAACTGGAGAAAATTTGGGCAGCGATTTTCCTCTGGCAATGCGTTTTTTAGAAAAACTCCAAGCGTTTTGGAAAAAAAAAAATATTTCGAAAATTAAAAAAAATCGAAAAAAGGAAAAAAATCGGAAAAATTTTCAGAGTCCGAAAACTGGAGAAAATTTGGGCAGCGATTTTCCTCTGGCACTGCGTTTTTTAGAAAAACTCCAAGCGTTTTGGAAAAAAAATATTTCGAAAATTAAAAAAAATCGAAAAAAAATTTTCACAAGTTTTCGTGGAAGTAATTTGTTTGAGAATTCAACAATATCTTGGGGGCATGGTTTCATTACGCGGCTTCCTATAGCCTGGCTTTAAACAGCACCAATTTTTGGTATTTACCCGCGAATTCCCTTCGTCTTTTCGACAAGATATTACCTTCTTTGTCAATTGACAAGGTATTATAGTGTCAGATGTCAAGGAATCCACGTCAACGCGAATTTAGTATTTTTTGCATTATTCGAATGTGATTTGGCATGGCATGGCATGATCCGGTTTCATCAGACGACAGAGTCAAAAATACTTAATTGTCAAATGACAGAAAGAATTTAAATCCACTTGTTCCCTAGGTGTCAGCAAGTGTCCGTTTAAAGAAACGTACCAGCGTGCTGCAAACTAGTATATTATTAAAAATATTTAGCACTTTCGAGACCAAGCGGATGATTTGTTTATCATGTACATGATTTTAATTGTTGAATAAATTCTTCTTTAATTTGTGTTTATTTCCACTATTCACTTGTATTGAAAATAGCAATTTTAATCGGCCGACACTTTGTAATCACTGTATTATTCGCAGCGACAACTTCCTAGGTTGGGCACCTTGCGTTGGAATACCGGTAATATTTTGTCGAGTGACGAGTCACAAATGATAAAATCGCGCCCGTAATAATTTAAATTGTGATTCGAAATTACGTTCGCGCCGAGATTCCTGTTGGAAGTGCTAGACAATTGGGAATAAACAATACATCATAATAACATTTCAGAGTTTACAATTGTTGCTTGGGAACGAGGCCGTGGTGGAACAGAAAAAAAATTTAAATGGCCCCACGTTTAGCGCCAGTGTTAGCGTCAACGGGCGTGCTGATGCTATCGGCAGGGTTGGAGAAAGCTCCCACATATTTAATACAATTAGCTGCTGTATCTGCCCCAAATAAAAACTAGCTCAGGATTCGGTGCAAGCAGGATCTCGTAACCTCAAGGCTAGTGCTTGTGGTTCGGAACTTCACGCTTCTCCATTCTCCCAGGGCCTCCCTCGTCAAGCAAAACACGGTAGGTTACCACATAAACAGTTTATTCAATTCTAGGAGACACAATAATACATAAGGAACGATCCTAGCTGAAAGTTAGTTTGAATGTCCGTCTCTACTCTATCACGCGTGGTAAGGGCTAAACATTTAATTGCACACAAAGGGTAACATGGTAATTGACTCACGTTTGGTTTATGGGCCAACAGCGGCTTCACGCGCTTGACTCTCTCAGTCTACGCAGCGTCCATGCGTGATCCGGAAGCGCCAAACGGCGAAACTGAACTGGTGTCGCCCATGTTCGTGCGGAACGTGGGCCCTGTAAGCTCGCTTGCTGAAGACTGGCGGGCTTGCCGTGAGCGGCGCGTCTAGCGGCCGCTCGGTTTGTTGCTCGCGGGAGGGGGTAGTGCGCGCGCCTCTATATTGGCGGTCTATTTTGTAACGTAACAAAATGTTTAACGGTAGGTTAATAATAAGTAAAATATATTACAAGTTGGTAACAAACTCAAATTAAAAAAATCTGTGGAAAACATAATAATAATAGCCCACTATTGTAGGATAGTACCAATATTTGTAAGTTGGTAACAATGATGAAAAGAAAAAAATAAAAAAAGTTTTAATTTTAAAAAAATACTTAATTAAATAATATTGCAGGTTGTGAAGGTTTATAAAATTACTATAAATCATACAATTAATTGCAAGATACGATACGATAGGTAGGGATATGTTATAAATATATTTGGTAAATTTATTTCACAAATTTAACTAAGAACTTCCTTAGTGAGTACTTGAATTATGGATAAATTATTTCATTCTTTCATGTTTATATTTTATCGGATTTATGATTGGTGGATTAATAATTTAATAATTGATTTATTATTAATATATTGTTTGGTCTTCGGTTGATAATAATTAAATGGATAAGTATATATTGATTGATTCGTCGATTCGATTGATGTGTTATTTGTTGTTTGATGTTTGGTAGATTGATTAATGATTGAATTATTTTCGATTGACTGACCTTGTTTGATACATAATTGATTGAATGGTCATTCATTGAATGATTTTTGATTGATTTCATTTATTGATTGACAGATTTCGTAAATTAATTGATTGATTCATCGTTGTTTGATTTCATTATAAATTTTCATTATTGACGGAACAAAGATGAACTGACAGCTGATCTACTCAATAGAAATCAGATAAACAGTTCACTTTGGTTGTATAACAATAGATTGGACAGATTTATCTCGCCGATCCATCCAAAATGAGTTGTATTTCTACGCCCAACAATTGAATTAATCAATAAAAAAATAAATATTTCATCTGGGTAGGGCCAGACAATACGGATAATGTATTTGTATCAATGAACATTAATGATCCGCGTAGGCAGCATTTGAAAGAATACTGTAAGGTACCGTGTCGTTAATATTCTAAATTGACGACCAATAATATTAATATTTCTCTCTAAGATAGAAATTATCTTTGTAGAGGGGGCAAGGACTTATTCAATTTGCCCAATCAAACGATGCTTTATTCGGGCAATTTAGGTAATAAGGAAAATAATTGAATGGAATTTTAATAAAAAATATATCGAAAGCTTAAATCGAAATGGTAATTACCTACCTTGCAGGATTATTTCATTTTTATTTCCTTTCCATTTTCTTAGATGTTAGGTAAAGTTCCTGGATAAATCGTTCAAGGCACTTACAAGATTTTACGCAAGTTTAATGTAACGATCGTGCGACTGACTGGTCAGTATTAAAGAAACAACGTGAGAAAGCGAGAAGAAAGTACTATTAAAGTACATGACCGATTGTCCAATGTCTCTTCTTCATCACCTGTTACTCGAGATAGTACATTAGTATCAATTGAGGTGTGTAAAAGCAAAGGCAGCAATCTCCAAAATATCGGAAAAAAGTTGTAAATGCAGTTTCATGGTAATTCGAATTGAGAACCTAAATTCAATTTGCAAATCTTGTTAGTTACAAATTCAGCTTTCTCCCATCAAAATCAGAGTTTGAAAATATGTATCAAAGGCAAAGATATCAATGTGTTTTTAGCCTTTTTAAAAAAAAAACGAAAGTGGAGATTGCTGCCTTTGCTTCTACACACCTCAATTACAGTCTATCGATTTTTATTTAGCCATCCAAATTCGTAGTATGAAAAATCAAAATACTAATTTCGGTTGTGCGTCTTTTTTTTTTTTTTACAGTAAATACCGCACAAGAGTCCCAACTGCTCCCGTCTGGAGCCAGTGAGACTATGGCATCCCCAATCGGGGTATGTTGTGAGGCTGAAGGTAGTGGGGAGGGGAAGGAGATAAGGAAGAGGAAGGTGGGGAAGTACCTGGCTATTCAGATCTGGTCACTAAACACGGCTAAAGCCATTTCAAGCAACGTTTCAATCCTGAATGGTGGTCTTACACCAGGGCGATATTGATAGTATCTTCCACTCTGGAACGTGCCGCAAATATACTATACATTATTTTAAATGTTACGAGGAGCGTCTGTGATTGTTACGAGGATCTGCTTTGAATTTAAGTGTCATTTTCAAAATTTTAACTGATTGTATGAAGAATTCAGACAAGCCATAAAGTAGGTACCTCTCTATAATATTATATCTATTTTAATAGAAAATTATTTTAACTGTTATTTTCAAAATTGGAACCGCCGTGTCAACATTTCAGTCTATCCCGTTATTTTTCACTGGCCTGCGCTAGTGATGTTATAAATATATTAAGCGGACATTACATTAAAAAAAGTTTTTTGATACAGTGTGAATCAGTGAAAAGGTGTGAGGTGGCCAAAAACCCCCTAGGTAAGGGGCGCTCGGCTAATAATGATCGGATTGGTCGAGTTTGATACTCGCAGAGGGTTCGGACCAACTCCCTTTTCAGAAAGTGGTGCTAACAAAGTTTGTAGTATTTAGTGTGTTCTATAAATCTTTCTGCAGTGTGATGAAAAATATTATGGCTTAACATTAATTAAGTCAACAAACGCCGATTCTGAATGTATACATTTTATTATTGTAAATATATGTAAGTATGATTAATAAATCATAATTTAATGAAGATATATATAAAAATAAAACGCCCCGTGATGGCACTAAGAGCATTAGAAAGCGAACAGAAATTGAATATAGGTGAAATACTAGGCGATTATTAGTAGAAACATGAACATTTTATGGTCACATACGCTAAAAGTATTTACTCGTGTATATTAAATCTTCAGAAAAAGAAGATGAATTTATTTTTCAATTCCATCCTTTTTCAAGAACATTCAAAGCTTTGAATTAATCAAATTTTCTGCCTCGCAATAAAATCATATTGTTAAAACACAATTTAAAGAAAAACACCATTTTTAGAATAATTGTATGATTATATAAGTACACATTGAATGGAGTTATGTCAGATATAATTTTTAATGTTTGTCGATGGAAATTTAGGTTAATTGAAATCGGATGCAATGAATGTGTTTATTTTTTTAATATATATACTTTCGGTCGCACACGGTAGATTATATCTATTACTCCATCTACATGTTTCGTGGCGTTCAAATCGCGTGTCAAAATTATGACAGTTTGTTCTTTTTTAGTTATATGGCCTAGTTTACCAGCTTGATACCAGTCATGTGATATGGGAAGAAGATTTTGCATAGGATTATCTCTCTCCGTTTTTGTTTTGCGACTCTTCAAAAAACTGTATAATATACATTTTTTCAAAGAGTCGCCAAACAAATTATATAAATTATCAGTAAACATGCCCTTCTAATGATTGACGTTAAATAAAACAAAAAAAAACGTTATCACGATTTTGAAAATATTTTATCGGATTGGATAGAAAAATATTTTTTCAAAATTTGAAACACACCACAGGGAATTTTCCTGGAAACAAATTATATCGGTTAAGGTTACACGGATCGACGGAAATGCGAAATCCTAAATCTATTTTTGACCGCTTTCACGAATTTCACGGAAAAGCTAATTTATTATCACATTTTTAAAACTGTTATTGTGGCCTCTTTAACCTCTCCCAATCTAAAAACTCTAAATTAGGCGAATACAGTAAGTAGCTTATCAAAGACGATATTCTCAGAAATTGGGTTAACAATTTTCTTTGAATAAATTGCTTCCTGTAACGAGCTATTTTGTTGGTTAAATAGAATTTATTGTTAGATTTGGGTGGAAACGTATAATGGGTTTAAGATGCTTTTAATATTCATAATATTATGTATAATTTATCTCCCACTGCAGAAAGTAACAATACTTTTCTATTTATAATTTTATTTTTTTTTGTTTTCAGACCAGCCTCTCGGCGAGTTCGGAAAGTTCCGAAGAGTCGGACCGCTGGCAACCCGTGTTCGCTGCCATCACGGACACTGAACTCAGGTCGGTACCATCCACATCCACATAATATATTGTACTTTACGTTACTTCCTGCTACTCTGCCTGCCTGATCCCCGATCCCTGGTGCTCTCAGCGCTGCTCCTCGCCGCGCCACTCAAACACTGCTCAGTGCTCGCTCATCCGAAATCTCCGCATCGAAAATATCAATTTCTATCTCGGCGAATGGCTTCGCGAATTTTTTGCGGGGCGAAAAGTTTCAATGAATATTTCAAAAGTGATTTTTTTAATGATGTATCCGGTGGAGAGGATAGCGGAAAACTTTTGTCTTGTTATAATTGTGGAAAAATAATCGATTCTGACGGGGGAAGAAAACTTTTTTGTCGAGGAATGAATGAGATTCTAATGAATTGATTATAAAATAATATTATTTTTTCGCAGACGGCGAAGCTTTCTGTTTGAGTTCTAAGAAATGTAAAATGTATTGCGAGTAAGTCAAAGAGTGTTCTGGCGGTTTTCTGGCAAGTTATATTAACTTTGAGAGTTGTTAGTTTACGTAGTAAATTTCTCTTCGAATATGGCGTAGAACTAGTGTGATAAGCTTTGCCAGAGATTTGTCTTTACCAATGTGTGTTCTACTAACGCTCTTTCAGTTCTCCGCCCGGACTGTGCATTTGGTACAGGGGGTGCAATTAAAACTTTCTCTCTGAACTTCGGTCGTAGGCTGCTCCCTGTACCAGCCTCCCTGCCTCCCTGCACCCTGTCACCCACTACCCATCCCTACCGAGTCCCACCACATAGTTGGCTTAAGTTTTCCGATCACATCCACCGGGACGGATCTGTAAATACCGAGATTAATTGTATTATCGAAAGAGATTACCCTGACTGTGTTTCACATCTAAAGTTAACGGTTGGAATACAAATAGTGTGATTTACATATAGATGGAAAACTTGAATGAATTACAGTGGAAAAAGGCTATGAAAATAATTGCAAAAGTAAAGTCTATGATCGGCTGAAATCTTTTTTTTTTATTTTTTTTTTTATATGAAATACCGCACAAGAGTCCCAACTGCTCCCGTCTGGAGCCAGTGAGACTATGGCATCCCCAATTGGGGTATGTTGTGAGGCTGAAGGTAGTGGGGAGGGGAAGGAGATGGGGAAGAGGAAGGTAAGGAAGCACCTGGCTATTCAGATCTGGTCACTAAACACGGCTAAAGCCATTTCAAGCAACGTTTCAATTCTGAATGGTGGTCTTACACCAGGGCGATACTGATAGTATCTTCCACTCTGGAACGTGCCGCAAATATACTATATATTATTTTAAATGAATAAATTGTGAAATAACACAAATTAATCAAATAAAATTTATTTGCGCACGCCGGGTTCGAACCCGCGACCTTCGGATTGTGAGTCGAGAGTCTTGCCTCGGGACCACGGAGGCCGTCAAATTCTATCTATTCGGAATATAAAGTATTTTTACGAATATTGAAATATTTCCTTGGATTTGTTACAATCTTCGAAAGCAAATGAAACGCCAATGGTATGAAACCTTTAATTTATTTTTTTAATTAAATGAAGACATTATGAGCGAAACTCAATCGAAAATCTGGAAACAGAAAAATCAGAAAAAGATATTGGCACCTCTGGGACTCGAACCCAGGACCTCCCTACTTTCCGGGTTGGGCGCTCTTATCCACTGAGCTAAGGTATGGATATCCAATTCGGTCACTTTTAACTGTACCATACTTCAACTAAGAACCACCCATATTATCTTCATTTTTCTTAACGCATATTTTTATTGGCTGCCATCTTTATGAATGATTGCAAGATTCAACTTTAATTTATTACCCATTGATAGATGATTAGTGTCTAACGAACGTTTTTTATACTTTATTTTCGCTTTTGCGTGTGAACTACTTGATAATAAATGAAAGCTCATCAGATAAGTTTTTAGATTTTCACGGCCAAAAGTATTTTCGTTATTTGTTTTTGGAAAAAAAGAGCTCATCAAATTATCTACAACTTTTATTCTATACGTAATTTTCGAATTCCCAGTCGTTTTTTGAGTTATACGGCTTTCCCCCCTCCCCCTACAGCTCACCACCTAGACGTCAGGACTGCTCATGCACTCTACACCTCCTTTTAAACCATTCATCCGTTGACTGTATTATTTGTAATATTATTGTTGGCAATATTCTTTAATAAATGCAAATATTTTCTTTTTTATATAAATTGCCTTCATCGTTCTTATTTTGTTTATAAACAATATATTATAATATAAAACAGTATTTATGTGGCTTCGGCAAAATTCCGGTCTTTTTTCAATTAAAATCACAAAACGACATTCATTCGTAATGTTATTGGTCGAACGTCTTTTAAACATCTAAAGATGTACAATATGAAACAACTCAATTAATTTCATTTGAACACATTTAAATTGAAATCTGTTTTAACGTCATAATATTTTTTATGTTTGGCTACGTGCTTGATACGGCCGGCGGACTATGTATTGCACTTTGCACATTCTAAACATCCACGGTCAATTATTTATTAATATGTGTATACATAATTTATTTGTTCTTGCTAAATGATTTTCGGAATGATTTGAAAAGATTTTTGCCAAAGTTTACCAATGTTAGCACTCAACGAAACATCAACAATTTTTTGTGTTATAAATTTGAGACGCAGTTTGCATAAAGTATTTATGTTTATTAAAATAGTATTAATTTCTTCAAAAACAGCACTTATATTGTGGCACCATTCTAATTTAAAAATTGATAACATACTTGGTTTTAACTTGGGATGCGGGCACTTCTCAACACTTCTGTCATAGGTCACCCCGAGTGGTTCGCTACGTTTGGTGACTTAGCGGGGGTGCCCGGGTTCTTGGGTGAGGTTTGTCCGGGTCTTGGCGGCGGATGCGTCTGCCCACGAGCTGCATGGCAGACCGGATCGGAAGAGAACAGTTGAGGAAGTCCCTTTGACTTCTCCAGCCGCACTCTCTCGGAACATCGTCTTGCACCGCAGTGGGAGAGATGGATTCATACGTCCGTAACTCCACACTGACCTCCAGATTCCTACCTACCCCTAATACCCTTTTCCATCCCAGATGTTCCTCTCCTTCCTTTTCTGAAAAGACTCCCCACACAGCATCCCCAAAGATGACATAGAGGAATTATTTTCATCAAGGCCTTCTCTGTGGAGCTAATGTAAAAAAGAATAATTGTTTTAAAATCCAACATGCTTCGTAAGTGTTATGTTAAAATCTCTATGACACAAACTTGTCTATGGCAGGTCCGGAAACAGGATCTCACTTCGTGTATACTGGTCAACATGTCAACAAGTTACATCCCAAATAAATATTACCTAAAAATATTAAAGTGTTTTAATGTTAATAACAAACATTATATGGTGTCAGATGTGAAAAGCATTAAAGTCTTATGTGTAAAGTTTCTTATAAAATAATAAATTACACGAAATAATAAAGGATTGCAAAAATTCAAAGTGATAAAATAAAAATGGCGAGCATAAACGCATGTCCGCCAATGAATTTCGAAGGAAATCTGTCGCACAACTGGTCAAAATGGATCTTAAAATTTGAATTATTTCTGCAAGCATGCAATCAAGAGACAGCCACAGATTCCAAAAAAGTTGCTCTGCTTTTATTCTCAATGGGCGAAAATGCAATAGAAATTTTCAATACATGGACAGATTTCGACAATAAAAAAGCAAAATACGCCGTGGTAATTAAGAAATTTGAAGATTATTTTATGCCGAAAAAACATAAAACAATGGAGAGGTATAATTTTTTCACAAGAAGACAAAAACAAGATGAAAATTTTCAAGATTTTTTATTGTCACTTCGTAAATATATTGCGTCGTGTGAATTTGGAGATTTGAAAGATATTTTAAAAGACATTTTTATCATAAATATGCACAAAAAACACTTCAGAATTCGAGAAAATCTATTACAACAAACTGATATTGATACTGAAAAAGCATTCAGCATTGCTCAAAATATGTTGTTGTCAAATGAAGCTAATTTAGAACTTCAGGAAGAATTTCATTCCAATAGTGAAATACATAATATTCGCAGTCATCAGGATAAATGGAAGAATACGTCAATAAACCGAAGAAGTCAGTCAAGAAACCAAAGAAGTCCATCAAGGAACCGATTTGGAAGTCAGTCAAACCAGTACACAAGTCATAATCCAGTCGGAAAGGAAAGGTCATTTCAATCCTCGCAGAGAAGTCAGTCAAAAGAAAAATCTTGTAAAAGATGTGGAGAAATTCATCGCAATAGATGTCCGGCAATGAAAGTTAAGTGCCACAAATGTCATTCCTTTGGTCATTTTTCAAAAATGTGCTACAGTAAAATTATTAATTCTAAAAATAATGTCGGAATGTTATTTTCTGAAAATAATAGTGATTCAGATTTTAATATTCGTACAATCCATCTAGACTTAATTAAATCTGATAAATATTGTTTGAATAATAATACTCAGAATAGCTGTCAAAACAAATCAAAAGTAAACAAACAATCTTATTGTTACATGTCGAATTTAAAAATTCCAATCAATGATTATAAAATCATGTCAGAGTCTCACAATGTGAATGATGAATTATTTATAAGTCATATTAATATCCAAAATGTTAATAATTTGCATAATACAAATTGGGTAATTGAAATAACGATTAATAATTGTAAAATAAATGCCATACTCGATACAGGGGCGATGGCAAATATGATTTCTATAGAAAATTTTAATAAATTAAAGATACCAAAGTCATTATTAAAAAACACAAGTGCTAAAGTGACAGCATTTGGAGGATTCAATATACCTATAATTGGAGAATGTAATTTGAAATGTCATTACAATGAAAACAAAAGTCAAATAATAACATTTATAGTATGTAAATTTAAATGTCAAACAATAATTGGTTTGAAGATGTGCGAAAAAATGAATTCAATTCAAAAAATTTATCAAAATGCTTTTGTGAACTATAAAAATAACAATCGTTTTAATGTTGATAAAAATACTGAGCATTTATTAATGCAATATAACGATGTGTTTCAGGATCTAGGATGTATACCATACACATGTCATCTGTCAGTGGATCCGAACATAATTCCAACAATAGATGCTCAACGTAGAGTTCCTTTCAAACTAATGGACAGACTAAAAGAGGCACTAGATGGAATGGTAAAACAAAATGTTATAGAAAAAATTACAAAACCTACAAAATGGGTGAGTTCGTTAGTCATCATAGAGAAGCGTGATGGTAAATTGAGGCTTTGTTTAGATCCCAAAAATTTAAATAGGGCATTACAAAGGTCGCATTATCCATTACCAACATTTGAGGAAATTAGATATAAAGTTCACGGGGCAAAATTTTTTTCTCATCTTGATGCAACATCAGGATACTGGTCAATTCCGTTAGATGAAGAAAGTGCAGAATTATGTACATTCAATAGCCCGTTCGGGAGATATTTTTTCAAACGTTTACCATTTGGTATAAAAAATTCTTCAGAAATATTTACTAGAGTCATGAAAGAATTATTTGAAAATATTGAAGGTGTTATAATATTTATCGATGATATTTTAGTTTTTGGAAAAGATCAAGAGAGTCACGATAAATCTTTAAAACAAGTGTTAGAAAAGGCACGGAAAAATAATTTAAAATTTAACATGAATAAATGTAAATTTAACGTCAAAGAAATTAAATTTCTAGGTCACATATTTAGTGGTGAAGGAATAAAAGCGGATTATTCACAAATTAGTGCTATTAGGGAAATGACGTCACCAAAAGATAAAAAAGAATTGCAAAGATTTTTAGGAATGATTAATTATTTAAGTCCTTTCATCAAAAACATGTCGGAAAAAACTTATGTTTTAAGACAATTATTAAAGAAAAATATAGAATTTATATGGGATGAAAATTATGAAAAGTCGTTCAATGAATTAAAAAATACGATTAGTTCAGAACCGATTTTAACACATTACGATAAAAACAAACCAATTACATTACCTGTTGACTCATCAAAATCAGCAGTAGGTATGGTCATTATGCAAGACAAAAGACCAATAGCTTATTCTTCAAAAACACTCACACCAGCACAGACTAGATATGCACAAATTGAAAAAGAATTATACGCTATAGTATGTGGATGTCATAAATTTCATCAATATTTATATGGTCAAACCGTATATGTACAAACTGATCATAAACCACTAATTACTTTATTTAAAAAATCATTATATGACATACCAGCTAGATTACAAAGAATGATGCTAGATTTACAAAAATATGATCTCATTGTAGAATATATTCCTGGAAAAAATTTGTACATTGCAGATACATTATCAAGGTCAGCGCTGCCACACACAGAAACATTAACTTTTGAAAGTGATATTAATTTACATGTTAACACTATAGTTAACAACATGGCAGTAACACCACAAAAATTAGAAGAAATTAAAAAAGCAACTAGGGAGGACACAGCTTTACAAATTTTAATAAAATACTACATTGAAGGTTGGCCGAAATCTAAATATAAAGTAAATTCTTTAGTTAAACAATATTGGAATATACAATCAGAAATAAATGTATGTGACGATTTAGTTTTTAAGGGTCATTCTTTAATAATTCCTACAGTTATGATACCAGAAATATTAAAGAAAATGCATGAAGGGCATCAAGGGATTATAAAAACAAAGAAATTGGTTAGAGATTTTCTATATTGGTCAAATATGAATTCAGATATTAAAAATATGATTGAACAATGTCAGACATGTCTAAAATTTAAACCATCTAATCAATCCGAGTCACTTATATCACATCCAATATCAAACTACCCTTGGGAACGTATTGGTGTTGATATTTTAACATTTAATAATACTTATTATTTAGTAGTAATTGATTATTACTCGAAGTATATAGAAATTGCAAACATGAACAAGCATTACACAGCAGAGGTAGTAGTAAAAAATTTAAAATCAATTTGCAGTCGACATGGAATACCATTAGAATTAGTCAGTGATGGAGGTCCACCATTCAATTCAGTTGCATTCAAATCATTTACGTATGAATGGGATATTTATCATATAACAACAAGTCCATATCATTCTCAGTCAAACGGAAAAGTTGAAAGTGCAGTCAAAATCGTAAAAAATATTTTAAGAAAATGTCAGGAAGATAAAACCGATCCGTATTTGTCATTATTACATTATCGTACGACACCAAAAGAGAATTTACCTTCCCCGTCACAATTATTAATGTCAAGACAACTTCGTTGTAACTTACCATCAACTAAGAGTCAGTTAGGACCAAAAATAGTCAAATTTAAAGGATATAAAAAAGAAATGGGAAATCGTCAAAATAAAATGAAAAAATATGCCGATAGAGGTAGTCAGGATTTAAAACCATTAAATATTGGGGATAAAGTAGTATTTAAAAGAAAACCAGATAGTCATTGGGAGCCAGCAATAGTAAAAGATTTATGGAATAAAAGTCCAAGGTCGTATATAATTGAAACCTCAAATGGAAATAAATATAGAAGAAATAGAATTCATTTAAGATATGATAAGTCAAATGAAAATACTAATAATAATAATAGTCGAGAAAGAAGTCAACACGATAGTCAATCATCAGAAGTAATAAATAAAAGTCAGAATACTAGTCAAATGTATTTTCCAACTTTAGATTTTGCGGTTCCATCTACCTCAAGTCAAGTCGTAACCAGGTCAGGAAGAGTTGTGAAGATTCCTGACAGATACATGTAAAACTAATTTAAGATGTTTACATAGAATATATACATATTATATGTTTTAATTTTGTTTATATAAGATGCATAGACTTTTAAGAAAAAATATATTATTTTGTTTATATAAGTTCATGCAAATGTAAAAATGCATTGTCTAATTAATGACTGTTTTTAGTTTTGTTAAAAAACAATATATCTAAGTTATCAGTGTTTCTTATAATAATTTTTGTTTTGTTTATATAATTTCTTGAAAATGTAAAAAATACTGTTTTTAGTTTGTTAAGAAACACTTTAAGTTTTCAAAGTTAATTAAAAAATAAAATAAATTTATTTTTTTTATAAAAAAAAGGAGATGTTATGTTAAAATCTCTATGACACAAACTTGTCTATGGCAGGTCCGGAAACAGGATCTCACTTCGTGTATACTGGTCAACATGTCAACAAGTTACATTCCAAATAAATATTACCTAAAAATATTAAAGTGTTTTAATGTTAATAACAAACATTATAGTAAGCAATGCCTACTTCATTGGGGTTTACTTAATAATGTTGTCTGTGGACAATTTTCAGCATTTTCTGTGGAAATATGGCGCGGGAGTGAAATGTAAATAAAAGTCGAGAGCTGGCCACAAGGGTCATTTCAGCGGGGCAGGGATATACGGGGTAAGCGAGGTTCTCGTTGTAGGTAGCTGGCTGGCAGGGGTTGCGGGGTGGGTAGGCACTAGAGTTAGAGGATCTGGACTAGAGGTCGGCACTCGCGACTCCGAGGGATCGATAAGCCGATGACACTTGGAAGTGGTTTCTTGTATTTCAGAGATCCTCATTATTTGAATAATAAAAGCCCGCATCAAAAATGTCAACGGGATTCCAACATAAAAATGTGTTGAAGGTTTGAGTAATATTTTTCATATTTTTGTGTGAAGAATTGATTTTTTTTTCACTTTTGATGTTTCATTTGTCACGAGGGCAGGTTATGTCTAAAGAGGGATCCTTTTGACTTTTTTGTTGCTGCTTGAAGATGGGTCCGCAAATTTAGCATTATTTAGTCTTAAATATATATATTACAATAAGTTTTCCGCGCAGAGAGTATCCAGGACTAAAATTTTCTGACAATAGTTTATGGCTCACGAGAAATGTTTCCATCTGAGCATTGATAATTTTTTCAAAAACTTTAGTTAGACTGCTCAGAAGAGTTATTGGTCTGTAATTGTTTATGTCTGTCTTGTTACCTGTTTTATGCATAGGAATAATAATACCTTGTTTCAGGTTTGAGAAGTGTCCTTGACTGATAAAAAGGTTTATTAGGTGTTCTAGAGGCAATGCGATTTCCGTAGATAGTGTTTTCAAAATCTTGGTTGTTATTCCATCAACCCCGGTAGCGGAAGTGTTTTTTAGGGAATGAATTATTTTTAGGATCTATTCCCCCTACACAGTTTGAAAATTGAATTTTCTTTTGGAAGATTAAAGTTCTGCTTCAGAAAGTAGATCATTCCTACAATTTGGTAGACGAGAAGCAAGATTTGAACCAATATTCAACCTCATTTCAAAGCCAGTAACTGAATTCTAAAATATAATATTTTATTAATTTTTATTTTTAAATATAATATGAAATTTTTTTCTAATTTGGAAGTACTGTGCCTTTTTCATGACAAAAATTATGCCTCAAATCTGAACATTTTCACAGCCCGCATTTGTGAAGAAGTACATCACAATTTCTCGTTTAAGCTAAATAATTTTAAGATATTTAACTAAAGTGTTGAGTTATTTTCTGTTTACTAAAATAGTATTGTGATGTTTTTCCTAGTATTATTATTTTTAGTGTAAAAGCACACAAAAGCATCGTGAATCAATTACAATTCCCCGAACAAAGAATAGTGCAAGTGCAGTGTTCTGGTTTCAGCTCCTAGCACCACTGTTTATCCAGCGTCGCGCTGAAACATTTACCAGCTGTTCCATTTGTTCCCAGAAACAATGGACTCAACAGCAAAAGATATTCGTTTTCGCATTGTGAAGGGATAGCCAATTTTTACAGCTGTCACCGTAGTTGCTTTGTTCTTCCATACTATGGACGGTCTCCGTTCCATGGCCGTGAAATGCTGATTCGTGAAAAAATGTCGATTATCGAATCCAATCCTTAGGTAATGATTTTTCATTGAAAAATAGGTCATTTAATTCATAATGGACGCATTGAAAAATCGCATATTTGTATACATATTTTGTTGCCGAATAAGCAGATCGTGGACCATGATGTATTATTGAAATAATAGATTTATTTAATTCATTTTGGACGGTTGCGTCCTATCGCACAATATTTTGAAACGAAAACTTCTTCAGCACCGTTGTGATTTGAAACTAGATGAAACGAAAAATAGCTTCACTAAAAAGAGACAAAAACATACATACATCTGCAGGATTGAGCCTGCGATAGAATGAGATAGAATAATCGGCCACCTCTTGGTGCCGTGCTTCGTAGCTTCCCCACTGTTGTCTTGAATTGCACACTCTGATTTTTTTTGTATATCTTTTAGATTCCGATTGGAAAACAGCAGTTGAAAGATCGCGGAGAAATATCGAATATTGAATGTAATCCTTTCTAATCAAAGCTATGTATTTTTCATTAAAAAGCTCCGTTTATTCATGTAACTCACGTTAAACAATTTTGTATCGCAATTTTGTATAATGTTTTAGATTACTTCCGAAAAACGCAGATGATAAAACGTGAATAAATGTTAATTATTGATTTAATGAAAAACAAATACCTTTGTATAACACCACTATTTTATTAATATTGACTTATTATCCTGACGAAGAAAACATAGTTTTCGAAACATGTTGATATTGTTAATAAAATAGTGGTGTTATACAAAGGTATTTGTTTTTCATTAAATTAATGATGACACCCCAAAGTAAATATGCCTATTTTGAAGAAATAGTTAATTATTGAGTTCAATCTATATTACGGTTTATTAATTTAACACGTTGGACACAATACTATAATCTTACATTTGTGTCACAATCCCATAATCGTACATTTGCCAGAAATTGCTGGTGCATTTATGGTGTGGTAGACATTTCAAATGAAATCCTTATTTTGGGATTATAAAAATGGTACAACGAGATTGTGGAAAAAATATTTATCGCTATAATAGCACAGCAGGAACGTGATATTATTTTTAATTTTATTTATTTATTCATCTATATACAGTATGTTTACATTGTGTTTTTCGATGCCTGTCTTACTAGGATATACCTGTGTCGAGACAGGCGGAGGTACATAAATGAACATATTTAAAGAACATATTTGGTAGTTACAAGAATATAAGGTTACATACATATTCATTTGAATACAATAAAAATAGAAAGGTGATAGGAAGTGTAGATATGTTGGCATCTTCAATGTTCAACTATTTATTCCTAAACCCATCCTCACTATAATAATCTGTTTTTTAAACACGAGCAAGGGAAAAAATGGTGTTTATACCCAAATACTGGTTCCATAACAGTCGACCCCTCGACAGTTGGCTCCCCGGCATACTTATATACAATATTCAGTTGGCTTAGGGAAAATACGGTATACTTCTTACACGAATTATAACTAAGTGTACCCGAACGGGCGTGTAGAGAGGATCTACCGCCAAATAACAAAAGTATAAGACATGTTTTCATTCAAATTCATTAAGGAGGGGGGGGGGGGGGGGGGGTAGGGTTTTAAAAGCCATTTTTAACATTATTTTTTTTCTAAATGTACAACATGTCGAGAGTATTGTGTCAAAATTTCATGTAAATCGGAGCAAAACTAACGAAGATACAGCGTTTCAAGCGACCGGTCCTCTTGCTCAATTCAAGTATATTTCAAGTTTAAAAAAAACTTTAAATCGATTTTCTCGCAAATTTTTTTAAAAATTTCGTGAACATCATAACTCAAAATCTACTTGACCGATCCTTTTGAAATTTTGTACACCACTTGTTCACATAAATTAACAGGTAGTGACGAAGAGTTATTATTTGTTAACGAGTTATGATGTTCACCGCATTTTCGGGGTTCCTCGGGACTTATTTATTGATATTTAAAAAAAAAAATTTTTTTTGAAGGTACTTCAGATGTCATACTATAACGTGTATATAAAATAAATAAACCAACATTATTCATATCTCCAAAAAAAATCATGAAAACATGTTTTTTTTTGTCTTTAAAACCCTACCCCCCCCCCCCTTAAGGAAAAAACGGCTTACCAACTTTTTATTAAATATATTATTGAAGTCGATTTTAGGTTTGAAATTTGTAAATAATGCACGAAAAGATTGTGATAGTTATATAATTCGGGGGCCATCTGTCGGGGGATCAACTGTTGGGTGACCGAAAATATTGTTGCGTGCTATCTGAACTAATTTTTTTCTTTGAATCATTTTAAGCCATTTGCGTGTCGATTTTGCGCCTTTTAGCTAGTTACCTGGTTGCGTCTAAAGTATTTTATTTGGTCATTGGTCCAAAGGGTATGATTTTAGGTTTTCACGGCCAAAAGTATTTTCGTTATTTATTTTTGGGGTGTTATGCCGTGTTGCGCTACCTCCTTCTTTAGCCAACGTTTCGGACAGCGTTACAGTGTCCTCTAAACGTTGGCTAAATAAGGAGGTAGCGCAACACGGCATAACACCCCAAAAATAAATAATGAAAATTGGTCCAAATGCTTTTGACTTCTCGTTAATATTGAACATCGCAAATAGGAAAATACATTTTTTTTTTTTTTTTTTTATATTAACTCCACACAGGAGGCCCTGAGGGAAATAATTTCCCTCAGGGCCTATGTCATCTTTGAAGATGCTGTGTGGAGGGTGCTGTTGAGGAGAGGAAGGAGTGAACATGGGTCTTGAAGAGACCCATATTGTAGGAGGGAGGAAACACAGACGCCGGCAAATCGTTCCACAGCCGGGCTGTTGAACTCAAGAACGAGTCGTAGAAACGACCCGTTCTCATGTGACTAATGTCAACCGTGTACAAATGTTGAGCGCGTGTTTGGCGTGTTTCCCGACTATGCACCGGTGCCGAGGGGATCAGTGACGCTAGTTCCTCGGAGCATCTTCCATTGTAATACCGGTAGAACAAGGACAGCATTCCCACCTGACGCCTGTGCTCTAAAGATTGCAGTCCATTTGTTAAGTTAGGAGAATCTATCAAACGGACCGCCCGTTTCTGCACAGAGTCGAGGGTTTTTTCAGGTATTTTGGGACTCCAGACCAGAGGTGGCTGCCAAATTCAACCGTGGGGCGCACTTGCGATTTGTACAGGGTTAGCAGTTGTGTACTATTAAAGTATCTGCGGGTTAATTAACATTAATAGCTTCTCAGAACACTTAAATGGGAAACTTATTAAGGTGGTTAACATTGATATTAATTAATGCTATGTCTCTTAATTTCTAATGGTAAGACAACTTAAGATCTGTTGGGTATCTTTCATATAAGTGATAGGTTCGAGTAATAATTACTAGTTTATTTATTTAGTTCTGCTGCTGCGGCGAGCGGACTGTAGGACTAGGAGCCCGCCCAATTTCGCTTTGCCTTCGGCCATCATCGGAACCGTTCGTAATATTCTGATGCCCTACTCAACTGCCATCTTTTGGGATATAGCAGAACTTCGTATTAAAAACTAAGTTATCGACATATTTTGAATTAAGCTGAAGCTACACGAAGAATCTTTACACTACAATTAATTTCAACTTTATTAGGAAATTTGATAAAGAGAATTGATAATATTATATTTTCAACCATTATAATTAAGCCTTTCTTTAATTGTTTATCTAGAAGACTTTTGAAGAAGACTTATTACTTAGAAAACTTTTGAAGATTTGCTAGGAATATAAAAGAGAACAAAATTTAAAGTAGTACAATGCTAAATTTTGATATCACAAAACTCAAATCTGGGAAAGGATCCGTCAACATTTCTCGTGAGTATCAATGAAAACTATTCTAGCATCACTGAAACAGGTTTAGGCCATATTATTAATATTCAGAGAAGACGTATGATGTGACGATATTGCACGGCACAGGAGAATGTTAAACATTCGCGCAAACACGCACTCCCGTCGTTTGCGCAGTTATTATGATCTTTCTGTATATTTACTGTGAGTGCTATCTATATTGTGTAATACATATTTAGTTACGAATGCATTTTAATACAGCGTATTCAATTTGTCTTCATTTGGGGCTATTGTAGCGCTTCGGAAATGTTTTTTCATCAAACATCAACCGAACCAGTAGCAAAAAGATGTATCGTTCAAAACAATATTCAATATTATTTTGTTGGTATTATTTTATCAATAATGATAATATCATACACATAATAATAATAATAATAATTAATAAATAATTTATAAAGCGCCGTTTTTGTGAAAAATCACCTCAAGTGCGCTGTACAAACTTAAAATATATTTCTTAAATCTAGAAAAACTACAAACCAGACAATCAATTGAAAACAACTTATGGCTAAAAATTGCATCCACCGGTTCATCGATCACTGATACGAAAATATATGTACAATGTCTCGACCAATGAACGCGATGCTGCCTAAAAATGTATACAGGACCATACTTACCTGGCAGATCGCTTGAAATTAACACTGTTTATTGCCTGTAAAGAAATTTAGATGGAGTTCGCACGCAGATGACATAATTGTGAACACATAATGTTTTATGTATTTAAAATCCTGAAATTTATTTTAATATTAGTATAACATATTCTTTAATGAATGTATTTTGGAAAGCAAAAGCAACATTTTATGGTGGGTGTGCGTAGTACAAGAATTTAATATAATATTTTGTGAGTAGATTTTAAAGTGTTATGATTATAATAATAATATAATATTATGACACTACTTCAACATTTCTTTATAATAATACGCTGCCTATTCACATCGTTAATTTTCAGAAATATAAACTATTATAGGCGCTTAAATAATATTTCAATTCGGCCAACACTGAAGCAACAGCAATGTAGTCTTAAATACAAACGAAATCTTTTTATTTTATTTGTGTAAACGACCTGTGATGATATTGAAATTGAAGGTCAAATCGTAACCTTTGCTGACAGTACTACTCTGCCAAGCATGGAATGAGCTATTTACAAAGGCCGAAAAAAGTTTATCGGTGCAAGAAAATTGGCTAAACAACAATATTCTCAGCCCAAATACAAAAGCCAAATACACAGCATGTGTATTTGACTTTTGATATTACACACAGCATCACACAAAGGGGCCAACTTCCGCTACACATAGACCAATGTGGGTGAAGTTTGTCCGCACAGAGAGGGTCAAACAGACTGAATACCTAGGAGTTATAATAGACACCACGTACAATGGACTGACCACAAAACTTTATATCACAAACAAACTGAAACGAGTTATGTCAGTTAAAAACATCTTTCCAAGGACAATACTTATGACCATATTTTGTCAATCCATTATCATATATGGCATACTGGCTTGGGGAAGTGCAACGAACATAGCAATGGACCCAATAGAAAAATTCCAGAAGGCAACAATTAAACTCATTCCCCTAGTACATTTCTATACAAACTCAAATGAAATTTACGAAACACAAGACTTCATGACTTCATAAAGTTGTCTTATTGTAATAGTAATTTTTCTTCCAACATAAACTCCACACTCCAACGCAACCTCAAACAGCAATTAAAATCAGGGCCTCCCCAAAAACACACTAAATATACCGATAACACATACCTCATACGGGCAAAGAAAGTCTTAAGTACTACGTAATGAAACTATATAACTGCATGCCCACGCTGAAACAACTTCTAACTACAAATATATCTACAATTAATTAAAAAAAAACAGATCACAGCCTGAATAAAAAAACAAGGTATTCACTTTAATTAAAACATTACAACATCTAACCAAACAATTTAAAGTAATATAAATAAAAAAAAACAACTTTGTTTCTGGACAGAAAATATTATCACAATATTATAATACAGTGGCGCGTGGTCCATAGAAAAATATACCTTCATGCTTTACAAGATAATTATTTATCTCACTTTAACTGCTACTAATCTTAATTTTTTGTTTATGATACTGCCGCAATGGGTCGACCATAGTGCCATTCTTGACAAAATCAAGGAGGATAATGTACTTTTTACTTATGACGTCAGAATAAAACTTAATTTAACACCTGCGCGCGACAGGTTCTCTTAGTGATGTGTTCACAAAATACTACTATTATTTACATACAGTTACTGATTTTTAACATTTTTTTTTTGATTTACTGAAACATTTTTTCTATGTACTATTTGTAAAATGCATGTTCGAGAATAGAAATAAATAAATAAAGTTCATCGGTTCAAATGTGGACATTGTGGTCTAGTTCCGAGACCCGTGAAGTCAGAATCAGCATATTCAGTCGTATCAACCAAATTTTGTGTTTTAATGTGATAGTGTTTTATTTGTTTTTAAATGACGATTTATAAATTCGATGTATAATAATATATAATAAAACTTGTATAATTATTCAGAATCAGCGTTCGTATTGTTTGTCAAATAAGAGGAGAAAACTTAGGAGGGCGCCACTGTAGCTCAAATGGCAATACTGAACATATAACTCATGGTGGTAATGTAAAGCTGTATAACATACATTTTTATAAAAAATTAAACAGGCATAAAAGTGATTTTTTTTCATTGCAATATAGATTCCCACTGATCTCAAAATTAGAATTGCATTTAGGTATATTATATTATTATTTTTTGTTAACATAATGAAGAATAATGACATTGTAATAAAATATAAAGCACAGTTTAGAAATTGCTCATTTCAATACTAGCTTAAGTACCTAAGGTTTTCCGGGCTTTAGATCATGTCTCCAATTTTAGATCTGAATATATAAAACTCATAGAGATCTAAAAGTAGTGTAACTAAACTCACCATTTAACTTCTACCTACCGTTAAATTCGAATGTGTGTTAAATTAAATGAAAGCAAATCACTTTGTTAAACACTATTTGATCAAATTTATATCACCAAGTAGATACCAACAACAGTGTTTCTTCGATTTATTTATTTTTTCTTACAGAACAAAAAAATGTGTTCTATACATTCAGTGTCATTGCACTTTAAAATAATATTTGACAGGTAAATTGGTGTTTTGTAGTTCCATTTTTAATATTTTCTACTCTTATTTGACAGACTATACTTATGATGTCAAGCCACAAAGTGGTTGCTTTCTTATAATATATGTATAATAATACATAATAAAACTTGCATAATTATTCAGAATCAGTGTTTGTAGATCTATTTTTTTTCATATACTCCGTAAAACGGTTATACACCAATATATCGTGGAGAAGATTACAAATTAAAAAGGCATGGGGGCAGTTTTACTATTTTGTGACACGCGTCAAAAGATAGTTGCTGAACTGTCTGTAAGTGACATTGAATATGTCGATGGTCAGTTGCAGTTGAGTCACTCTGTTTATTGGCACGTTCTGATAGACAGCTTTCGGAGCTTAAAAAAGTACATTGGATCTGTATATACATTTTTAATTCGTAATATTTTTCACCGGAGTTTCTTATTATCTGTGTTCCGGAATCGTTTCCACCGCACACAATGAGGCGATGAGTTATTCAACCCGTGCCGATCCGCTTAGAAGCCGCTGAGTGATATTGATTAATTCATATCAAGTGTCATTGTGTCTGTTACCATTTCGTGTCTCTTCCGAGGGCTGGAATTTATGGGGTTGTTTGAAATTCAATTAGAATGTCTTGCTGCTAACGCACCGCTTACGTGCGTAACGATTTTTCCTAAAATTTTCATACAATTCTGTGATTTTTTTTTTGTGATGTCGGTAATTTTAATCAATTTTGTTCATTTGAAATAAACTAAACGTGTGTTTTTTAAGGTTTCAAAAAATTATATTATGTTTTTAGACTTACATACATGTTTGAATTTTTAATACTGACGAGTACAATTATTTTGACTCATTAGTGGCTCCATATCGCATGATGAAAAAAGAACGTTAGCTTTAATCTAAAAATCACAGACAGAAAACGCCACGCAAATATCACAGACACCAGAGCTCGCCCTTGGAGAGATTTTACTGAATAAAAAAAAAGAGATTTTCTGCAATTTTAATCCATTAAATTTAAAAAAAACTTCATTATTTGTGCATAAAACTAAATTTATAAACAAATATTCACTTTTACTAGCAACATTTATTGCATTTTTACATATCGACACTCATCAACGTGATGAACATTCATTCGTTCATAACATTTTTGCTGAATTTATAGAAAACGTACTATTAATACCAGCCAAACATGCTAATATTTGAAGCGTGTTTCGGTAATTAGCTTACAACAACCTGAAATTGATGTGTATTCTTAGAATATATAGTAGGTAACGGCACTGTGTGTTAGAAAGTCAAATAGGTTAGTAAAAAATATCTATGTCAATCCATAATATAATAATTATAATTCGTAACTGACATGTTTGTGAAAAATTACTACAGGGGCGCTGTAAATTATTTTTTCACGAATTTTCACTCGGCCTCGATTTGAAGATCAAATATATTACGCACAATAATGAAAGGAAAGTTGAAGCCATTCTAATTTTTTTTCAAAAATCTACACTACTGATGAAGAATCATTAATGTATGGTAAATGTCATAATATTTAATATAGACCATATAACTACGTACGAGTTAAAAATCGGCAAAATTCGCGTTTATAAATTTAACGATTTAATGTTTTATAAATTTTATATGAATCCTGAAAATATTGGATAAACGGTTAAATATAAAAATATTCCATCTCTAAAACTGTTAAGTAGTTTATATGTCACAATATTAAAGTTCGGAGGTATGATTTGTTAGATTAAAAATCACGGGGGCGGCAATTGTTAGGTTAAAAAAGGGCCCAACGTTATAAGCCAAATTAGGAGAACGTCCCGCGCACATGGTTTGTGCGTACCTAGTTCTGTTAGCAAGGGAACGGGTTCTCGAGCATGAGGTTTTCGGGAAATGGATCCTTGGCTAGGAGACTCAGTCATGTGGAATGATTACAAGTTGTATGCGGTAAGATATAATGTAGTATTAACATAGGCAGGGTACAAACATATGATTTCTATGCTAGACGTTTTTTTTGTTTTTGTTTTAAAGACAAACATTCCCGGGTTACGAATAACCCAACAATGTTTGAAAATCTCCTGCTACCATCGCAGTAAGCCGAAAATGTTGCTTGAGTCGTGATGGAGGACTTAGCCAGCCGAGGAATCGAACACGTGACGCCCGGGTGGCACCCAAACGCGATGCCCACTCAACCACTGACCGGTCGTGTGGGGTTAACTTTCTCTCTGCCGATATCATGTACAAAAATGGAAGAATGGCACGTTATAAGAAAAGTAAGCGATTGGGTTGACCCGCGGTTCGGGGCCAGGTAGCCCGAGGGCTCCGAAGGCGGCAAGGGCTTTTGTCTCCATGGTTCAACAGGGGTGCTTTTCTCAATTCAGCGAGCACCCACAAACAAACGCACTATAACTTGTGCAGGTAACATTGTACCTCAAAGAATCACAAGGTTTGCTGTAACGATTAATGGCGCGTAAACCGTAACGGTTATCAGGGCTTTTCAACCTGCTGCTCTGCAGGCGGCCGCAAGCGTGCTCGTTTGGCTTTGGTTGCGCGCGCATCTGTTACTGGCAGTCCGGCACGTGGTTCCCCGCTTGCTATGGCAGGCGTGCGAACCATGCTTGCCGATGAATTTGAATTTACGTTTGTTTTATATTGCCATTGTTGAGGAAAGCGCTGCGTAACAGATTTTTAAAAGATGGCGGTAAATTTCCAAACCTCAAAGTTCAATAATTCCCGAGCGCTGGAGGTTGAAATCGATTATAAAGCGGACGCTCAATGGTTATTTTACGTAATTACAGTAATTACATAGATAAATTATAGCCATATACCCCCTTTCTTATTTAAATTCCAAATATTTTGTTTCCTCCTTTTCGATTCAAATTAATAAATAAAAATTTTTGGTAATCTTAAAGTTAAAAAAACATTCAAAGTGTATATAATATAATAATAATATTTCAAAGTAATAATTGAATAGAATGAATGAGAATAGAATGGTAATCATTGATTACCTTTCTGAATCTTGTATCTTTTAATATTTGGCCTGTTTTTATCTTCTCTTGATCTTTAGGTACGATGGATGGTTCTTGAACCTCGAATTAAGTTCGCATAAAAATGTGAATGACATTAACAGTTTTAATTCGCTTGTTAAATTTATTCCACGCCTCATCTTCAATGTAAGTATGTGTATGCCTTTAAAACGTTTGATCTCGAATGAATCTCGCTAAACGAGCCGAGATGAGAGATGGGATTCTGGGACGTCTCGCGTTAACTAAGACGAAGTGTGCGGCCGGGCAGGTGAGGGGTCGCGTTGTCACCTACAGGTGTCTCGACCCTATTTACGCCCCTACTCCCCAACCCCAACCCCAACCCCCGCAATGATGGAAGAACTGTAAATACCCATATTAGCTTGTCGGTTTCCAGGGAAATTGTTTTGTCGAGCTAAATCTTGAGGGTGGGTGCCATTTTGAGGAAAGTAATCATGTTCCACATGAGAGAAACGCTTCGCGTGAAAACGTTAAATTAATCAAATTTATGCGGTTTCTTTTTCGATGGAAATAGGAAATGTATGGTCAGGTTGCTCTATTTCCATTCCGCAGAACATTTATCGTTCTATTTAACCAATTTACTGTGCTCTGGGTTCAGAGCTCTGGGCTCCAAGTCAACCGTAGCTTAAATGAAAATAATTTTCTGTTATGAAGTAAAATGATGAAATAGAATTTTCCAGTTTAACTGTGAGAAATAGGACATTTCTATGAGCTAAATTTTTGTACACTTATATTTTTTATTTTTGTGCGTGTTTTGTTATTTTGAATTTTAAAAGCAGCTATAAAACATTCTACGATTTAGTGTCAATTCGATTGATTCCGAGCAGTGGAATACTTGTATGGTTTCAAATAGAAGTCAACAGCAACAGTAGTTAACGGCCGATGGAGTTTGTAGGGATATCTTATTTAACTGCATTATTTCCATTAAAACCCACGCGCCATTATGTGTCACGTGATGCACAGATCGAGTCGCAACGGGGACTACATTGTGAGGATTGTACTTGATGTTGTTGATGTATGTCCACTCCACCGGATCCCCGAGGCACTCTACATAAGCCCTAGCTTGACGTTAACGCCTGGCTGAAACAACTTTACTTACCAATATCACCATTAGGTGTTGCACCGCAACCACTATAAAATACCAGTAACAGACGTACACAAAACATTATATTGCGCGTCCCGTAGAAAAGTGTCGTAAGTCAAAAAAGTTACTTTTACAGGAGAGCAAAAACGAATGAATGAATGATGAACAAGCGATCCCGTCGAAAACAGATGCTAGCGACATCTTGCGGAGATGAAGTGGTCTAACTTAAATACGGTTATCGTGGGGTATTGATATTCACAATCACTTTACTTTTCAGAGATAAAACGTAAATTAAAAAAAATTGACTTACGACACTTTTCTATGCGATGTGCGATATGTGTGTTATCTGTTTCAGTTTATGGTCTACAAACTCTTTATTTTTTTAGTATTACTTTGGATTAGAAAATCAAACAAATGTTTCTGATTTACGGCAATGCCTGTATCTTTCTTATCTTATCTTTGCTTCCCTCCTGGCGCATCTCTAGTTGCTAAGTAAGTGACGTTAAACTATCGTCATTGCAGTATTTTACATAATTTCATGAATCTGCAATGCACACATTTTGTCGTTGCGGTGTAGATTTGCTTATGTCGTATAATTTGTCGACTTGTCATGAAGTTTATGGAATCGCTAAGAGCTCGATGGCTCAGTTAGTAAAAATATTAAGACGACACAATACTCTAGAACTAGAATAAAGCCAAAACCTTAACGATGTGCACAAAAATGTGCGGCGCCCGGCACAGGCGTAAAAAATGGATCTACTCATAGGTTAGCGGTTAGCTAATACTCTAAAATAAAGTTGGAATCTTCAGCCGAGGCTTGTCCCATTACTACCGATTTATTACACATGTACCTTAAACACTTTCAGCCGTACTAATAACAAAATGCCATAACAATCGTTTATCGGCGTATCTGTTGCTTGCGCGGTGAACTGCATTTTTACACTTTTACTAATAACATGATCACATTATGATGTTAGTTGCATATTTTTTTGCTTGATCTGCGCATGCGCAGCTATCTTTTGGGGCATGCAGCAATCATATTTTTTAATAAATTCGCGGTTATTTTCTTTTGTGACGTGTGTAATTTCATGCGCAGTTATTTAATTTTTTAAACATGATTACCGTTTAAATGATCGATTCACTATTATATTAGCATGATAGAATATAATTTCTATTATTCGCGATATTTTTGTCAGTTTCTGTGGTTTCATAATGTCTCTATTGTTGCTTTAATTTTAACATAAAAATATAGGTTATTTCGAATAAATTATTTTTTATCCACTTAAGTTTAATAAAACTCCCGTGTAATATTATTTAATAACATAATAAGCTTGTGTGTGTGTAAATAAATACCAAATTTGAGTTATCAATGTTTATATTGTTCGAAAATGAATTCAAAGTGTCAGAATTTTTCAATTACTCTCTTGGAATATTTGTTATAATTTTTAATTGTATGAACGAGTAAAAAATGAGGTGACATTTTCCTTCCAAATTCATTAAATAAAAGGACTGTGTTTTTTTAATTTTAAATTTTTTAAAATTTTTCTACATTTTGATTAAAAATGTTTTTGGTAAGATTTTTTAAAATTTTTTTCCTTGTATGAGCTTAAAATATGTCAATTTTTAAATACTTATGTATATTTCAATTATAAAAATCTAAAAGATAATATTATCTTGTTTTTATAATGGTATTTGTTTTTACAACATCTTTAAAAATAAGAAATATATAGAACATTCAAAATTCTTTGGAAAAATTTCAAAATTCGTTCAGAAATCAATAACAAAACAGTCTTATGTAATGTATAAACTATCCCCACAGGCTGTGCAAGCCATGTATATATCTTGCCATGAACATTTTTTAAATTAGTAATGTTTTCACATCCGAGGCCGTTTATCAATTGAATAAAATTTTCACGGGGTTTTTTAGTAAGGCTGTTTAAGTTTTAAAGCTCTTAAAAATATGTTATTCTTGAAGATAATATCTGCACCGCACCTAAACGCAAATTATATGAAATTCCCTCGGAAGAAAAAAATCGGAAAGTACCTATGCTCCGAAAATTATTATAAACACGTTTGTTTCAGTTATTTTGCAAGTTATATGTATGAAAAAAATCACAATATTTCTTTAAATGCGGTTTTAGACAACCCCCGCGAGGGGGTTATCTAAAACCGCATTTAACCCCCCTATTTTAAACGAGTCGTATTTTATTAAAGATTTTCACAATTTTCGCTTAAATATTATCGATTTTAACATTAGCGCGCTCTCTCTTATATTCGTATTTACATATCTCTCCATCTCATTCTTTTTGAGCGGGTACACCGCGTCTTCACGACGTAAGTAAAGAAGGCGTGTATAAAAATATTCTGTGCGCGGCCCCGGCGTATTGGACGGACTTACGGTCGAATTTGCCCTAACTGGCTTCGAAAGCGTATCTTTCGGAGGGGTATATTTAATTTAATTTTGATAAACGTATTACTAAAATCTTAAATTTTTCTGACTGAATCCACTGGGAACTTATTAACCTACTAAAGATAAAATAGAAAAATAAAATCTGGTGCTTACTGTCTTACTTGCGTTACACCATTTTTATATACATTTTACAAAATTTTCAAACCGTTTTACGTAAAATACTCGTATTTTTATGTTAACGCAAGGTAAATGACTTACTGCCCTTGGGCATCTTCCTGAAAAAAAAATGTCATGAATCCATCGGAATTGATTAAAAAGTTACATCCAATATTTTCCACTTGGCGTGGATTAAGAATATATATTTAAAAAAAGTGATGTGGATGTTTTGAAATTATTTTGCTGATGGCGAATTCTCCGAAAAGCACATAGGACAAGAATATCTATCCTTTAAAAGCTGAAGATACAAACATTCTATCCTCCCAATTAATAGTTCTTTATTTCTCGCATGACAAAAAGAGGACAACATGAAAGGCTTCCAAAATTAAGTCTTAAAGAGATACAGAGAGCTTAAATTTCAATGTTCTCCACATGTCTACAATACTCCTCACATCGAGTAAATAGACTTACCTTGACTTTCTCACCATCGCGTAATCATTTACGCTATCAAAAGGTCGGGCAGATCCTGGGAAGAATGTCGGCGGAATAACACCGGACAGGGATAAGCTCGTGCGGTGTACCGGAAATTATTGTTGAAGTGTCCCCCACAGGCGAAGGTAAAATAGACAAAATTACAGGGAAAACAAGTGATTTGAGAGTAACACAATATTTTTATTTTATTTTTATTTTTATTTTTATTTTTATTTTTATTTTTATTTTTATTTTTATTTTTATTTTTATTTTTATTTTTATTTTTATTTTTATTTTTATTTTTATTTTTATTTTTATTTTTATTTTATTTTACTTGGGAGACCAACAGTTTACATTAATATCGGAGCAATAGTAATTGAGTCACAATAATTGTACCATTTACAGGCTTCCACATGGGTATTATATACAAGTGATTCGATAGATGATAAAAATTACATTACAAGAAACATTATTACAAGTAATTTAGGTGGGAATAGGGAGGGGGTAGGATGGGAGGGGGGGGGGGGGGGACGGTTAAGTTGAGGTATAGTAATAAAAAAATGCACAGCAAAAAATTAAAATTAAAAAAAAAGAAAGAGGTTCATAGGGTGATGGTTGCATTAGACAGGTATCTTTAGTTATTTTTATTGTTGTTGAGACCGCCTGTGTGATTTTAAAGAGTGTGGTGCAGAGTTAAAAATATCAAATTTTGTGTAGTGTGTGTTGAAAGTGTTGGATGCACGATAGATTAAGGAATTCTGCTTAGAATTAGTGTTGCACCGAGGGAGGCTAAGTATCGTGTCTGATCTGGTTCGTCTGTTGGGAACTCGTATCTGGATCCGTTGTAGGAGTTCTGGGCAATCTACGACGGATCTGGCTATTTTTTGTAGAAAGAGTACATCGGACGAGCTTCTTCGATCTTCTAATGAGAGTATATTGAAAAACGCCGCTGAATCTTGGTGGTTTATGTGGACGCGATAGCTACGGAAATCTAAGTATCGTAAAAAACGACTTTGAACACGTTCTAGATTTTCCACATATGATTTGTATTGCGGGTTCCAAACTTGTGACGCGTATTCTAGTAAGCTGCGGACATAAGCAAAATATAGGATTTTCATTGTATTAAAGTTATTGAATTTTTTACATGTCCAAAGAATGATTCTTAGCATTTTCGAGGCTTTTGATGTTACTGAGTCGATATGAATATCAAAAATTAGCTTAGAGTCCAATGCCACTCCCAGATCTTTGACTTCTGTTTTGTTGATTAGTTTTGAGCCGTTTAAACAATATTCATTGGGAAGGATATTTTTATTTCGTGTGAAATTCACGACGAAACACTTTTTAACATTGATTTTAAGGTTATGCTGTGTACAGTAAACATTAAGACGGTTTAGGTCCTCCTGCATTTTAGTATTTTAGTGAAAAGTATTTTTTTTTTGGTGCGATTCGATTTATTAATAGTACTAGCTTCGTAGTACAATGTCAAATACGGAATTCGAGTTAGTCTGCACCACAAGTAATTTATTATTAACTGCACAGATCTACGGGAGTTTCATCTACCAAACGAACCTTAAAAGGCGCTAAAGAGCTGTAATCCTCATTCCACGATCATCTCGAATCCTGGAATCGGAAAACCTCTTAAAAGAGACTGGAGGAATTTGCCGGCACTTTTATATTGGCTCGGGTGGAGAGCACAGGCTAGCGAGAATCCCCACGGCAAAGTTCATCTGAAGTATCTGGGAGGACTTCAAACTTTTGCAGGTTTTTTGGAAGGGTCGACTACAATATCTTACCCAATTGAACGGAGGTTGCGCGCTGAAGTTGAACTCTGTTCTTCAGGCTGAAGAACTTTTTCGAGGAGTTTCAAAGTCCACACTGGTTCACCGAGTGCATTTATATAGAGCTTTGGAACGGGCAGACTAACCGAAATAACTGACTGTTTAATTTTTCTTAATCATCCCTATATTCATCGTGACTTTATTTTGATTTTTAACATTATGCGAAAATGTACAGGTAGGTAGGTACATGCGTATTTATTTATCCTGAAATACTGCGTTAACACCCCAGCAAGTGCCCTAATAATACGGAGAGAGAGATTTTTGCTCTGTTTTCAACGAGTCGTATTTTATTAAACATTTTCACAACTTTTGCTTAAATCTTATCGTTTTTTAATATTAGCGCGCTCCCTCTAACATTCGTATTTACATATCTCTCCTTCTTTTTGAGCGGGTACTACCGGGCCTCAAAAAATATGAAGTTTATCAAATAAACAGTCGAGATGCCGCGTTAAGTGTTCAGCCAGCGAGTGTAAAGGTGTTTCGAATGAAAAAAACAGCATAAAAACAGGAATATCATGTCACAGTTAAATGAAAGTTTCCGGAACTGTTCCTGTCGAACAGTTTTCAATTTATTTCATCATTCAGTATTAGTTAATATTGTATTCACCGAGAAGCTTATTCTTTATGATAATAAACCCTGCAAAATTTTATATTTTATCGTTTAAATGGGAGCCGTCACACAAATATTTGCACTGCACAGTAATAACACAGAGGCTCAGCGAAATTGCCGCGCGGTCCGGGTTTTAGTTTAACGATTTATTTTTTATTATGTAAATCTATGATATTAATTTTTTATAACACCTTGATGTTTAATTTCATAGAAAAATTAAATACGCACCATTCAATGATTAATCATATAACGGCAATTAAAATGACCTTTGTTAAGTTTTACAAAGAAAATTATTTTCTTTTCTTTATTACACTTTAAAAATGAAATATTAGGAAATCACCATTACAACCGTTGCTAAAAGTTCCTACCCAAGTCTACATGACTACCAAAGATTTGTTGTATCGAGTACCTTCATTTTCATAGGTGTATGTGTAACATGTTTGTGATATAAGTGCACCCCTCCGGTTTCCAAGCCAACCAAGAACTCTGCTGTATTCAAAACATTCTGAACGTTTCGTCAACAGAACATTGAATGTAACTCGATGGATGAAGCTGTGCCCACAATTTTAAATGTATGTAGGTATAAATTTGTTTATTAGGTCATGGAGTTAAATAAAACATATTGTTACGTAACGCCGATTAGCGGATTTGTTCTGTTCAGGTAGTGAAATCGGCAGAACTCAGAATACTAAGAATTCGCGTGAAGCGTTGACAATAAGCAAACCAATCTTCATCTCTATTTTGCAATTTTGAAAGCTGGAGTATATTATATTGATTAGCATTAGTAACTTAATATAACTTCAGTATGAATAAAAATGTGCCACAATTTTTATTTTATTTTATATTAAACCCAACTCAATTTTAATTTTCCCCGGACCCCCCGAATGATCTTGGGGACCCCTGGGGTTCCTTACGGACCACTTTGGCAACCACTGGTCTAGAACCATCGTTTAAAATCGTCACATTTTGGCATTGCGTGCAAGTCAATCCTATCGTTACATTTCGCCCCGCGTGTAAGTGTAATAAACGCTTTCATGCCAACTCAGAATCAACGCAACTCAACACCCCTTTGAAAAGTCATTAAAAGCTAAGAAAAAAATCATTTTAAAATAGCCCATAGCCCTAACCTTCTTCTTCTTTTCCTTCTCGTGCCCTGTCCGTTCAACGAATGTTGGCTATCATGTTGGCTATGCGTACTTTGCTTACTGCGGCCAGAACTGCTTTTTTTTTTTTTACTTGAACTCCACACAAGAGGCCCTGAGGAAAATAATTTCCCTCAGGGCCTATGTCATCCTTGGGGATGCTGTGTGGAGGGTCTTCTTAAGGAAAAGGACGAGAGGAGAGTTCTGGGAAGGAAAAGGGTTTAAGGGGTGGGTAGGAATCTGGGGTTCGGTGTGTCCTGGTCATCCGCCTCCAAGACCTAGACAAAACCCACCCCATGAACCCGGGCACCCCTGCTAAATCACCAAACGTAGCGAACCACTTGGGGCGACCTATGGCAAAGGTGTTGGTTATCCAATAAAGGTTTCCGGGGCGGCGGTACCCATTCCCGCCTCCCAAATTGTACAGCTTTACAGTAGATTAGCCAAACCACTGTCTCAGGTTTTTCAGCCATGATGTTCTCCTTCTTCCAGGGCCCCGACTTCCGACAATCTTTCCCTGCGTTACGAATGCAAGATCTCGTACTTCTCTGGATGTCTCATCATGTGTCCTAGATATTGAAGTTTTCGGACTTTTATTGTTTTAATATCTTCGTTTTCTTTATTCATCCGAACCATAATATCTTCATTCGTAACTCTGTCCATCCAGCTTATTTTGAGTATTCTTCTGTAGATCCACATCTCGAATGCCTCAAGTCGCCATCTCAGTTAAATTCAAATATTCAAATTAAAATTCAATTCAATTCAATATTCAAATCTAAAAGTTGACCGCAAAACAATTAAATTGTACAACTTTACGATTACAAAGTTTCTGAGTGCAATTTAAAAAAAAGTTAAAACCTTGGGAATTCTAATTTTTTATTTTAAATGAATTGATAAAAAAGTCTAACAAATACATTTGCCAAATAAAATATGTGATTTTATTACAAAGCGGAAATATTTTGACCTTCCCCAAAATACCCAAAATTCCCCAAAACACCCAAAATACCCAAAATATCTTTCGATAAATGATAGGTTAACAAAAGTATTTATTTTACTTTTAATTTTTCAGAAAAAAAACGGAGAAAAATTACATGATTATGTCATTTTTGGATTTATTCGCCTTAATAGCATTTAAAAATTTTACTATCGATATGACAATATACTACTTTCTCATAGAATAAGGTAATCAATATTAATATTTGATTTGTGTCCCGAAATCTGAAGTGCTGCTACTTTGAAATAAATGATATATGATTTTGGCAGAAATGCTTTGTAGGTTCCTTCGCGAAAACGATCTTTCGGCATTAAAACGTGCGGCGCACTTTATGGAACATTTTGATATTTCGCACCGGCTTATGATTAATACGAAACGTAAAATTGTTGTTGATACGTTTTTTTCTCAGAAACAATGCTCTCACGGTATATTTATTACTCCCAGCCAGTTATCAGGACTCGCCAGACACGATCGTAATGTTTTACTTGGGCTTTTAGGCGCGTATTCACATTTCACTTACATTAAAGCGTCGGATTTTTCGCACTGTCAATTTTCTCTTTCACGCGCGAGCTCGAGTGAGCCCAAAACGAATCGGGTGTTTTTTTCTGTATGACAATTTCTAGTATAAGCGTATTCAATCTACAAGGTGATTTTCTGGAATTCTACTCTCGTTCAGCGGAGGAGATTCGCGTAGTAGCTCGGTGGAAGAAATTGAGCTGAAATGTCTCTACATCGAGGGCGATATGCGGGTGCTATAAGGCGTGTAGGTGTAGGGGAGGGTGGGAACAAATGGGGTGCTAAAGGGGAGCGGCGCCGGGAGCGGGCTTTTTGTCCTCGCCTCTCCTGTCACACACACTCCGGGCCGGGCGCTACATATCTCCCACGGACTCCGACACTTTAGGGAATTGAATCGGGAAATCAATTGCTTTATAATAACGCGATTAAGAGACGTGTTGGAGAAAAAGGGTTGCGAAATTATTTTCGTCATGGAACTTTCTTACGGTACTTAGTGATCTGTCCCGGGTGAACATGTTATTAATCAGTTATTCATTTCTTTCGATTCATTGATTCTTTTTAGTGTATGAGTAAACCACAATTGAGGAGGCGGGAATGTGTACCGCCGCACCGCCCCGGGAACCATTTATTGGATAACCAACACCCCTTTTTGTAAGTCACCCCGAGTAGTTCACTACGTTAGGTGACTTAGTAGGGGTGCCCGGTTTCATAGAGTGAGGTTTGTCTAGGTCTTGACGTTTGCCCACTACTGCTTGGCGGGTCAGATCGTTAGAGACTTTTTGAACCCAAGACACCTAAAAGGGGACCTAACCTCTCCAGCCGGACTCTCGACCCGTAGCTATGCACCGCAGTGGGAGGGATGGATTCGTACGTCCGTCGCTCCTGGACACTGGCCCCCATATTCCCACCCACCCCTCATGCCTTTTCCTCAGAACTTTCACTCCTTCCTTTCCCCAAAAAGACCCTCCACACAGCATCCCAAAAGATGAAAAAAAAAATCCTTCCAAATGTGTGGAGCTAATGTAAAAGAACACAAATCATTAAAATAATTATATTTTATTGCAATGCTTGTAGGCAGACTATTTTAGGAAAACCCTTCGAATAAAAGAGTTAACTTTTAAGTAATTGGTCGACAAATCATTATTTTCAGACACAATTTAATGTACCTACACTTCAAACACCATTTCTTTCACGAACACTAATGAATGTAGACACCAATTTGAAAGTTCAAAAACTTTTAATTTGATTTTCTTAAAACACTTATTTTGTGCAAAATGAACGATATGATATTTAAAACTAAATAAATGTCTTGAACATTATTCTAACAGTTATGTTATAAGTGTTCATCGAATAATTTGGTTTGGCTCGTTTTTATGCATCTTAGATGATGCAACTGAGAAATGCAATCTCTCTGTGGAGGATTGGGAATGTCAGCTCAAGTAAATTGAAAGTATAAGACAAATAGACCAAATCATCCCTAAGAGCATTGTCTATAATCGACTTCGATCTGTCTAGCAGGCAGCGGTTGGGAGTTTGGGAGGAGGCTCCAAGTTCCTTAGCATTTTATTTTTGGGAAATAGATTTTCTTTAAAACTATTTATGGTGGGCGTGCTTTTTAATTTTTGACGTGATCACGTCTTATGAATCGAAGAACGCCGACCGCATTCATGAAAAAGCATGACTCATCGTCACGCTGTCACCCTGTCACGATGTCACGTTCCGCCTGAGCCGGGCGTACACGCGAGGGCGCGGAACAAGCGTTCGGCCTAAGTGTTCAGCGAGAGCGGGGAACAAGCGATAAGGCCGAACAAGCGTTCGGCCTAAGCGTTCGGCTTAAGCGTTCGGCTCGAGTAAAATTATCGTCCGTAAACCGACTTTACAGATAATATATTTTTTTTAATGTTTTAAAACGCAGTCCAGATACTAAATTCGGAGATAGCACTTTTGGAGTATTAGACGCTAAATCTCGAAATAAACTCCCACGCGAACAAAGACAGATGAAAAAGCTTCTGGAGCGAAAAATCAAAACTCATCCCTTTACAAAATCATATCCATAAATAAATGATACTTACCTGGCGTAGGGGACACCGTGATCAATAAGGCGGTATTTAAAAAAAAAAAAAAAAAAAAAAAAAAAAAAAAAAAAAAAAAAAAAAAAAAAAAAAAAAAAAAAAAAAAAAAAAAAAAAAAAATAATAATAATTTTCTTAGATATTTTATTATGAATGTTTTAATTGTTAGAACCTGCAGACAAGCTGCTATATGACAGCTTTGTGGGTATACAAATTCTTGTACAAAATGTTTTTCTGTAATTTAATAAATAATAAAAAAAAAAAAAAAAAGCATTATTTCTGAGCTACGTAGGTATTTCCCTGAATTATGTATTTTTTAAATTTTGATTATCTGTGTCTGTTTAAAATCGTCATGTTTTTGTTATTTATCACACATTTGAAACTTTTCACTGCCCGCGACATCTGTCTGTAATCTATAAATACTAGTTTGAAAACATAAAATTTTTGATATTATAATTTATATATGATCTTAAATTATTTCTTAATGATCTGAGTTTTTTAATTGCTCTAGCTTTTATTGCTGAGATGAGATTTATCATTAAAGTTAAGTCCAAAGCTTATAAAGATAATTAAAGCAAAAATGACAAAGCTAAGTTTTTTGTCATTTTTGCTCAGGCAGAAATCACGCTGATGTGTTGGTGTTGAATTTTTTTATTGCTTGTGAATAAGTTTAGGGATATTTTTTTTTTTTTACAGTTAATACCGCACAAGAGTCCCCAAGAGAGACTATGGCATCCCCGATCGGGGTATGTTGTGAGGCTGAAGGTAGTGGCGAGGGGAAGGAGATAGGGAAGAGGAAGGTTGGGAGGTACCTGGCTATTCAGATCTGGTCACTAAACACGGCTAAAGCCATTTCAAGCAACGTTTCAATTCTGAATGGTGGTCTTACACCAGGGCGATACTGATAGTATCTTCCACTCTGGAACGTGCGGCAAATATACTATATATTATTTTAAATGAATAAATTGTGAAATAACACAATTAATCAAATAAAATTTATTTGCATTATTATGTATTGTGGATTGACCCCAGTTACCTAGTAATGAATTTATTCTCTCCGAATTTAAGTAATTTGTTGTTAGGGATTTATTTAATATCAACAGTATAAATATACCATAAACAATATTGGTTCCATTACAACACAGGATCATACAATTTCAACTCTCCTTTGAAAGCTTAAGCCATTAAAAGATCTGATTTTTTTAATATCCCATAACTTAACCTAACATAACCCAATAAACCATTTTGTTCATCACTTTTAATGATTTTTCAAAGGCGGTGTTGAAGTTGCATAATTCTGTGTTGTCCAGTCACCACAATAATTGCATGTTACAGTTTATTATACAATAAAATAGTAAAAATAATTTTAAAAAGTAGCAATTAAATGTGGCATTAGATCGTACAATGGACATCAGAAAATATAAAAAGAGTACCGGCTCTTAAAGGATATAAAAGTAAGAGATACGCATGTACACAAAACATATAAAGAGACTTAGGTTAAATCCATATTTATTGAAAATAAAAGATAGTATAGCCTTCTTATAACTACCCTATATCTATTACTAACATGTTATTGTATTAATGATTGACCGAAGTTACGTAGTAACTAACGAATTTATTGACTCCGAATTTGACTAATTTAGTAGTGTTTTTAGAAGATTTTAATAAACCGTGCCTATGTTAAAGGTTGACGAAGAAAGAAATCGATCCTTTGGTATTCGTTTCACAGGTTTTTCAATTTTATAACGGTACAATTCAATCGGTAAAAAACTCGCTTAAACTGCGGAAAAAATCTTAAGAGTACGAGTATCTCGCCGTTTGCGGGCCAACGCCCGAGCGGCGCGTTATAATAGAGTTTCTGCCCGCGGGGGTCGACTTGCGGGTAATTATTGTCTGCCTACGGCATGCACTATCGCAGTTTAACCAGTGGAGAGTCCAACCCTCAAATGTCTAGACTTTAGACTGGACTCTAAACGCCGGGGACTGATTCGCTCAATAACCGTGGTTGAAGCTGGTTTACTGTGAAATTTTACTAATTATTATTTTTTTTATTAACGAGGGAATACTGGCAGAACACCATCGAAACAAGTTCTGGAATAATTTAAAATGATACTTCAATTTTTGTTTCTCTCAACAAACTATCTCACAAACAGACTCACAGTATTTTAGTTAAGCTCAGGAGTTTTAAGAAAAGCTTTATCCGCAATGCGTGATTATAATAAATATAGTGATGTTAATAAAAAAGCTTAATTAAATTTCTTCTTGTGGAGAAGGGGCGAGGAAACGAACGGAAAGGAGTAATGAAGTGGCGGTGGGTGTAATGAAGTCGGTTGAAACTGGTTGAAATAAAAAAAGCCTTATAATTTTTGAGACTTGAAAGTTGTATTTAACAGAGCATCCCTTACAACTAAGAGGCTTAATCTTTGAAAAAATATGTGAATGATATCTTACAGGGCTGTTCATATTGGCGTATTTGGCATAGTTATATAGCACAGACATTATGTTTTCTATGTAACTACGCCAAATACGCCAGTACGAAAAGCCATTTAAGGTGCCAGGGTTACAAATGATGACTCTCAAAGCCGGATTCTTGTAAGATAATTTTCTTTAAATCAGAATATTTACTTCTGTGACATAGATATAATGGTTAAGTCTGGAACCCGAGTACTACCAGCCGAGCTTTTAGATTGAAGCTTTCTATAAAATCAGCCATAAGCTAAATCCCATCACGCGCCAAGTGCAAGTCAAGGATAGCAGAACTCGACAGCTATTAAATACTTCAATCGGAGGCTAGCCAGGAAGTAGGAAGTACTCGGGCGTTTTCCGCTGCGAAGCGTTATTGCACAGGAAATGGACTGAATGCATTACTGAGCTGGAATTTTAGAGCTTATTTTCGTGGCACTTTACCATAAAATATCTCTGCATCTGATACCCGTCGTTGTTTGGCGCTCTGTTAGTGTTGCTCGCAGCTCTGCCCTCGGTTCAATTATAATACGCGGTAAGTTTTTACAACAAAAGCGAGGAAAAAAGCTCGCAACTTGTCGTGGTGCCGTTTCATCATCATTTTGTAAATTGGGACTCGATTTCAAGCGAGTCGTTGTGTTACTAGCATCCCATTTAATCAACAAACATGGCCGTATTCTACAATAATAGATTGATAAAATATTTATATTTTGATGCAAATAAAAAATTCACCAGCTTTTCTATTATTTTTTTTTTCTATTAACTCCACACAGGAGGCCCTGAGTAAAATAATTTCTTCCAGAGCCTCTGTCATCTTTGGGGATGCTGTGTGGAGAGTATTTTTGTGGAAAGGAAGGAATGTGTAGGAGGTAGGAAATATACATGTTTGCAAATTGTTTCACAGCCGAGCTGTTGAACTCAAGAACCAATCGTGGAAACGACCCGTTCTCCTGTGACAAATGTCAACTGTGTACAGGTGTTGGGCGCTCTGTCTCTTTATTTAAAAATGCATCAAATAACGGGGTAATTAATTTGAAATTAAACTCCAGCATTATATTAATTAATGCCATCAGTCTTAATATTCACTTGTTATCATTAATTGGTTTTTGGTTTGAGAATAGATTGAGTTTTCTACGCATATTCGTGATATAGAATTAGAACGGATGATTAAACGATTGAACGCTCGTTTCAAGTGATCTTAAAGTTCCTTTGTTTGAGATTGGGACCTCCAATCCCTGTATAAAATCGTAAATGTTTGCGACAATAGATAAACCCGGACCCAATTTCCGTTATGGCAATTGATTTCCTCCACTGTTTCAGCTCTGTGTTTTCGTTCCTCTTAATGCCCCTTGTTTAATTGGCAAAAGTGTTTCAAAACCGTTGGAATGAATTTCGGTATTCGTTTTCACACGTCGAATACGTACCATTTTATTGGCAATTATAATTATATTGAATGAACGATCCGTATTTGTTCGCCTACGTACTTTAATTACAAAATTCACGTAGAATGTAATTGTTGGCCCATTGAAATTACCGACAATTTCGAAAGATTTTTATTTAAATAACAGTCTTCTGTCCTTTGAACTGCGTTCAATGTTCATCATTTATACTAATTCCTCCTTTATACTAAACACGTAGAAAATGGCCCTCTACGATATTCCAGTGAAATAACTATAATTGTTTTATATTGCGTTTGTTTGCCCAGCTTTGTTTTTATTCCGCTCTCCGTAGTTACCATGGCGCTAGTGTCGTTTTGTTTCGGTCCTTTTGGGTTCGGATTACGTTCCCACTATAACGCGGCTTCGGCATCCATTGTCGGCTGTTTGTCCCCCATTAGGGTTCGATTATTGTCGTCTGCCGGCTGTAAAATAGATTTAGGGCACTTAAGAATCAATGATCTGCTTACTTTTCAGACTTCTAACATCTAAACTTTCGAATATCTTTATATTTTAGCGAATTAAATTAGGGGTGGTTTTGTGTTGAAGTACCTACGTTTTGTGAACAATATAATCTAAGTTTAAAGAACTTTTATTTCGGACCTCTTTGTTTGCAATAAAATCTGCCGGCGTGTCTGAATTTTTATTGTTTTTTTAGCAGAGCAAATATGATAATAAGGATGTGTGTCATCTATTACTTTTGTTAGAAATTGTTGAATCCTTTAAAAGATTTCTAAATTGTCATCAAATTTTGATTACGCTGTAAGGCAACCAACCTACACGAGAATTTGAGTGTTTTCCAACAATACAAACAGAACGATAGCTCAATAATTTTCTACATTACACGACTTAGACCTAAGCTAGTCTATAAATTGGAAAATACGAACTATTCGGGCGAATTTTAATCCAATTATAAATAAAATGTTATCGCTGCCGATATTTATGCACTTTGAATTGACTCTTCCTCCAGAGAAGACATTTTTATCGATTTTAAAATATTGATGGATCATACCTTTCAGAATATTCGTTTTCTTGCTAGTCGAAATATTGGCACGAATATATCAACACTGTTGGTGGTTTGTATAGCTGCGAATATTTGGCAGAATTCTTTGACAGTGTCTGATTGAGAAAATCTTAGGCTAATCTCACTATATTTAAGGTCAGGTAGTAAGTCTTCAAAGAGAAGAAGAAAGAGAGAAATGTAAATACGAACGTAAGAGGTAACGAACGTAATAGGTAGCTAATATTAATGAAACGATTATAGATGTCACAAGCCTTGGACCTTTTCGTAGGATAATTTGTACACCAAGTTTACAGTAGTTTGTACAGTACCTAAGTACAGTGGTTTGATTAGTTGATTTTATATCAATTTGTATCAACTTCTTTATATCTTTGACCATGTTTTTTTAATTTATTTTTGTGCTTCATTCTACTTTTTGTATATAAGTTAATATTGTGAAATATATTCTTTCTTGAGTACGAAAAAAATCGTCTAAATAAACTTATTGTTCAAAAACAAAACAACCTTTTGTCATTTCTATCGCACGTATTTAAAAATATTTGTGTGAAACTTATTTTACGATCTCCTTTTATTTACACCCATTGTTTTCTGGTAATTTTATAAAAACAGTTATTATCAGTATACAAATCATACGATCATTTACATAAAACAGAAATCTTTTCCACGTCAAAACACCGTTAAATTATATATCACACTCAGTAAAAATCTGAGACGTCAAAAAAGGTCCAGGGCGTAAAAGATGTCTATGTACTCTGTGTCCATTCCATTGCTAATCTGATTTTTAGTATGTCAATCTGTATCCATTATTTACTAAATAAATAAAAAAATATGCAAGTGCATTTTTATTTCATATTGTATCAAAATGCTGACTGGTTTATCAAAATCGTATCTAACGTACCCGCGTCTACTCGAAATGGATGGATTATGCAGGTGTCTAGCGGCCGCTGAGTTCGTTCACAAGTAACAAAAATACCTAACTGCAGTGAACCGGAGGTTTGAAAGTTGAGCCTTAAATCAAATCTTAAATTCAATACAAAAAACATAATACAATATAAATAAAAAATAAAAATAAATTAAATAAAGTAAATCAGAACTTAAATTACCAATGTACCAATCACGTTTTACTCAATGTAATACTTATGTATCACTTGATTATAAAAGCCATTTTATGGCGTTCAAATAAATAAATTAAAGCAATGATCTTAATATTAGAATTTAAATATAAAATAAAATCAATTCAAAAGTAAAACATAATCAACTCAAATACAAAATATAATCATATGACTAATGGTTACGTTCCCTTACAACGATTACATTACCCGTAATGATTACATTCAAAGCGCATCTCATTCTTTCTTTCCTCTCTTCCATAGCTTTTAGAAAATATGATAGACATTCAATCTCCATAATCCTGATTTTGAGCCAAATCGGTAGAGAACTCGAGAAATTCAAGATGGGCGCCGAAATTATGCGTTTTGATATTAGATCCGAGTTCAGTGCACATTCAAACTCCGTAATCCCGATTTTGAACCAAATCAGGAGAGAACTCGAGAAGTTCAAGATGAATGCCGAAATTATTGAAATTAAATTGAAAGTACATTCAAACTCACTAATCCCGATTTTGAACCAAATCGGTAGAGAATTCGAAAAATTCAAGATGGATGCCGAAATTATGCATTTTGACATTAGATCCGGATTAAGCCGCCTACAAATTCCTTTGTTCTGACTTTGATAGAATCGGTTAAAAATTGTAGAAAATCAACGTGCCCATCGAAATTATGCATATTGACTACCTTATTCTCCCTTTCCTCCAATGGGTCGGTCTCTTATGGCGTTGAACGCGCGAACTATTTTCTATTTTCTGAAAAATTATTAAACACTAAAGAATCCATTAAAAAAAGAGTCAAACTAAAAAATTAAAAATTCAGAAAGTTACAGGGTGTTGAAGTGGGGGGTCTCAAAAAATGGCGTGCCCTTGGTGACACGTTTGAAACCCTCCCAGTAATCTAAAAAAAATAAAAAATTCTTAATCCAAACAAATGCGGCTATGGCCCGAACTAAGGAAAAGTAAAAAATTTTTTTTTTCGCAAAATGGCGGCTGTCTGAAGTAAAACAGACGTTTTTGTACCAGTTTTTTTGACTTTCCAAATTTAAAAAAAATAGTAAAAATTGAAATTTTGCTATAGTTCTAGTTCCCGCTATAGAGGAATGTATAGAGTATACATTCCTCTATAGCGGAACTTGAACTGGAACTTTAGTAGAACTTGAGATATCGTGTCAACCGTCTCGAAAAAAATTGGGTTAAAATTTTGTTCTACTTAGATTTTGGTTAGATTCCGTCTAAACCTCGATATTTAAATGGTTATAACTTTTAAAATTATGCGAATTTCGAAAAATTCTTTTAAGGAGATATTTTTGAATATTTAAACTTTGGAAATATGAAGAAAAAAAAAAGATTTTTTCTTTTTTCTAGACTTGAATACTGCCTTAAATTCCCAAAATTTAGTACCAAGCACATTCGAAACACATCTGTATCTAGGTATAAATTATTTCAGCAACCTCCCGTTAAATCTGAAAATTATCGAAAAAATCATGAATTCCAAATTAAATTGAAAAATTACCTGAAACTACTGTAAGAGTTCATATCTATTATTATTTTTTTTTAAAGATTGAAAGTTTTTTATGTATTGAGTTTTTCTTACTTATCTTCTGGTCATTATTTGAAATATTTTTCATTTAATCATTTTTTTTTTTTAAGAAAGACTAACATTCCCGTGTTACGAAGAACCCAACAATGTTTGAAAATCTCCCACTACCACCACAGAAAGCCGAAAATGTTGGTTGTGTTGTGGTGGAGGACTTAGCCAGCAGAGGAATCGAACACGGGACGCCCGGTTGGGAGTTGGGACCCAAACCCACTCAACCACTGACCGGTCAACTTACATGATTACTATAATTGATCACGAATTCCCTGACCAAATACAAGAGCCTTGTCTCTTTATGGTGAGGAAAGGCTATTATTATATCCATTGCAAACACTGTATAAACATGTAAAGTAAATGTAGGTAATTATTGTTAAAACATACAAAGATTAAATAAAAAATAAAAAAATCATTTTGTTAGGTGGCGGGACATGTTACTTTTTTGAATGGGACATTTGCAATGCATCTTGTTTATATTCAACACTACTGCGGTTCACACCTTTAATGTCTACGGTTTCACCAAAGTATTTAAAGTTATGGCTGATTTTTACAAAAACATTTTTTTTATAATTTGAAGGCAAATTTGTTTTGGTTTATTTAAGGGGGGGGGGGGGTTAGGTTTTATTAATAAATAAGTCCGTGAGAGCGAATCTCCGGAGGCTCCTCGATAAAAAGGTGTTAAGCGGTGAACATCATAACTCGATAACGAATCATTTGAAACAAAAATATCGAAATGGGTTTAGAAGGTTATATGTTTTCCCAGGTAGTGATTAAGCGTTTTTTTAATTTTTTTTTTGCAGCATGTTGAAGTCAAAAATGCGATTTTTGCTAAAATTTTCGGTGAATTTGTTATTATAAAATGGAAAAAAAATGGTAAAAAAAACTCTTCGTCACTACCTGTTGATTTATGTGTAAAAATAGTGTACAACATTTCAAAAAGATCGGTCAAGTTAATTTTGAGTTATGATGTTCACGAAATTTAAAAATTTATTTGCGAGAAAATCGATTTAAAGTTTTTTATACTCGAAATATACTTGAATAGAGCAAGAGGGCCAGTCGCTTGAAATGCTGTATCTTCGTTAGTTTTGCTCCGATTTACTTGAAATTTTGACACGATATTCTCAACATATTGTACATAAAAAATAATGAGTAATAATTTTAAAACCTTACTCTCCCCTTAAATAGTCGATGGGTTCTATTGTGTTGATATTAACTACATCTTGTAGGTACTTACTTGTCTTCCATTATTGTGCTTGTTTTTTACATTATTTATTCATAATATTTTTTTCAATGTAGTTTAGCTACCAATTTAACCCTACGCCGTAATCAGTAATTTTACGTACATGAAACCCGAAACTGATTTTTCTGTATCTCACTTGATTTTTTTCACAACAATCTCAAATAACAAAGTGATTGATACGCCTGTTAGATACATCGATACCCGGTATTTCTCCCACGCACAACCGTATGTCACACGAGAAACAGTATTATGATGTCGAAACAATTGGAAACAACCGGGAGCATTGTGAGGGCATTAATTTTCTTTGATATTCAAATTTTCTACATAAAGCGAAATCAAATCGCTTCTAAGATGTTGATATTACATTTATATTCGTGACTTTTTGAACAATGTCAATTTGGGCTGTCGTTTGGAATGGCTTTTTATTATCATTCCTCGAATGAACAGTTCATTTTGTAAGTTACATTTTATTTGAAGCAATTCCTTATCAGCAGAAGCTTCTGTGGTAGAATGGTACGCCATAATGTAAAGTTAAAACTCAGACACTGTACCTTTAATGGTTCCTCCGCGGAGCTTATCACGTACAATAGCGCAAAGTGTCCTTTATCTTAAAAATGTTTGAATCATAAAAAAAGTGTTCCTGCGACGTGCCGTGTTTTAATGACTGGGACTCCATTTTGCCGTTGAAGTTTGTCCGCGACACGATGATTGCTTCGTACGATGGAAGCTATTTTAACAAAGAACTGAGAAGCGGCAAGCAGGATTAAACCGTTTACGGCGTGCATTGTTGTCAAGATTGAAGATTTTATTCTTTATTTGCTTCGCAGTCTGTATGTTCCCGTCTTAATGGAAAATCGATGGCTCCTAAACGCGAAGAGCGTAATGGTGTAGTGTAGGTACTGAAAGAAGGAGTACTGCCACTGCCAGCTCCCTAGCTCCCTAGCTCCCTAGCTCCCAGCGAGTATCTAGTATAGTAAACCTGTAAGCATGCTGGCTGCTAGCTAGCCGCTAGCAGCTCCCAGCCACCACCCCTAGCCATAACTAACTGCCGAGTGTCGAGCGTTACTTTTTCGGTAATTTAGCTAATGCCGTTTCTGGCGGGGCCAAAGTGTGCCGGAATGAGGGATAATTGACTTAAATTGGTCGAGCAGGAGCTGCCTTGGTCCATTCATTAACGACATGCAAATAGCGTCTCGGAAGGTACTTCAACCCTTTGTCCTCCACCGAGTACAGCGCACGTCAACTACAGATTTACTTTATATTAATGCTCGTTGATTTATTGCGCGAATCTTCCCCGTTTTAATCAACTCGTGTGTTTTTTGCTCGTTCAGCCCCTAGCTCATTCTCTCTACTGACTTATTAAAGCCGCAGTGGACTCATTTTTCTTCTTGTACAGTCGTTATGCGTAAACAAAATAAAACTGAAACATTTGATAATTTATAAGGCTCCTCGTCTGTAAATGGTTGTTTTTTCGCAATGTTAACGTGAACGCAACGCAAGTGCGAGAACGTTATTGAAATTTTCGCAAGATTCTGTCTTGATGCTACCATAACAGTATATTTATTATATAATATATTTGGTAGTGTTTAAATACAACATGAGAACTTTCGGACAAAAAGAAAGTATTCTAATTATGTACCGTAACAGTACATTTATTATATAATATATTTGGCAGTGTTTAAATACAACAAGACCTTTTAGTTTATTTGAGAACTTTCGGACAAAAAAAGGAAGTATCCTAATTATGTACCGTAACAGTACATTTATTATAAAATATATTTGGCAGTATTTAAATACAACAAGACCTCTTAGTTTATTTGAGAACTTTCGGACAAAAGTAGAAAGTATCTTAATTATATCTGGATAATGTAAATTAGCTTTGAAATCAGTAATTAATCGTTAAATTATGAATACCTTTTGACTAACATTATCAATTGAAGTTTGCGTGGATTCATCTCTTTTGTGTCTTTGTCAGGAAAAAGATAAAGTTTATATCTGCCGTACGAAGGCACGGCTTTGCCGAAACCGGTTGGTGACCGGACAACTCGGGATGAAACCAACTCAGAACCATCTCAGATAAGTCATTTAGAGTGATAAAAAGTATTTAAAAAAAATCATTACATAGGTTATGTTAGGTTAGGGTTATCGGCTAATTTAAAATTATTTTTTTCATAGCTTTTAATGACTTCTCAAGGAGGTGTTGAGTTGACTTTATTCTCAGTTGTCATGAAACCAAATCGGTTGGCATGTTAGTATAAATAACGTGATATACGTTCAGTGTGCACTGCTACAGCATTTGTTTAAAAAAGATTGTTAGGAAACATTAATGAATACGTAATACGTTCATGAAAGGGAAATTGCGGTAGGGCGGTAAGTAGATAACGTATGAATTTATCTAGCTTATTAAAAACTCCATACTGCTAACAGTAATGCCCTGTTAGTACACGTAGTTCCACGTACCGACGTAAAATACGGGATATTATAAATTACGATAATTGCGTAATTTTCCACGTTGAACCGGAATTAACATCGGTGATTTATCAACGGTTTATTATTCCTTCACGAATAATAAATTAATGATCGACAACAGGGCCGCCAACGGATTCACGTATTCGGCAAATCTAACCAGAGTCGGGTAATTACCGGCTGGCGGGGAATGCTACAAACATGTACATATACTACTACAACTACAACTATATACTACTCATTTATTTTATAATGATGTCGTGAATAATGTAAAATGGCTCTATATCTCACAAACGCTTTGAATTTTTTTAATAATATTAATATTGCAGAAACAGTTCTAGAATTGGTTGGATCTGGTCTGAACTTTGTGGCATTCTAATTAAATCAACGTTTGGCCATAGAAATTATTGTATCAGGCTCCACTTAATAATAGCCTTCCAGAACATATTAAATTTTCTAATTAGGTACTTGTTTGCTTTTAAAAAGATGGTTAAATTATTTGGGTTAGCCGAGGATAGCCAAGATATTTTTTCATTGTTGTCCTTTTTAGGTTTTTTTTTCTATTTTCGTTTTAGTAATTTTAAAATTAATATCATAATGTGTTATTTCGTATCAAATATCAACACGTAGTAAGCGCTGAGTACATTGTAATGTTAACCTAACCTAACCCGTATAAAATAAAATAAAATATTAAAATCCTATCAAAACAACTCTTTAAACAGATTTGACAGGATTTACTATTTTACTTTATCTCTTCCTACATATGAAAGATAACTCTCTTATGTACTCATACGCCTGTCTCGACACAGGTATAGGTATCCTAGTGAGAAAGGCATCGAAAAATCCCGTGTAAACCTACTTCTCTACACATTATAAATTAAAGCCCTCCGCCGCGTTTGTCCGTCTGTCTGTTCGCGATAAACTCAAAAACTACTGAACGGATTTTCGTGCGATTTTGTTATAGTGATTCATGAAAAAGGTTTAGGTATATAATTTGTCAAGGTTTGGTGTAAATTGGTTGAAATATATCTATACTAATATTATAAAGAAGAAAGATTTGATTGTTTGTTTGTTTGCATTGAATAGGCTCCGAAACTACTGAACCGATTTTAAAAATTCTTTCACCAATGGAAAGCTACATTATCAGCTAGTAACATAGGCTGTATATAATGGTAAGCTCTGGCGTTATCAAATTTGTATAAATGAAAATGTGTGTATTTCTTATACTTTTGCAGTAGGGAGGAAAGGTAGGGGGAAGGTGGTGTTCGTGAAGAGGGAAGAGATGCGGGAGGGGGAAGGCGGGGAAGGTGGAAGGGAACGGGGATGCACAAGAAAGAATAAGAAGGGAGAGTCAATTTATTTTATTGAATGGCATAGCAACGCATGCCGTGTACCAGCTAGTAATATATAAAGGAGAATGTCTGTATGTGGTGAACGAGCGGGCTGGCAAGCGGGCGGTGTGGATTTGATTTGTATGCAAATTAACAGATGCTTGAAACTAAGAAAAAAACATTTTTTCCTTTCGGAAATTAGTAAAATTGGACAACTTTATGTCTAAATTCTGTGTTTTAATCAACATTTCGCTAATGGTACGATTGATCCCTGTCTGTTTATGCCCTTATAGCTTAATTTTTTTAAGATTTAGAAAAAGACAATTTTATTTTTTTTCTGCCGTTGAGTATTTTTTTTTTCATAAACTTTTTACCTAAGACGTAGAACATTATACAAATCGAATTGGTAAAGTCCCCGGGCAGACTGTGACGACAAATAAAGAACAAATCTAGAAATAAGTCGCATCGGACAGGAACTAGTAATATAACCATAGTATATGTATAATTCGAAAAAAACACACGTTTGCACGCAAGACGTGTTGCAACATCAAACTGTCCTCCTTTGGTCCCCTCTTACCTCGCAAATGCCCAAATACAACAGGCTGCGTAGCGACGTTTATCAATTCATTTTAAATTTAGACTCGCGATTTAGATCGAAGATTTTCTTTTTATGTTTTTTTTATTTAATTCTTCAGCTTTCTAACGAAAACAAAATTAAATTATTATTGAAATAATTTTTTGTTCCATCCAGTATATCGCTTCACAAGCGAGAGATTTGTTCAAATTATTTACCTGTGTTGCCTTATTAAATAGTGGATACGTTGCTTAAAATGTCATCGGTCGTGTTTAATGACTAGATCTGAGTAGCCGGGTACTTCCCAGTGTTCCTATTTCTCATGTTTTTCCTTCCTTACTTCTTTAAGGCCCATAGGACCCATATTGGGGATGCCATGGTCCCACTAGCTCCGAGCAGTCGGGGATTCTTGTACGCTAATCACGTAAAATGGATTGAAAAGGGTTGTAGCCCAGTCAATGAACGCATTGAACTGGAACATGCTAGAGGAAAGCTGAATTTTTGCAGGTGGATAGTACTTCTTCTGTGGAGTATTTTCCAAAAAAGTCCCTACCCCTCCCCCGCTTGCTTCCTCCCCTGTCCCCTCCCAAACTTTACAATTTTAGAGTTCTACAAAATCCATTATATCTCTTAAACTATTATATGCATCTGAAAAAAAATTTCCCCGTTAAACTTCTTAGAAAGCTGTCTAAAAATAAGGTGTATGTTTGTCTTTGTTATCTATTACGGTTTGGCAAATAATAATGACATTGTCGCAAAAATAATATTTTTTTTTCGTAAAATTTTGATTTAAAGGTGAATATTTTTTTTATCTGGGGGAACACGCAAAAATATTTCACATAATTTATTTGCCAAATTTAATAAGCTTTAAAACGATGTATAATATTGCTTACCTTTATTCTTAATACTGGTCAAAATCCGATTCGATAGCAGGGCGGCACGGCGTGCTTGGCGGTCGGGCCTAGCTCGCTGTGCTTGCAGATGACCGATTTGAGCTTAGGTAGGTATTTATAGTTTTAAATTGAAACACCGAGTATTTTTTAATTGATTCACGATATAAAAACGCTTTAACACTAAACTGTATAGTAATAGTAGTAATGGAGGCTTTCTTACCTTGCTTTAAAAAAACGTCTTAAAATAAAGGTGGATGCGAAGCTAGTTCAAACTCAGAGTAGGATTTGAGCTTTGCAGGACTGTCACATACGCATAATATTCTATTGAATATCTGATTAGGGTTGATTATAAATTCTTTGTTTCTAACTTTGTTAGATTTATTACTGGCTTGAATATCAATCATATCCGATCTGTGTAGTTTTACTTCTGAAAAACTTTGCCCTGCCTTTTTCTTCATAGCTTTGAACCTTACCTCATAAGCATCGTCATATGTTTTAGTTGAGTCTGATACTAATCTCGAAGAAATGCAAATTAATTCACCAGACTTTCGAGCAAAAGTATTGTGTGTCACCAGTATAAATTTTGTTAAGTCTTGTTTGAAAAGCTTCACTGATTGAAATGAATAATGGAGCTCCTAATATCCATTTACTGAGAAATCCCACACCCTTGCGTAAGGGCTCCTACTGTTTTTAATGACTTCATCAAGGATTGTTCATGTCAATGCATGTATCAGTCCAAACTCCTGAGCAAAACATGTTGTTAAGTAAAAACATATTGTAAGTTTTGCTGTCCGACTTGTCGCTTTGATTGTGTTTTAAGTGTCGGTGAAATGTTTAAGATTTATTGCAACTGATTCGTCTTCACAAGCTTATTCATGTTGCATCTTCTTGTTCACAATATTTCTTTTATTTCACGAGGAAAAAGTGTATCATGAGAGTCATTGCAAATTATTTTGCAGCGCCTGTAAGAACATAGGCTCTTACAGCTCTTGCATAAGCGTGTCCTTTTATCACGTGTATCACTGTGGGACCTCCGTACACAGTTTTCCATAAATCTTCGAGCCCACTTTCTTCCGTGATCCAATACATCCCAAATATGATATTTACAAATGAAACTTCCTAGTCGTACAATAATTTTTGAAATTTCAGATGATCCACCAGCCCCCGCTACCATTTCAATAGGTTTGAGAAAAAGCGGTTGGTCGAAGTTACAATGTCACACAATCGTTCATAAACCCGTTCCAGCTAACTTTTGAATGTACAATGCTAATTTTATGTCACTTCAACACAAATAATTGGTTGGAGATACAAAAGATAATGAATCGGCATGCTCTTTTCTGAAAGATATACACATTCACTGACATCTTTGATGGTTACATCTTTCAAGCCGCTCTTTTTTCTCTTCGCGTAACAAGGTTGAATGATATTTTCTTGATTAACGTAATTTCCATTTCATCACTGAAGACGAAGTACATCTAGACTTGTAAAATTAGAGGCTGGATTGATGCACATTGCACTTTATTCTTCCCACGGCATGAAATGTGCTTAGGCCATCAAATGTTTTTATATTAACGTCGGCATTTTCGAACACAAATTGTTAGAATGTATCATCTTCGATTGTAGGAGGCCCAGCTCTTATTACAGATCTTTGGTATCTGTCACCTTCATGACACGACGAACAAATGCTCAATGACGACAACACTTCTATTAAATTCTTAGATCCGTACATTCTCTGTAGAAAACACAAACTTGTCTGAATTGATGACAAAAAGACCTTGGCCTTGCAGATGCTATTATGGCGTGGTTAATTACTAAACGTCTTCTCGTAACATCAGGTCCATTATCATACAATCTCTTCTTGGTTACAGTTAACGTGAACAGATTCAGAGTTTCAGGAACTAAATCATCACCCCCACGACTGATTTCCGAAACATCAGGATAGCTTTCACAATCATGTGGCATTTTTTTAAATTTCTTTTCTGATTATTTCTGCGGCAGCAAGTACAATTCTTAAACATTCCAGATTTGCATTCTTTTCTTTGTTTCTGTACCAGTCGCCTAGTATCTTATAACTTGAGTGAGACATGCACATGACAGTTTTTCTGCCAAAAATACACGTATACATAAAATCTTGAAAATAGTCAATTACTTGTTTTTTATGAAATGTATTTGAGTACGGAAGATCACTGCCACAAATGTCTTTTACTATTTTCCCTAATTTCTTTAATATAAACTGACATTCGTCAGTATTTTCTAAAAAACTACACAGTTTAAGAAAATTTTTAGCTGAATTATCATATTTGGGTGTTCCTATATACTGAGTTGGTTTACTTTTACAGAACTTCTTGTAGCAAATGCCATGATAGCGAGCTTCTGCTACGACCAAATCAAACACACCTAAAAGTTTAGATTTTATTTTTGCACCCCATTTGTCATCTATTATATTACAATGTTTCCCCTATTTCTGGTCTTAACACCAAATGTATTGTTAACGATGTTTATGAGATAGTTTAAAATCAAACGCTGTTTTTTATTATCAAAAATAATACTCACAAATAGTTCTCCGTGAAATTAAATGTATTTTCTAAATGCCTTAGGAATGGCTGAGGTGTACCTACTGGTCAATAGGCTACAATTAACATTTGTAAAAGCTTTAATACTGCTAGGCTTATTATACATTTTTCTACAATCTACGTGGACAGTTGGTTACGCTACCTAAAGTGGTTAATTTAACATAATTATTATCTCTTTCAATACTAGCGTTAATTAGCATTTGTAACCCTTTCTTTACTTTAACAAAATTTCCTAGAAGGTATTTTTTTTACATAAAATACACAATAAGTTCTCTTCAGACATTTTCAGTGGTTTTTTTTTATTTATTAATTGTTAATTAATTTTTTCTCAATATTTTAACCTGATGAAGGAGGGAAAACGCACAAAAAACTTGATACACGGCTTGGCGCAACCACGTCAAAATATAACCACAAAACCGACACACACCTTAACCTTAAGACATATCTTTTTTTTTAACATATGAGATCAAACAGGCCATATTTATTTATTTTTTCGTTTGTTTCAACTTGATAAAACAGTAAATAGCGACGCGACAAGAACGACATGTCGCTTGGCCTCGCCACTCCGTGTTACGGCCAGCCCGCGCACGCCGTTGCGTTTGTCCACTATTTTCGATAGAAATAAAAGATGTAAGTAAACATTGTTATGCATGGTTTTAAAGCTTATTAAATTTGACAACTTATTTGTCAAAAGTATTTTTTCATATTTTCTCAGACAAAAAAAATATTCAACTTCAAAAAATAATTTTGCAAAAAAAAAAATTTTTTTAACAACAATCTCATTATTATTGGCCAAACTAATGCAGATATTAAAAAAACTTTTATTATAAAATTTTTAGGCAATTTTATAAGAAATTCAACGATGAAATTTTTTTTCTGATATATCTTTTAGTTTACGAGATATAATCGCTTTAGTAGAACCCCACATTTTAATGTTTGGGAGGGCACAGGGGAGGAAGCAAGCGGGGGAGGGGTAGGGACTTTTTTGGAAAATACTCCACATAAGATGTACTATCCACCTGCAAAAATTCAGCTCTCCCCTAGCATGTTCCAGTTAGGGCCTGTTTTTTGTCTAGATTGACTGGGCTATTGGTTGATCGTTACACGACGATCTTAAAAACGAGCGTTTTATTAAATACGTTTTTCGCTTCCATTTAAACACATAATAATTAAAAATAAACCGGAAAATTGTGTGTATTAAATATCCGTCTGCCTTATTCATGGCATAATATTGTGTTAATTGCTCTCTTATTCAATAAAGCTATTAATAAAAATGAGATTGTAAAAATAGCATTTTGGGCTTTTTTTAGACACAAATTTACGTCCTAAGTCCTGGAAACTTTTGATAAACTTCTATCTAATTAGTTTATATATTACGTTTTTATGTGCTACCACACATGTGACTCAATCGACAGGGAATTGGTTTATTTATTTATTTATTAATAGACGCCCTTTTTCGGGGCTTTTACATATATAGCATAATTAGAAAAATACATATTTATTGTACACAACTGAACTGCCTCAAAAAAAATATTTTAAATTTGTTTAAAAATAAATTAAAGATGTCCACTGAAATGGAATAATTGTTTCCCTCCATTCGTATTCTGGGCAAAGAGGAATACGTATGGTAGTTAGTCCCAGAATTTCTGCACTGAAATAAATAATAATATATGTTATGAGGCTGAAAAGTGAGACGAAAGAGATGGGAAAGAAGACAGTTAGAGAAGTCTGGTTGTTCCATAAATTTAGTTCTAGTCAAGCGCCATTTCAAGCAATGTCAACATTTCGATTCTGAGTGGTGGCCTATCACCAAGCCAAACCTGAAAGTGTGTAACTTCATTCTGGAACGAAATTCTGCTACTTCTGGGTTCAGAGCTAGGGAACTCACCACTCAGCCACGGAGGTCATATTCTCAGAAAATTAATAATTTTGGTGATCATTGCAAATTTTTTTTCTTTATCCATTGACGGCGTCCGTGGTCCCGAGGCAAGACTCTCGACTCACAATCCGAAGGTCGCGGGTTCGAACCCAGCGTGCGCAAATAAATTTTATTTGATTAATTTGTGTTATTTCACAATTAATTCATTTAAAATAATATATAGTATATTTGCGGCACGTTCCAGAGTGGAAGATACTATCAGTATCGCCCTTGTGTAAGACCACCATTCAGAATTGAAACATTGCTTGAAATGGCTTTAGCCGTGTTTAGTGACCAGATCTGAATAGCCAGGTACTTCCCCATCTTCCTCTTCCCTATCTCCTTCCCCTCCCCACTACCTTCAGTCTCACAACATACCCCAATTGGGGATGCCATAGTCTCACTGGCTCCAGAGGAGAGCAGTTGGGGCTCTAGTGCGGTATTTCATATAAAAAAATTGATAATTTTACCTTAACAATAATTTTATGTTTTCTCTGTTCTCATCAAACTGGGCACATCCCGCATTATTGTGTCCAAGGAAAGTTACCTAGGTAAAGAAAAAAAAAGTCAACTCATGCCAGGAGATAAAAGAGTCATATAAAAATAAAAAAAAGTCAATTATAAAAATTTAATACGAAACAAAAACATGAAATACGAAAGAAAGAAGTGTGAAAAATTCAGTTTTGAAGAGCCAAGAACTCTTTAAAAAAGGTTCTTCCCCTTTCAAACATCCACCTCTGAAAAAATATGGTGTTATGAATTTTTATTAATTATGTTTTTATTTTCCACGAGGGCCAATGGATCGATAGTATTTTGTACCGGGAATAATTCAGGGTCATCGAAAAATAATACCAACATTTAAAAAAATTATGGCACCTAATCTCTTTGTTAAACGTGTAATTCTTCACTCAATGCTAGCTGGTGAACGTAAGTTTTTTGTTGTTGTTAATATTTTTGTTATTTGTTTATGGGGTGTTATGCCGTGTTGCGCTACCTCCTTCTTTAGCCAAAAACAAATTTAAAATTATTTTTTTTTTACTTGAAATTTTATTTTGTAACTTTTTGTTGAACGGTCAACATCGTACTGAACGGCGGCAGTCGTTGGCGCATCCGCGGCTGACCTTGGCTACTGCGCATCCAGTGTGCTTATAAGAAGGTCACGCCACCTCCAAAACAAAACTTACGTTCATAAGCTAGCGTTCAGTGATAGAATTGCACGTTTAACATAAAGAGTTTCGGTGCTATAATTTTTGTAAATGCTGGCATTTTTTTCGATGACCCTGTACATATAATCGTCAATGACATTTCTGAACATGATTGCACGCTATCTACTTATTAAGATTTATTTTTTATTTTTTATTACTTGTGTATTTTTTATTAGGTGACACAATCAACCTATATCTCAATATTGCGTGAGAACCAGGGTCTTAGAACTTTGCGCTCGCTTTTTAAATTTAAATTGGTAAATCCAATTTGCGATCAGAGTTTGTAAATTTTTCGGTATTAAATATTTCGGCCTGATTTATTTCGTTGAAGGTTTTATGAAAAAATAACATCGTTTTTCGTTGAAATTTGAAAACTGAATGTATTTTGAAATAAAAAAGCGTTTTTTTATAGGTAACCATTTCCCGACTAAACAGATAGGGTAGGGACTAGAGGCTAAAGATCAAACAACTGATTCTGATTTTATTTTTTTATTTAAAAATTCTGATGTTATTTTATACAAAGCAACAACCAAAAAACAAACAATTGGTGATTCCTATAAACAGGGTTTTTTCTTGTCGATCTAGAAAGCAAAAACTAGTTCGTCGTTTCTTGCGAACTCATTTATAAAAGGCGTGTTTCTTTGAGGGTATATATAGTGTACTTATTATTCAGGTCAAAATTAGTTAATATTAATTCTATGGATAGTATATATTTCAGTTCTTACCTACCTACAATTTTTTATATATAAAATCATTTCGATATTTTAATAATGATTTTGCCACATAATAATAATAATAAAAACGTTAATTTATTTGTTAACAGATTTTTACAAATTTATACATCTTTTTTTATTTGCATATATATTGACTCTATTAATAATAATAGGTGCCACGAAGAACTCTTTTTAGGGTAAATTGCGTATTTCAAAAAAAAAAAACAAATCGGGCACTTTTCAGCTAATATATTCAGGATTTCTCCCGGACTGCAGCTGGTTTTCTTCAAAGACCCAGACTAACCTCACCCCAAGAATCCGGGCATCCCTGCTAATCCACCAAACGAAACGAACCACTTGGAGTGACCTATGGCCGGGGTGTTGGTTATCCAATAAATGGTTCCCGAGGCGGCAGTATCCATACCCGCCACCCAAATTGAGACAATACGGGACATAAAACGGAAACTCGCTACGCAACAGGATGTAACGTGGATTTCTCGGCAGAGCAACATGATCTCTCTCAAGCTTATGGGAAGAGAAATACAGGTTTTTTCTTCGGGTATTTTGTGATAAAATAAAAAATCATTTAGCAAATTACAAAATCTCCTATATTTTGAAGGTATATATTTCATAGGTGCCCTCCAAGGGACTCCAAATATTATCGTGACAGAACATACCTGTTGGACCAATTCTAATTTACTACTATATCCCGGAAGCACTTTAATAGATATCACTTTGCGCGCCGATGGGCTCGACAATCCGATGAGTCCGACAAAGGTAAATTTCTCTCAAAACGATTACAAACTTTAATTAAAGATTCTATGTTCCCGTCGTCAAAATAAGCTATTACAATAGCATACTTAGGAAGTAAGCTATTACACACCAAATCTACTATCTGCTCTTCCGGAAGAGGTACGTTGAGTTTCATGTTGGCTAATTGCACGTCCTCAACGTAGTCTACCATTCTCTGATTGTACCTCTGCTTCATCATGAGGAGGGCTTTGAGAGCCTCTGTTTGACTGATATTTTTGTCGAAACGCAACAAAAGTAAATTCTTTAATTCCGGCCACGTTAACGATTCTTTATAAATAGTACGGAACCACGATAGAGCCCTTCCCTCTAAAAGGTCAGAAAAAGACGTAACGACTGCAGGAAACTCCATATGACGGCTTCTCGTTAATTCTTCAACACGAAGTAAAAAATCTTTAATATCCGATGACCCATTAAATTTAACCCCCCAATTATGAATGGAATGGCTTTGGCTAACATTTGAATAATAATTATTCACAATATTCGTCGTACTTGTAGTGGGTTTGTTTGTACCCTCCACTTCAGATTCAGCTGTCGGGTCAGAACATTCTCTAAATTTTTTATTATACTCTCGCGCTTGTTCTCTCATAGCGGCTACAGTTGACTCCGGGACGATATGTACGTTTTCCAACAGTAATGTCAACTCATCTTTAGTTGATCCATTAATGTTAGGAATCGCCATCTTGTATTTTTTTTAAAAAGAAAAAAAAAATTTAATAAAGAAAATATATTAATTTAAAGTAAATTAATATTACTATTGCAATTACCAAACACCCTGTAATTTATTGAAAACCAAATTCAATTATTTAATTTCAAACTAATTAAATTTTAAGTTGCTTGCCGAAGACAATGACAGAATTGTAATATGTAAACAAACCGTCTGTATTGTGACAAATATGAAACAGGTTTCCAATAATAATAATCGGACCCATGTCCCTGTATACTGCAGGATAGATTTATATTTTGACAATAAGTCGGAATAATAATTATTAAAACAATAATTTAATACAGACTGCAATGGGATTACGGTTAACTGTACGCAAGATACGAACTTACTAAAGTATTCTATTTGCTTCAATTAGCATTTACTTGATAAATATAGCCGAACGGATCATTAGTTGATAGATAACAAACAAAAAGATTTGACATTTGACAGTCCGTAAGTACTACTTGAGTCAAAACAACTGCTAATATCACGGAGTGAAAATTAGGTACACTGACGAAGTCAAAAATAAATTAATTGCCACCAAAACCGGAAATACCTATTTAAAATATACGTACACTGCCAAATTCAAATAAGAAATAATTAATTCGGCCGTCAATAATGGCTGCAACCGGAAATTAGTCAAATTCAGTCAATTATTAACACGATGCGTCACAACTCTATAATATTGATATTATCAAAAATAATCTGAAAATACCAGAAAAAAAAACTGTATTTCATAGGAGCACCTTTAAAAGGTTGGAGCGCCAAATGTAACGTGGATTTCTCGGCAGAGCAACATGATCTCTCTCAAGCTTATGGGAAGAGAAATACAGGTTTTTTCTTCGGGTATTTTGTGATAAAATAAAAAATCATTTAGCAAATTACAAAATCTCCTATATTTTGAAGGTATATATTTCATAGGTGCCCTCCAAGGGACTCCAAATATTATCGTGACAGAACATACCTGTTGGACCAATTCTAATTTACTACTATATCCCGGAAGCACTTTAATAGATATCACTTTGCGCGCCGATGGGCTGCAAGCCGTAAACTCGAGAAAATACGAAGAAAAGTAAGAAGACTCTAGGAGACACTTCTGCAAACCAGGCCCCTTCCCTTTGTCAGGCAGCAGGTTCCACGCCCTCGATCAGGTCCTCGGCTGAGCGCACCAAGGTACCCTGAGATTTGTCAAGTTCCAGAAGGTGCCTTCATCCATTATGTCCGCCGGGAATTCGTCAAAACAGAAATACGGGTAGCCGCGGCCAAGCAAGGCCATCAAGGTGCTTTCCCGCAAATAACGTCGCCATCCGAGACAGGATTAAAAATATATACTCCGACAAAGTCATGGTTTTTCCACGTGAAGGTCACAAAAACCGGCGACCGATAAAGCCCGATTCACTACAATGGGTCGTGTTTTGTATTCGATCAAACATCAGGATACGGCTCGCGGTTTGAAATAACTTTATCAAAAAGGGTTTATCCCATATTAAAAAATCCACAAAACTCTATCTTAAGTGACTGGTCGAATTGACTCCGGCTCCCAGGCGAAGCAAATTCAAAAAGTCCCGCCGGAAATAGATGGCGCTAGACGCTAGCGGTTCAATCTTTACGGCGATCATAATTAAACGACAGCGGCCAGGTGAGTTTAGGATTAAATAGGTCAAGACAATATTTATTTAATCGAAATAAATATTATCGTGACAAGGATTCAAACTAAATGATTCGGTCCACCTTTCCCATCGACTCCCGCCCCTTTAATATAAGCCTATGCCCCCTCTTCTCAAAATAATATTGTAACTAAGAAATCACTATTGTTGCACTTCTATCATTCACTATCATCAGTGGTTCATAATGATAGTGAACTAATTTTATTATTACATTATGTATCCTTAATTTTATGATTTGCTGTCAATTTTCACAAAAATAAATAAATATATAAAACATTGACAAATGTATGTGACTAAAAAAAGCTAAGTATTTTCTAACCTTCCTCTTCACATTGTAGCGAAGCCAACGTTGTTAGGTTTGCTCATACTTAAAATTAATCCTTACAATATACGCAATTTGATTCCGCGGGCTGGAATAAATCGAATAAGCAGCTCAATTTACTTAAAATGTTTCAAAAAAAAATTATAGTAAAAGACGCTAATTTTAATATTTTATTTTTTCTCAGATTATACGAAGTGGCCCCCTGGTCCGTTGAAGCTTGGGGCTCACCCGCCGAAGCCCTGCCCCTCGCGGCGCTGCGCCTGGTCGGCTGGGCGCGCGCCGGCAGCGCTTCCGCCCCGGGCGGCGCCGCGGCAACCGCCTCGGCCAGCGCCGGCGGATCGCTGTCGGCGGGTGCTACCTCGGGCGGCGCGCTCGTGCTCACCGTGCGCTGCGGCACGGCGCGCGGCGTTGTGCAGCGCGCGCTCCGGGCGGAGACGCACCGAGACCTGGCCGCGTGGGCGGGCGCCCTCGTCAGCGGGGCGCACGAGGCGGTCATGCAGCAGAAGGAGTTCGTCTTCAGTGAGTGTTCATATATTATATACTAATAACAAATTACGGAACAATCGCACTTCAAATCATAACAATCGTCCAAGAAAAAGTATTAAAAAGACGATTCACGACATATCTAACCGGAAGTCGACAGTTTGATCTAGGATAAATATTATCCCCCTACTAACAAACGTGTTTTAAATTTTACACAACTGGTAAATACCATTTATGACGATTAAACGGTTATGTATCAGTTGTGCGAAATTTGAAACACGTTTATGTGTGGCTCAGGGTATTTAGGGAAGAACTGTTGGTATGAGGATGATCTAATAAGTTATAATTTATTATTTATTGTTTGAAACATTTTCAGAGTGTTAATACTTATTTTTTTTTTAAAGTTTTCTTTTTTCATTGAATTGTTTGTTACATTAATTTTTTAATTTTTCGCCACCATGCCCGTGTTGTGGTGGTCGATTTTCTATATATTGCATTAACATATAAGCAATATAAAAAATGTGATAGAAAATAAAAAAAATATAAAATGAAATAAAATGAAAACAAAAGAATATAAAATAATAAAGAAATATTATAGAAAACAAAAGAATATAAAATTATGTAAATTGCTATAGAGTAATTATAAAGAAATATTATAGAAAACAAAAGAATATAAAATTATGTAAATTGCTATAGAGTAATTATAAAAGAGTTAAGAATATAGTAGAATATAAAATAATATAGTACTAAAAGTGTAGAACAAAAAAAAACCTATATATACTAGAAAGAATATAAAAAAGTAGGTGATTATAAAATATATAAGATCAAAGTAAGTGCTATATAATAAGCAAATAATTAAAGGATTTTTGTCACGATGGAAATCTATAAGTGCGTGGTTATATTGGTAGGTAAATTATTTTACACCAATTTTTTGTACAAATAAATTTTAGAATTCATGTTTCAAGTCCGGCGAAATTACAGTTATAAAATTGCCATTGGGATGTATTGATATAGTTATTAACACTTCAATTATAAATGTTCACAGCATGCGTAATCAATGTTTAGTTGTTACTACGAAATGAAATATAAAACATAGTAGTGTCAAAAATAAAACATAATCTGCAGAGAAAGACATAAAGAAATCAATCAATAATACAAAATTGATCCAATAGATTATAGTTTTTTATTCATTCAATAAAGACTTTTTCCCAAAATCAAAGACGAAAAAAATTAACCCGCAGAAGATTTTTTTTTACTAAAATACATCTATATTCAATTTTCGACATAGTTGCACCATCTCTTGCAGTCAATTTCAATCAAAAGGCTTGTAGTCAATTTCAAAGATTTTTTTGGTTTGTTTAACCGAGAATTGAACCGTTTTCACCGGGGACTGGCTGTTAACTGCTGTGAACTTTTAAGATGTCTTTTTTTCACATGAAATTAAAAAAAAAAAATTTTTTCTTTTTGAGAATTGAACTACCCTCCTCAGGGACAGACTAAATTAAGTAAACACAGCTAACATCCGAGCCAAATCCTAATTTGATGGTACCGACATTAATTTCGTTTATTAACTGCTGCTGTATTACGTATCAATTTCAGAAAAAGGCGCGTGCGTTTTCGTGAATGCCACCAAAATATATTCGTAGAATGTATTGTCATCGATAACGAGTCTATCTGCCGAGTTTCAGCTCAATCGGATGTCGGGAAGGGTGTTGAATTTCCGCTTCCAAGATTTTCACTCATTCATTCACGAAAACAAAATCAAAAATTCAAGTTGATTTATTTGAAAATAACCAAATATTTCGCAGATGAATTTATAGTATTTCTATTGTAGGGAATAAAAAATTATAATAAAACTGTTTTTATTTCGTCTGGTGCAGCTTTCCTTTACAATTCTTGGAAAAAATCTAAATAAGTTCATTATTGACAATGTTAGCGATTCTCAATCGAAAATTTGAAACAGAAAAACCAGAAAAAAGGTACGGTCCCATGAAAGACGAACAAAGCCACGAATATTAAGTTATTCAAAAATTAAAATATTATGTCATCTGACATGCAGAAAAGTCAATAGATCTCGCACATTAAAGAAAAAATGGGTTTATTATCATAGCGTAAAGTTACTGGGACATAATATCATCACAGACGACCAGACAAGACATCCAGAATACGGAAAGGCAGAGAAGAGCGATATCCGTTAGAGCGGGTGTGCTTTCAAGACGTTTTCACTTCTGCAGTCCAAACGTAAAAAGAATACTATCCAACGCGTTCCGCACATAGCCATCGCTGTATACGTCAGAACTGTGTTCTGCAACCCAATGACAAAAGCTAAATATCGCCAACTTTCCGCCTACCGAGATACTGCAGTGCCAAGGAAATGTTGCTGGAGGGACGAGTGCACTCTTTCCGAGCACTTCTCCGCCACCACATAGAAAGTTTATGGCGCAGACTATGCCAATCGAAGAATGCGATCATCACCGCCAAGATTGCCTGGATGGAATCCCCCCTGATGGCCCTCTGGAGACGGGAAACACCCCCCGTAAACGGCTGCTTGCATTCATTTTAGTGTTTAATATTTTTTTTTTGTTTTATTTCTCACGCTCGACCACTATCTTTTTTTTTTAATTTCGAAATATAGAATGTATTGCGTTGCACTACCCCTGCATACATTCTGGAATAAACTATTATTATGCAAAACACTATCAAAAGCCGTGGTCGTCGAATTGCGGCCCACGGCAGATATTTGTGCGGCCCGCACCAATATCTGCCGCTTCCTTTTTTTTAAAAATATTTTTTTTTCATGTACAATTATATTAACCTCATTTTTCTTTTTTTTCTAAAATTTTGTTCATGTATACCCTTATGATTTTAAAGCATTGATAGTAATATTAATAGGTTATCAACGTGGGCGATAACGCCCCCCTGTAAGCGTTTGAGACATTCAGGAAGGCAGTAGAAGACTCAGAGAAAATTAAGAGGCATAGAGATGGCACAGTGAGGGCGTGGGCAGGTAAAAAATATGATCTGAAACGGGTATCACACGCAAAGATAAAATATCATCACACGCACAATAACACTCGTCATACAATCCCATACAGACCTGTCATACCTAAGCAGATGATGTGCTCGAAGCTCAGAGTTATTCGCCGTAATCTGCCGTAACCGCTGCTGAGGCGACATGCGAAAAGTTATGCGGTCCCCTCTCCGCCGTAAACAGGAGAGGGATCATTTTAATTACGGAGCTGCCTAAATGGGCGGATTACAGCTTGTTGAGGATGATGCAAGTTGACAGATTCAGTACAAAGAAATGGCATTTCGTCGCAGCTCTCTAATTCATCTGACCCCCTCTCCTACCACAGGAAGAAATATTTGATAGCGTAGTGTATCGGTACAACATATAAGCGCTCGCGGCTCAACAGATAAGCGCTCGCGCTTTTATCATTGCGTGTGACTGAAGCTTAAAAAAGACAAAAAAACACTCTAATCACGGACTAAAAAAGCAAAGTAAACTTTAATATTGGTTTATTTATTTTTTTATTTATTTTTTAATTACAATAAAAGGTTTTACTCAAGTTATTCCAATTAAAAACATATTGGATAAGTTATGTACCTACAAGTGACTTGATAAAGCTATAAAAATCAATCTGAATAAATCTCTAATGTCCATCCATTCCAAACTAATACTATTTTTGTAATGGAACTCCACCACGAAATGTCAGTATCAAAAAAAGAAATATTAAAAAGAAAGTTATATATATTATGAAGAAAATGCCAAAAATTCCTCATAGTTTTCAAGTGAGGTCTCGTAAGAAGTTGTGTCTCATGTCGGAGGAGAATATTTAATATGGGTCTGCAAATTGCCTCGAATCTCTGGATGAGATTTATGTGAAAATAATTTTTACCTTATTAAGGAATTTCTTGGGAATATTTTAGACTTTTATTGTGGAGCGGAATCGTGTCTTCTGCTTTGTGCTGAAAATAGGAATACACTGTGCAATAAATTCATTACTTCATTTTGCGCGCGGAAGAAAAATCTAGTGAGTAAATAAATAATTTAAGATACACATTTTCCGAGAAACAATTAGTTCAGTCAAAATTTGAAATAATAAGGACATGTTTAAAAATAAGGTAAGGACATCACGTCGAGTGTTTTTACTCATTTTATTAGGGATCATTTTTAGTCGTCCTTGTCCTCCTTTGAAGCACAGAAATACTCATTTTGACTAATATTTTCATGTGATTCATATTTTCCGATTCACGTTAAATAGTGGACAATGCTTTGTAAGCTTGTTAACTTTTTGTATTCTATCATTAGAATAACACTTAGTTAAATAAAGATATTGACAGGCATGCATGTAGGTACTTAGCAGGATAAGTAGGATGGTAGGTAAACCACCAATGAGGCTTCTCTATAATCTACAGGACGAATGAATGCTGGAAACCTAAACACGTGGAGACCAACGGCATAATTAAATAAAATAAGGCACCAAGATACCAAAAGCAGTAAAAAAAAAAGTATATACACAGTGTCCGGAATTTCGTAGTACAAGCGAGAAACTGGTGATCTATGTCACATTTGGAGTTGATTTTGTAGTGTAACTTTTTGAATTGTGCATCAATCCCTGTTGAATGATTGGAGCGGGCATTCGTTGACCACATGTTCAGTGGTTGCATCGCACCGCATTCACTTATCGCTGAACCTCCGCATTCTCGCGCCCAACGGCATAACACATAAATTCGCGCTTGGTGTCTCAGACCGAGATTTCATCTCTAGACTTTTCCATGTGTTAATTTTAAAAAAGTTCTGAAATCTAATAAACGAAAGAATCAAGAATAATTATAAAAATAAGAATTACAAAAATAAGAATTATAAAAATAATTGACAAAATAAGAATTAATCATTATTAGGATTTTTCATTTATTAGATTTCAGAATTTTTTTAAAATTAACACATGGATAAATTTATTTTTGTTATTAAATATAAAATTACGATACGATACGATACGGTACAATCGATACATAACTCTAACTTAAATAACAAAAAAAAACTTTTCCATGTGTTAATTTAAAAATATTCTGAAATGTGATAAATGAAAGAATCAATAATAATTATAAAAATAGGAATTACAAAAATAAGAATCATAAAAATAATTATCAAAATCTATATATTAATACTTGAAGCAAAAACTTTGTACCCCCTTTTACCAAAGTTGCGCGGACGGAGGAGTAGGAATTTCGCACACTTTTAGTTTATGTAGAAAAGGAGTGCAGAATGCTAATATTTTTTTTTAATTATGCGTAAAGAATACATTAAATTAATAAAAAAAAAAACATAACAATTATTGTCGAATTTCGACCATTGGGCGACCGCTAGTAAGAATTAATCATTATTAGGATTTTCGGATAGTAATTTTTACTTACCTAAAAGACCGATAACAATAATTAAGTGTCACACTCAGCACCTTTCTTCTCCTCAAGGAGACTTTTTTTTCTATTCAGAGGATTTTTAGGGAGTGCAAGCGGCATGTGGGGTGTAAGACGACATCATCGTGCAAAGGTTTTGCGCCTTTTTGCAGCGCCTCCTTTTATTTATTTCCTCCTTGTAGTAATGCCTATTATTAGGGATGGGGCTAATATCAGCTCTTTTATGTCTTTTAAAATAGGTCGACCAAATTTTTGTTTAACCCTTGCCGAAAAAACGGTAAAAAGTAAAAAAAAAATCAAAATGCTCAGATCGAAAAAAAAGTTCTTTTGGGTTCTCTATGTGATGTAGATTCTCTTGTACTTCGAGTTTCCGGACACCGTATACATATTATGCCAAGAGCGTTTAAACTAGACGGTCGATAGGTATGTCGTGGTGAATTAAGAATCGAAACGTTAATTGAAATGATTTTCGCCTTGTTTGGTATAATAGTCAAAAGCAAAACTTCCCCCTCTTTTCCCCACTCCCGTCAGCCTTACAACATACCTCCGTTGGGGATGTCGTAGTCCCACTGACGAAACATTTTGGAGCATTCATGCGCAGTATTCACATAAAGGCGTTTCAGGACTCCCCACTTCCAGAAATGTAACTTGCAGCCGATAATGATGGTTAAGATACGAACATAGTTTGCTTAATTAATTTCAAATGGTTTATATTCGATATTAATCTGTTGTTGTTACACAGGGTGTTCCCACCTGGGGCGGCCCGCCCAGCTGTGGTTGCACTACGAGGGCGGCGCGGCGCTGCGTGCGGGCGGTCGCGTTCTCTGGCGCGCGCCCTTCCACCGCCTCAAGTCCTCGGCAGACGACGGGGAAAGGCTGCTATGGCTGGACTTCGGCGGGGACGAGGGAGAAATTGTAAGGACACTCTGTATTTTATAAATAATTTATGATGTCTGATTGTTGGAAGAGTTCCCCAAATAAAAGTGTTGATTGGTGTGTATGTACATATTAATTGAGGTGTGTAAAAGCAAAGGCAGCAATCTCTAAAATATCGGAAAAAGTTGTAAATGCAGTTTCATAGTGATTCGAATTGAGAACCTACATTTAATTTGCAAATCTGGTTACTTACAAACTCAGCTTTCTCCCATCAAAATCAGAGTTTGAAAATACGTATCAAAGGCTAAGATATCAATGTGTTTTTTTTTCAAAAAAACAAAAGTGGAGATTGCTGCCTTTGCTTCTACACACCTCAATTGCGAAACGTCACATTGTCAAACCTTACGTTTGGTTTGTTTTATTGATATCAATTTTATTTTGTAGAACTCCATTTTATTTAAAGTTTTTCTTTTATGTATTCAATAATATTATTATTCAATTTATAAAAAAACCTGTTTATTTATAAGCAAACTCTGCTGTGTAATTATTATTTCGCGTCACTTCTTCTGTTGCCTTCTGAGGGCATTATCTAACTGTCTGATAGTGCCTTCAGAAGTGAAATTTTGAAAAAGTCTTCAGAAGGCGAAATAGCTGTCACGCGTAATAATAATAATAATTACACAGCAGAGTTTGTTTATAAATAAACTGTTTTTTTGGAAATTGAATAACACTTTTAAGAAAAACTTAAAACTTAGCTCTATTCATTATTTTGAGTGATACCTTATATGAGTTGTTCGAATTAGAAACATGATGCATGCAAGAAACACATCTGTAGGTGAAGTTTCAGTTCGTGGAAACTCTGACTGCGGTCGCTACAACGTAATCTAAGTATCATATTATCTTTTCTTTACCTTCGCTAACCCTCTTCCATCTCTAATGTAACACGGAATTAAGCTACATGAATACCAAAGACTTGTTAGATACCGGATATTAACTAACCTAACCTAATATGACTCTAACATAACTAATCTTAACCTGATTATAAAATAATTCTCTACCAGCTCTATATTTGAATTTATAGTCGATTCAGCTAACTCCAACCCTTAATTAAACACGTAAAATTACGGCTATCGTGTTAGTAGGATGAGTACATCCCACCACTCGAATTTCACATTTTTGTCAAGTTAAGCAAATTGTGTGTTTTTAATTAATGTTATTTCCCAGAACAATTTTTTTATTAATCATTTTAAATTTTATAGTGTGTATTTTTGTTTCAATTGCCAGCACTCAAAAATAGCCCTAACATCAATTTGTAATATGCGAACTTAAGCTAACTAACTAACCATCAATTCGATATTTGAATTTATATTATTTAAAATTTTTGACTACTTTACCTGTCAGGTCAATTACGATAAACGTTTATTGGAAAGTAAACTTGACCTCTCTCTCAACCTGTGGCTCGCTCGCCGGTGGGCACAAAAAAAGGTCATTATTTCTTTGAAAACTCCTTTGAATTTTTTTTTCTTGTTCGGTACGTATTCAGGTTTGTGTAGAAATAATAAAATCAGTTTAAATTTTTTATGAATATATATTTTAATTTTTTTTTCCAAAATGGGAAATAATTTTTTTTTTTTAGTTAGCTAATCTGGGAAAACTTCTTACAATATTATCATGTAATAAATATACATGAATAATAAGATATTTTATCTGGTAAACAGAAAACAATCACAAAAAAAACATTTTTTTTTATATGGATACTAGCTGGCTCCCGGCATGCGTTGCAATGCCTTATTCGAAGAAATAAATTGTTTTTCCCTGCATGTCCTTTTCCGTGCGTCTCCGTTCCCCTCCAGCGTCCCCTTCCTCCCCCGTTCCCCCATCCCGCCAACCCCCTCCCGCGTTCCATATATTCAGTCCCAGTACATTCAGTTTTAAACAGCTCGCGTACCACCTATTACAATATTTTTATTCAAATTTTCATTTTTCATGTATTACAAATATTCATTTTTTGTATTTTATAAGCACAATCAATCAAATTTGGTACCTGACATAGGTACCTAATTAAAATATCTATAATTCTTGATTCGATTCAAAGTATTAATTTAAAGAGTTTCAGAAATTTAATTTTTATTTAACAATCATCGTTTTGCAAAATGTCATTCCCAAATTTTGACATTTTTGACAGTTTCGCAAGAATTTTTGTAATGATCAAAAAACTTTTCAGATGTATTGTCATGTCGTTGTAATAATCCAGAAGCCTTCGCGGGGATTTAAGGAAGGTATTTTGAAAGTTTCAAACATTTCCTGCGCTTAATACTCATAGACAACTCGTAAATCATATTTATAGATTTTACCACAACTTATCAAGGTAATTTCCGCGCGGTTTTTGAAATATCATTCCACTTTTCAATAGGTTGAATAAGTTACGTCTTTGCACGCCGACGACATTAAAGACATTAAAAAAACTGCACATTGCTTAATTTACCCTCCTTTACCATTGATATTATAGCATTTATTATGTTCTCTAATTTGTCCACAAAAATTGTTATAAGAAGATAATTGATTAATTGAACAAATTGGGAGGCAGGAATGGGTACCGCCGCCCCGGGAACCTTTATTGGTTAACCAACACCTCTGCCATAGGTCACCCCAAGTGGTTCGCTACGTTTGGTGATTTAGCTGAGGTGCCCGGGTTCATGGGGTGAGGTTTGTCTAGGTCGTGGAGGCGGATGATCAGGACACACTGAACCCCAGATTCCTACCCACCCCTTATACCCTTTTCCTTCCCAGAACTCTCCTCCCCTTCCTTTCTTTAAAAAAACCCTCCACACAGCATCCCCAAAGATGTCGTAGGCCCTGAGGGAAATCATTTTCTTCAGGGCCTCTTGTGTGGAGTTCATGTAAAAAAAAAATGATAATATTTCTTTTGCAATCCCTTGGACTTTCCACTGGTCTGCGCTAGTAATAATTTTTTTTAAAAGTTTTCTTTATTCATTGCTTTGATGGTTACCTACCTAATTTGAGGATTTTTCGACCACCATAGCTAGGTACATGCCCTTGCTATGGTGGTCGAATTATAATAATAATAGTGGCACAAACGATATAGAATTACAATGTTATTGCATTTATTATGTTATTTATTAGCATTTATTACACAGCTCAACAAAAAATACATTTTTTTGTTGACCTGGATATCTCTGTGGATTTTTATATTTTCAAGTACCCAGTTTACGGACATATTCATGAAAGTACTGAATTGGCTCTGGTTTTTATGATTTTGGCTTATCTTATATCATCATAACATGGTATAAAGTAAAGGCGCTCCCGCTGACTGTATGCTTATATCTTTTAAACTACGCAGCAGATTTTCATGCGGTTTTCACCAATAGATAGAGTGATTCATGAGGAAGGTTTTAGGCATATAATTTGTCAAGGCTTTGTGTAAATTGGTTGAAATATATAATATATGCGGGCAGCAGGCAGCGGGCTGCGGGTAGCGGGCAGGCAAGCGGGCGATGTGGATTTGATATGTATGCAAATTAACAGATGGCGTTGGTTGTAAAGGTTGGGTAATGGAGTTGCCAATAGATGGCATTGTGTTTCGTTGGCCACAGCAACGTGTGGCTGTGTCTGCTAGTTTAAAATAATTAATGGCGTAAGTTGACTCTTCAGAACACGAGTTATTAATAAGTGTTTAGTTTTTTGGTGAAATTCGCTTTCTGCGACTTTATTTCGCACATACAGACATCACGTGACCCCCCCCTGCATGCCTCATGTGTGGCCTTTGAGAGAATCCTTAACTGTTGGTAAAGCCAATGTAATAAATGAGCCGTTGTTAAGTAAAGAAAAAATCATACTTCCGCCACTACATATCAAGTTAGGTATGATGAAACAGTTCGTTAAAGCGTTGGACAAGGAAGAAGAATGTTTTAAATACATTTGTAAAACATTTCCTAAGCTGAGTATGGAAAAGTTAAAAGCCGGAGTATTCGATGGTCCTCAAATTCGGATATTAATGAAAGATACAAATTTTATAAAACTTGTGACTGATTTTGAAGGTGAAGCTTGGAGGAGTTTTGTGTTGGTGGTGGAAATTGTTTTAGGTAACCATAAAGCACCAAATTACATGGAAATAGTGCAACAGACGTTGGAAAGCTTTGCCCCCGAGATTGCCCCCAAAAGTATGGAAGAAAAGCTTATAAACGTGTTTCTTTGAAGTATAACGTAAGCTTTACAAAGTTTTCTCTCTTTTTATTTTTACTTATATTAATTAAACATTAAAACAAAACATTGGAAGTTATTTTCAATAAAAAATTGAATTTAAATAATATACTAGTTATTTCATTTTGTTTCTTTGTAGTGTAATAAGAAAATGAAGATTTAAATAAAAACTAGAGCCAATATTCCGAAGTCATTCATAGTTACATAAATTGTAGGCATAAAATGATTCAAAACCACTTTCATATCAAGGGCAACAAAACCACTGTTGACCAGTGTTATGTTCTCTAATTTGTCCAAAAAAATTGTTATAAGAAGATAATTGATAATATTTCTTTTGCAATCCCTCGACTTTCCACTGGTCTGCGCTAGTAATAATAATTTTTTTTTAAAGTTTTCTTTATTCATTGCTTTGATGGTTACCTACCTAATTTGTGGATTTTTCGACCACCATATGCCCTTGCCATGGTGGTCGCATTATAATAATAATAGTGGCACAAACAATATATAATAACACTTTTATGGTGTAGAATAACAATGGTATAGTATCGCAATTAGTAAAGTAATTTTTTTTTAAATAACACGAACATGATTGATTTCTATCTATGCTGTATTTTTAGAAGCGCTTTATCAGGCCAAGTACGTGATTATGTGATGTGTGCTTTCGAGAAACGTGTTTCAGGACACATTGTCCACACAAGCAGTCTGTAACCAGAATAGGAGGTCTAAGAAAACACCTTACGATTCAATTCACGGAAACGCCGACCAGGACTCTCGACTCCTAGCCCAATGCGCTTTCACGTAATGAAAGCCAGTGTTCGGACTGCAGTCAAGGATTCGTCGTTCGAATGGCGTGTGTACTGTGTACAGAAGCTTTCTATGGCGAACGGAAGCCACCGTGATTCTCTGACAGAACTCAGTATAATGACATGGTATTAATAGTGATTCCAATTCATTAATCCAGAGTAGTTTGACCGGGCTTAATGGATAGGAACCACGTTCCGTTTTTTACACTGAATCAGGACTTACAACTTCTCAAAAATTTCCTTTTCATTATGTTACCTGCTTTATTACCTTTTATTATTTATTACTTTGCCGGTCGGTAATAAATTGCAACATAGCTTTTTCGTTTTGAAAAATTTGGACAAATAATATGGCCTTCTGTTTTTTCTTTGTTTTTGACAGTTAAATACATAGATATTTCAAAGCTCCCTAACTCTTGATGGATATCGATCATGTAAATTTGAACCGCCTTAAAGGACAAAATATTAATTGTTCAGAAGAGCGAAAAGAATTTTTTTTTAAATTTTTTCTAAAAATCTTGCCTCCTGTTTTTGTAGACCTACAATTATGAAAGATTATAAAATGATATTTAAAATATCTTTCAGAATACTTTTTGTAGATTTCTTTAGTAACAGAATTTTATTTATTTTTCATTTTTCATTAAAAAATCCTATTAAAATGCACGTCGTAAAGTACATTCTTAATTTTCTAGACATATTTCGACGACGCAGATCGAAAGAGAAAAAATGAGAAAAATGACACCCCTCATTTTTGCATTTTTTGTCCGTTACGGTTAAATTTTCAAGTTTCTTTCAAAAAACTTTCGAGTTTCCGCTATCGGTATGATTTTTGCCACCTAAAAATAGTATCGATGATCCAGATCAGCGGTTGTCAACCTTTTAGAGCCTACCTACTACTAATTTGTCGTACCCCATACATCTATCTTGTGTGCACGTGTTTCATTTGTAATTTTTGAATACTCTCATCATTACACGAATTTAACAATGAAGTCATACTAATACAGTTAATGCAATTGTATACGGAGTGTAAAACGGCTTCGGGCATTTTTAACCAGTGATTCTACACGCGAATTTGAACAAATTTTGTTCCACGTCTTTTTATTTAGACGAAATTTGAAAATGTTGAACCGAGTTTTAAAACCTTCATTCGTGCCATGATATCGAGTACCTTATATACGGAGTGTAAAACGACTTTGGGCATTTTTAACCAGTGATTCTACCCCGAATTTGAACAATTTTTATTCCACGTCTTTTTATTTCGACGAAATTTGAAAATGTTGAACTGAGTTCTAAAACCTACATTCGTGCCGTGATAATGAGTACCCCCAATTTCTGCTTCGCGTACCCCAAGGGGTACGCGTACCACAGGTTGAAAACCGCAGATCTAGACGGTTGTGAGCTCATTTTTAATTTCGACAGCAGGCAAACACGTTTTACTTCATAATAAAGATTTCATTAATAATACACTAACATGAGTCCTTGGTGAATAGTGTTGTCGCTGATAGCTACTTTGTTAACTTTATTTCTGATGTATTTCTCTTTACGGGCGTGTACACTTGCGAGCCGAACCGCCGAGCCGGACCACGAATCATGTGAAAGGAGCAAACCAACCGCAAATGGTGCGAACCACCGATTGCGGTTGGTTCGTTCCTTTATAATGATGCGCAGTTCCACTCAGCGGTTCATTTGGCAAGTGCATATGCGCCGTAAGGTCAAAAGATTTACCTGCTTATTTCTTTTTGATAATCCAATATTCACAATTTCATCATCGAATGATCGCATATTGATCTGCTTCAAACACACATTTTTCGTTAAAGCTGTAATTTGGTTCAACGAAAATAAGGATTACGAAAAGTAGTGTTTTTTCTGTGAAATTACTAATAAAACATTATTTGATAGCCTTTGCCACTTGATAACCTTTACCAGCGTAGGCTTCAGGCAGCTTTCCTAGTACTATTCTATTATTAATGACCCGGGCCCGGCGCCTGATGTGTACATAATGTATTTTAAATTCATGTTCTCTGGATTCTCAACATTATTTTCATTCACATGTAATTTAATATTTTTGGGATGGATTTTCTCTTTTGATTTATTATTAAACAATAATTCAATTTCGAGTCACTCTCGAATCCACAGACATTAATTAATATTACACACGGAAGTCGTACAAGACGTTCTTACGTTTTCCGAGTCATAAATATTTTAATATAGCGTTAACTGTAGCGGTGATATTCCACAGCGTCTTACTGTGGAAATGTGAAATATTTTTCCGAAATATTATATATGTGTATGACACGTGTTACTGTAAAAGCCTGTTTACCTGAATATATATTATACATACATTCAGGTAATTTTAATACCAGGGAAAATGCTTCTTTAACAACCTACCCATAGAAATCAGAATCATTAATAACAAAATACAATTATCGAACTCTATCAAAAATCATTTTAAAGAAATCAGCAACGGGAAGACTGCTTCCCCTATTTCCACATGAATGTAACACTAAAAATTATACTTGTTTTTACTCTTACGGAACACATGGATGTCGTTTAGTTAAATATTGCGATGTATTAACTGCACTAATTATTTATGTGAAACACGTGACTGTTTAAATGTATAAATAAAATGTAAACTCTTCTTTCATCCACAAGCGAATGCTTTTAATGGAAGACCAGTACTACTTTAATATGTACCATTTTTAAGATAAACAAATAAATAAAAATTTAAAAAAACATATATTTTTAAAAATATTTTTTATAATTTATATTTTACCAGTAGTATTCGTGGAAAAGAAAATTTTTACTACATTTTATTGTAAATTTCCTCTAAATAACGTAACATACCCTAATCTAACCTAACCTAACGCAGATTTTCCCATCGAGCCAGAATAAACACTGTCATTTATTGAGACTTACATGAGCATTTCGGTAAATAATAGAATTTGTCTTTAAATCCAAGGTTTTACGGCTATGGTTATGAGAAAGTTCGAAATAAAAGTGTTTACAAACTTTTTCAGCTTTTACCGCTTCACTATTGTAAATACCCAAGCCTAATCTAACTCAACTTAAAACAACCTAGCCCAATTAAAGGCTTTTATAAATATATCTTAGGTTTAACCCTCAAATCGTGGTATTTACCGAAATGACTTTGTAAAGTCCGAAATGAAAATGTTTATATGCTTTTTTATGATCCGTTACCTAACCTGAATTCGTAACCAACTAAGCGCTTTCGAATTTTTACAGTGACACACACGTACGCACATACGTATTAGTATTTACATACATATTAGTATTTTTTTTTATTTTTAAAGAAAGATAAACATTCCCGGGTTACGAATAACCCAACATTATATATATATATTATATTTTAATTTTTAATGTATGAAAATCTCCTACTACCACCACAGTAAGCCGAAAATGTTGCTTGAGTCGTGATGGATGATTTAGCCAGCCGAGGAATCGAACACGCGACGCCCGGGTGGGACCCAAACGCGATGCCCACTCAACCACTGATCGGATGTTCTCCTGCCGCTCCTCCATATATGTATATTATTTCATTCCTTTCTGCAGCTCCTTACTCCTTAAACCCCCTCACTCCTTACCTTACCTGCTGAAAATTACTTGTATTGTTACCCGGCGCCTCAAGTTCTTCAGACCGCCATTTGTCGCTTTCAATTATCGCCGTCTGATGGCAGACTTGAGAATGAGAATAGCTTGGCTGGCTTGGGCTCGACTGGCTGGCTGGCTTGGGTGTATCTGCTCTTGTAACGCCGGCTTGGCTCAATCCTGTTTATTTGCCGCGAAGGCGCTAAACTTTGCCATTCCATTATCGAGCATTATCATCATTTGCTTAGGCAGAGTGCTGCGTTATTTAGCTATAGTTAGGTATGGGCGTTGGCGTTGTGCTGACTCGTTTTCTCCAAAGTGTTTCGGATTTTACGCCCAATCTTGGCGTTGATGTCTTCACAAAGGATTACGCCATTGTGAAGATTCTATTAAATTTATTTTGCTCGGATATTTATTTGTTTACCCTCACCTCTTTCCCGCGGAGCGATGGTTATTTGCTCATTTATAAGCTGTATTTATTCCCAAGTATCAGGAGTTTTGAAATTCGCTGCAGGTTTCAAAATTCCATTAATTCGGCAGTAATTGATTAATATGGTTTAATTGCCATTACAAAAGTTTCAGGACTTAGTTCAGTGTTAGGTACTCATATATCTATTTTGCGGAAATGGGCAGATTATATGGCAACTAAACAGTAACCCACCATAAACAAAAAAATCTCACATAAATAAACGTGTACATTTTTTCACAAAATTTTTACGTGTCATTTTTTTTTACAAATTATTACGAATATCAATTAACATTTTTTACCTGATGCGTATTTTAATGTATTTGTTTATTTATTCGTGTTCTTCGTAAAACTGTTATACACCAATATATTAATGAGAAGATTACAAATTTGAGATACACTTAAGGGGGTATTTTAGTCTAGAAGCATGAATTGTAAGTGTTTTTTCAGGCGCAACAAAAAAAAACCCATAATATTTTTACCAACTGTTATTTTATCAAATATTTATTAAACATCAAAGAATCCATTAAAAAAAAGTCAAACGAAAAAATTCAAAAAGTTACAATTCATAAGTTAAAGTTACAGGTGTCTAAAAAAAATGGCGCGCCCTGGTTGACACGATTGCAACCCTCCCAGTAATCTAAAAAAAAAAAAATCCTAACAAATGCGGCTATGGCCCGAACTAAGGAAAAGTAATTTTTTTTCCGCAAAATAAGGACCCCTGTAAGAATTTAGCAAAGTTTTTTATACAGCGAAAGAGTTGTTTCACAGAAATTCAAATGTAATATTGTTATCAAATGGCCATTCGACGACATTTTGTTTTTTCAACAGTAGAAAGGTTCCCGTTTATTGTCGATTCTAAACCTGTTATAGCTTTTGAATTAATTGTGATCAGCAGAAGAAGATAACTATCACGTAGTTAATTAAGCTTGTCAGCTTATTACAATTTGATAGAAAGCTGAAACGTACTTAGGATCATCGTTTAACGGGGACCTTTCAAATGCAAAAAAAAAAACAAAATGGCGCTGAATGGCCATTTGGTGACAATGTTACATTTGAAGCGGCCTAAGTGTTTTTTTTTTTTTAAATTCTGCAATTGTCTCATCACGATGCGCGATGTATCTTTCTGTACATATGATGTTACAGAACGAACTTGACTTTGACTAGTGATTCCTGACATTATTTGTAGTAAATAATTTTAATGAAATTTTGGTTTCCGGCGAATTATTCAACTTAAAACATAAAAAAATCAGCAGGGGTTAGGGTCGGGTGAGCATTGTTACTCGGCTTTAGCGAGGACGTTGAAAGAATTTTTTTGTTTGTTTGGTTTTAAATAATAAAAAAAAAAACATTTAAAAAAGTTACCTGAGACAAAATTTCATAAACATTTTTTACTCAAAATAATTTCAGGAATCACTGGTGAAAGTAAGTCAAGTACGTCCTGTAACACTGTGTATATATGTTTAATTTAAAACAATAAAAGGCGCAATATTTTGGTGCTGGGCCAGCTGGGCTTATAAATTTAATAAGAACCTTTTTTGATCCTCGGAGAATAGCGATAAGACTGCTGTTGAGTGTCCATACAATTTTTTGTAGGTAGATTCAGAGCAGGCGCTTTATTCTCCTCCCTTAATATTATCTCCGCTTTAGTCCCATTATAAATAGGCTATTGTCTTCCTTCCTTTAGTTTGTCTATTTATCACGAGAGCGCTCGAGAACTTTAATATACACAGCGTTACTTCAGCGGCACCGATTTATTTGAACGTACTATGTACATAATATAGTATTATTTATATGTGCCTACTCTGCATACTACCTACTCTTCGAACACGGCATGTGCTTAGTTTAGATTTGCTGCGAGTTTAGATAAGACTTCGTAGGATGAACGTTTTACGAGATGTAATAAATAATTAATCAAATATTTTTTAACCCCCCAAATGCCAAGGAGGAAACGACGTAAATTTCGCCCAGTTTTGACTTTTATTTTTTTTGTGGGTTTATTTTGTGTTATTATATATTATATTTACTGAAAAACATTCCTTGAACAATAAACTATGCATAAAAACAACATTATTTGCGTTAATTTGATAAATTTAAAGGTTTATCGATCTTTTTCACGACCTACGACGCTCTTAGTTTGACAGCTCAAATCCCTGGAAAAATGAAGGGTCAATGTCAAAGAAATTTAATAAAAAATATTCCGAGTGACTAGGTGTGTTTAGGATACCTCATACGTCAAGAACAAGAATGCCCCAAGCGATTCTGACCTTGTCATTCATACGTTTTCTTTATACATAAGGGTTAAAATCGCATTAAAAAATAATTTTTTTGTAAATTTTGGCGTGTGGCAATGGACCTGTAAGCAGAGTTTTTTGAATAATCACTATGGTCACCCTCAGGGTTCTTATTAATTTAGTTTAATAGGGACCCAAAGAAAACTTTATTATTCAAATTTAACATTAGCGTTTTATTATATGAACTATTTTCTCAGACCTATTGACCGTCTGTGTCTGAGTTAGCATCGCATCAGTTCAATTTCTTTGCTCGCTAAGTCCTCCATCACCCCGGACAAGGCCCGGTACCTCCACTTCGGTTTCGGTTCCCCCGCACGTCACCAAGTCTTCTAAGCCGGCTCCTATCTTAGAAGCGGACGCAAATTTGATGACCGGTAGAAGAATAACCCGCTCGCAGGCTGCGAAAGGCTCCTAAGGAGGGAAAAAAGTGGTAACATTTCAAATGAGAGTCGTACCCCTGTCGCGTCTACTTCTACAGCGTTCCGCTCTGCCTCATTCGGTAGTGATACAATGGACCCATCCGGCCGAACTGTGGGTGCACCGCCCCCGCCCGATGGAGATAAATCAGATGCACCGCTGCTAACTTAAACTCCAGAGAGTCAACCTTCGACTTTGATTAAACAAAAACGGTGTCCCATCGCCGTACGAGGTAATCAAAGGAATCGGGAGGAATTAAACTACTTCCACCTTTACTCCTTGCATCCGGACACTTCATTAGATGACCTGACATTGCACCTAAAATCAATTATTAAAAAAAGTAGTTAGTAACTCCTCATTTAAGCTATCTAAGATTAAAACGAGGGGAGAATATGCGTCGTTTAAAATCGGTTTGCCCGGGTCAGTGGTGGTAGAAATACTACAATCTAAGCATTGGCCCAAGCACTCGTTTTTAAAAGAATGGGTTAGTTATGGGACTGCCATGGACGGAGGCCGAACAGTCAGCTCAAGACAGGGACTGTCGATGGAGCCTTGTCGATGGAGGAGCCTTGTCGATGCAATGGGTCCCCGACCCGATCAGGATAAGGGGACGAAGATGATGATGATGATGGGTTAGTTATAACGCCACGGCTTCCAAATTCAAAACAAAAACACATGATTTTGTGTGATTTTCAACTAATTTCAACTGTTCTTTGGTAAATTACACGAAAACATCTTATCGGAGAAAGGAATATTATTATTATGGGAGATTTCAACATCTATTCCGCGCGTAATAGCATTGATGTTCAAAATGACCTTAATTTCTTAATAATTAAAAAGAATCACTTTGAATATCGATATGTTTAACTTCAATGAAGCACAATTCAAACGGCAAGCTTTGTTGCTGTTAGTCAAAATCTGTTTATCTCACCTAAAACATTTTCTCTTTTAAAAACGCTTTTAAAGTTTATAATGTTTTTGAAATTAATAAATTGAATTAAATAAAATAACGATTTTCAAATATTGTCAGGTATTGTACCCCGTATATTATATTTTTCAAAAAAAAATATGCATAAGTAAGACTAAATTTATACCAATTTATTTTAATAATAATATTACTTCACGTGCCCAAAATTTCCGTAAATTCAAATTCAAAAAGAATAAATGATGTCCTAATACTAACTAACAACCCAAATTCGGAAGCTTCATTAAACATGCCAGAATGCAAATTAATAATTTTTATAATATAATATAACAATGGCAAAATTGAAGAAGATACAGTTTGTCAGAAACTTTTTATTACTGTAAACTAAGAACACGACTGCATAAACTAAAAAGCTAAAATTTGTACATATTTCAAGCCACATTTCTTCGCGCCCCCGCTTAACCGAAACGCCTTCCAACAAGTTCTGTGTAGGTTTTTGACAGCAGCTCTCCATTGACTGACGAAAGTTTTGACATCTGTTTTATGGTTCACACTGCTTCTGTTTTATCTACGGAGGCTCAGGTCGGAGACCTCCACGACTCCTTTCAGCGCGAAACTTTGCTAAGTTAATCATCTCGCGAACTGCAACCAACTTTGTCTTGCTCCGTGCATAATAAGGATATTATTATCAGATAGTGTCAAGAGTAATAATAGTATTTCCACTTCTTTTACTTGCATTTGTGTGAGGGTTGGTAAATTGTTTGTTTATATATCTTAATATATATATTTCTTCTGTCCGTGTGTATGTCACTGAACTCCTCCTAAACGGCTGGACCGATTTTGATGAATTTTTTTGTGTGGGTTCAAGGGGATTCGAGAATGGTTATTCACAATTTGGTCCACTGGAAAATGTTATTTTAATTATTTTTTTATTTCTAATGAGTTGTTGATTTTGGAATGTTTTACATTGGATCCGGCAGACTGCGCTACCATCGCAGTATCGAATATTCAATATTATTCTATTTTAATTTTAGTTTGTCCCGACAGTTGTGTACAGGACAACGTCTGTCGGGTCCGCTATAAATAAATAGTATAATAAATTATATATATTATACTATTTATTTATACCGCTATAATAAATAGGAACACTCTCGAATGTTGTCCTGAGCGAAGCCGGGTAACCCAGCTAGTTACCATATAATATATTTCGACTTTATTTGAGAGTGAATGAAGCAAGGTGTTTGCCGGGACTTGTAGTGTGGCGGTTCTATCCTATAATATGTCTACTAATAAAACTGTATTTGTAAATTATAATTATTATATTTACAAATACAATTTATAAATTTTATTGATTTTGTTAAAATCAGCACCATTACCATTACGCTCAAATTGTTGGAGAAATCAAAGTGAGAAATCATTACGGATATCAAAGTGTTGCCATATAAAAAAAAATGGTGTGGAATTTTATAAAATTAATTGAATATTATCGGAGATGGAACGTTTTCATGTTGTGACGTCACAAGCCCAAAAAACGGATTTATTTATTTAAAACCAAAAACTATAAATTTCGAAAAAAAATTAGTAACATTTTCGTAATCTTGGTAGAAAAATCTATCCACACGATTTTTTCCAAGTCATTATGAAATTCATGCAAGTGGCCTATTACTCTCAAAACTATCTTAGTTCTTATCTATCTCGTTATCAATACAAACTTTCGGTTTCCCAACACGTCGCACAAGTATTGTTAGTATCTAAAACAATAGTGTTTGTCCCCAGGAGCTGGATATGGAGGGTAGTCCGAAGCCCGCCGTGTTCATCCTGCACAACTTCCTGTCTGCGCGCGTGCACGGCCTGCCGCCCTAGTGGCCCGCGGGCGGCGCTCCGCCCCCGCCCCCGCCCCCTGAACGGAAGGTAAGCCTGCCAAAATAACCCACTCTCGTCAAACTCTACACACCTGTCACTTTAACATTCACTATTTGTTCCGCCAACCCACATCCCCCAACTGTATTTATTTGCGTGGTGTTCCACTTGCTAAAAATTTATTCATTTTGTCTACGCGCTTCCGAGTGGCGTTTTCACAGAATGAGACGTTTCTTGTTAAACTCATCTCTATCTACTCATATAATTTTCTTCTTCACAAACGTAAAAGTCTTTCATAATATATTACGTAATGCGGGCTCGTTTTCGTGATCCACCTTCCTGAAAATGTAATTATGACATTTATTTGCAGGTCGTATTTCACCCTTTATTATTATTATTACCCACTCTCATTTCTAAAAAGGTTATCATAATATTTCAATATCAGCTTATAAATTATCTTATGTCAATAAAATCTCGTCTTTATCCCTTATTTTTTTATACTTCGGATCTCACTGGAATTTTCCTCAACATTTCTAATTTGACTCCCAATTCAGGGAGAGGTTGAATAATAGCCTCGGCGATATTATCATGATGTCTCCTTGGATGAAATAGTTTTTCATTTATGTATTCTAAGACTGAGATACAACCTTTCTTCACCTTACTTAATACGTTTAGAATAAGAGGCTTTTGTATTTCAATGCCTACAGCGAGCTCTGCAGAATACAGACACGTCCTCCCATTGATTGCCTTCTTTTGTGTGTTCTCGGTATAAGATATTCGTATAACTGACGGAATGAGTTCATAACCCGATGTGTATTTTTGTTGTTTTAGTCCCTCGATGAAATGCAGAACGCCACCGCTGAAGAGACCGCGCCGTGAAGAGTTAGGTTGAACAAATCTCCGTAAATAGTGAAATTAAAGAAAATGTGATTTACACGATATTAATGAAATGATGTACGAGTATTGTAACGAACTCTGGAAAGGAACGCTTCTTATGATGCCAGTAACTAGTAGGTATCTTATCTTTGTCAGTGAATCTCTTTAAAAGTATTAGTAAATGACGAGGCACATTCGGTGTAATCTAACTGTATTTCTCCTCTCTAGTTTTTATAATGCGACAATGTAGCACAAATAAAGAATAGTCTAATTTAAACGAATTGGCGCATCCAATGCGCGTGTACATATAATATGTAATGATGTTTTATGTAAATATGGTGAAAACATGATTTATATATTTTTGTCAGCTCTTAAGTCTTGAAGATGCCAACTAGAATATCTCGAATGTTTGCAATGATTGACTACTTTCCCGTAGTTGATTGATCATCAGATGTTTTTGCTTAGGGCGCGTAATGGTGTCATCAAAATCTCCAAGTGCTTCTACATAACTTTTCTTTTGCGATATTACTCATTCTTGTAGTCTTAAGTCTTTTTTTTATTTATGCATGTAATAAATCTCATTTTCGATGTTTATCCATTGGAATATTGGACAATAATGAAGAAAATATTTGAATGTTATTTAATAAATAAACAGAAGTTCAATGGACACTGTTTATCAAGTAGCATAAGGCACTGTTTAACATATCCTTTCTTATTACGACTTTCTCAATGTGAATACTCAAACATGTCCAATAGCGATCAGTTATAATAATAATGTATTTACGAAATGTGAGGAAACTTGTCATTCATCTCAGCTGTATTCTATCGTAACAACAACCATTAGGTAATATTGTAAAACTGTTATATAAGAAAATATTCTGATTAAAGAGATGTAAGATATTTGTGAATTCAGATACTTGAAGACTTAAATTTTGTGTTTAGTTCAATTGAGAACTCAATACAATATCAGTAACCTTAACAGTAATGTAGTAACGACAAAATAACTTTCGTCATCGAAATTTAATGAACGAACTGAAACTCTTTTACGGCAATGGCAGCGTATTCTTAAGAAAAAAAAAACCGTTTTCCCATAGCTACCTACTATTTTGTAGTCAATCCAATGGATTTTAGTAGGATTAAAGTCAGTGATACCGCATGTATTCTATTTTTCGTTTTGTCTACATCCAATATTATTAACATTCCATTTCTGTATGCGTATTGATCAACTTATTAAATTAGTAGGTATTTATTTCAATTGTTATGAATTGTGTATGTTATATATTTTTGTCTTCCACAAACGCACCGTTTATTCGCTGCAAAAATTGCTCGAGACATTTATTTTTTCAAATGATTTAAAAAATAATTGTTTCTCACCTAGGTTATGCAATATTTTAGTGATGGGAGGTCAAATATCATTATGGGAGTTTTTTTAACGTTGTAACCAAGTTTTTGAATGAAATATTACACTGTAAATAAAGAGAAAATAATAAAAAATGTGTTTTATATTACAAAATATTGATTTGTGGTTATGAACCGAAACCCATTCCCTTATAAATATTTTTTTGTGTCTAGCTTTTAACGAGCACTTAAATCTTGTTCGTAATGATTTGTAAAATATTATAAGAAAGAGTCGACCTTTTTCATCCAGGAATAAAGTAGCAATTCTTAGATTGTCTTCCCCTTTCAGCCGGGATCTTGAAGAATAATTCGTCCAGGAAATAATTAACTCTCTCCCCTATCCCCCTTCCCGAATGTAATAACGAGAATAAACCAGAAAAGTGCTTCAAACGAAAGAGAAAATGTTGATTAAACTTATCAAGCCTTTGGGTACACAAGTATCAATTCTCTTCTTTATCGAGTTTTATAAGTTCGGGAGTGTTCTTTGGAATTCATAAGTCGTTGAGATAAATGTATCGCACCCAGTGAATAAGTGAATAGAATAGGTAATTCTCGGCTGGCGTGTTCACTAATGAAGTTTGCGAACACTGAACCAATATATTCCCGTATTATTTGATTTCGTTTCGGCAGCCTGCGGATACGAAATAATTCGTGCATATAATACCTACCACGTCAAAAATTGATATAGGCATAGACAATAAGGGTTTTTAAATATGCATAAACATTAATCTCGGAACAGTCTCAGCCTACCTAGTGTGGTGGTTTAAAAAAAGTATTTTTATCTGTCTATTTATTGAAGAAATAAGGCGAGGACTTATAAAATAGGATTTATCTTAGGTTTTTACCATCTTTCCAATATCTTATTATGAGATTTTTATACCACTTTTCCTCGGACGCGTTAGCTTGTGCTTAGAAGAGGAGGATACGTTATTGTAGTTATTTAACTGCAATTAATGATGTTATAGTTTCATGTATTGTGCACTGTGGTAAGTACATTGCAGTGAGAAAGTAAAAAAAAATGTATACTGCGTGTTTGTAAATTTAAGTAGTATACTATTAGTGATTATAATGTATCTAAAATAACGTAATTAGTAATAATATATGTATACAGAGTGTTAAGGGACATACTTGACTTGTTTTAACCGGTGATTCCTGACATTATTTGGAGTAAATGGAATTTTGGTCTCTGTTGACTTTTTAGATGTTTTTCAATTTTTTTTCTTTTAAATCAAACAAAAAATTCTTCTACATGTCATCACTGGTCGCTCAGCCGAGTAACCAACCAACTCCTCACCCCGCCTCCTTACAGTCCGATCTCTACTGATTTTAATGTTTTGGTAAAAAAATATATACGAAAAATGTATTATGTAAATGAACGAAATTGCATTTATGTTTTACTCCAAATAATGTCAAGAATCACTGGTTGTATATTAAGTACGTCCCTTAAAACACTCTGAATATTTGGAGAAGAAATTGTCACTCTTTTTCCTGAAAATAAATTAAATATTGGTTATTTTTAAGATTAATTCAAAAAAGTTTTTTTGATAAGATTGATTTAAAAATATTTTTTCACTTTGAAGAATTTAATGAGTTTTTAAAAATTATTTTTTAACTCGCAGGCAGCATTCTGTTGATGCCCCGTATCTAATTTCACAATAAGGTCTAAAATAATTGGGTTATTAAATACATAATAATAAAAAATATTATAACTTCGTAATTTTTAAAGCAGATTTAATAAATTCATCTTCTAACCAAAATGAAGAATATAATGTTTTAGGAGATAGAATAATCCGGCATTGATAGCATCGTTGAATATTTTCCCCAATATTGCCACAAACAAGCCTGTCTTTTTTTCTTTTTCCTGCCCAAAAGCATCCAATATTTTTCACCCCCCCCCCCCCCCCGGCTAATTTGCTCGGTTTTCGGAACAACTCATATAGGTCTCGTAGAAATCGTCGTGTCTCCCTTGTTATAATGGTTAGAATTACGAAATAAACAGTGCTAGAAAAAGAAAATACCACGCTTTATATTCAAATTTAAAAAAAATAACCACAAAATAATCAAAATGTACACCTTTATGAATCCTTTAAGTTTCCCGCGCTTTTTGAAAAAAAATTATTATGAAACTTTTGAAATTTTTTATTAATTATTTGTATATAAAACGACAAAAAGTGAGTTGACGTTAACGTTTATAATTCATTTGCCTAATAAAATATGTGTGCGATTTTATTTTTGAAGTGAAACTTCTTTAGCATTGTTGTGATTCGAAACGCGATGAAACGGAAATGAGACACTAAAAAGAGACACACATATATATCTATCTATAGGATTTATTATGTAGGGTACGGAATTTCGGTAAATTGACATTTAAAATCTTATACATAAGTCGCTTACAGTGGATTTGGCCACAGTTTAAAAATGGTCTTGTAAACCGAAACAGCTGTAACAAATATACATACTAAAATACTTGCAGATCTTGATAATAAAATTATTAGATTTAATTTTAATTAAATATAAAAAAAAAATAATGGAGTTCTACGAATTAAACATAAAAACAATTAAAACATGAAAATAGCTCTGAATTTGGAGACTTTGGTTTCTTGGATACTGTTGCTTAGTTGGTAGTAGTTTTGAACTGATCTGCAATGAGATAGGTGTCTCTATTTATAGGACCAACCCGGTTTGAACGTTTATTGCAGAAAAACTCCCCGTTCTTTGTGGGTTTCTGAGTTAGGTATTTTTCCTGATCGCTATGTTCGGCGGTCAGATGTCGCTTATATTACATGAAATAGTTCTCACCAAATCAGATCAGCTCTCCCAAACTATCGTCTCCCTTTATTTTTATTGTATTTAAGAAAATGTACAATTTTTAAATATTAGAACCAAATCACAACATTTTGGAATAAACATTTTTTTACAGTGCGAAAAACAGAGGTAGTTGTCAGTTTTCAGGTTATTATTTTAGGACGTATTTATTTTTTGGCGTTGATATTTATTTATTGGTCGTAATTTTTTTTTTTACATGAACTCCACACAGGAGGCCCTGAAGAAAATAATTTCCCTCAGGGCCTGTCATCTTTGGGGATGCTGTGTGGAGAGTTTTTTTAAGGAAAGGAAGGAGAAGAGAGTTCTGGGAAGGAAAAGGGTTTAAGGGGTGGGTAGGAATCTGGGGTTCAGTGTGTCCTGGTCATCCGCCTCCAAGACCTAGACAAACCTCACCCCGTGAACCCGGGCACCCCTGCTAAATCACCAAACGTAGCGAACCACTTGGGGCGACCTATAGCAGGGGTGTTGGTTATCCAATAAAGGTTCCCGGGGCGGCGGTACCCATTCCCGTCTCCCAAATTGCCAATGTGACCAATTTCTCGCAATTTAGTTCAACGTTATGCCCGCGCCAGACATGTGTTCAAATGAATGTTCACATGTGTGGCACGGGCATTTGATACTATTGTCACACATTTGAACACTTAAGTGCACTTTGCCGTTCCGTGTTGGTTTTCTAGCGCACATCAAAGGGATCAGTGTACAAGTGTTTGTGTGCCTGCCACACTGCGCGGGACCTAGTTGAAGGCTATTTGAGCTGTGAGTTCAAAGGAGTGATCAAATCTTTGAACACATATCTGGCAGGTACAACAATATGTGACCAAATGTGTGAGCAAAGTCTTCAAACAAGTGATCACTTCTTTGAACTTCTGTCTGGCGCCGGCATTATAGGAAATGTCAAATTGAAATCGTTATTATGCCAGATTTGTGATCTGGTGCGGTCGCGTTGGCCAATAAGCGTTCGCACATTGTTTGGTTAGCCACATCGTTCGTAAGTGGTGGAGGGGATAGCGTAAATAGCGGGGTATTTTACTCGGGCGTAGTCATTTCATCGGTTACAAGCTCCGGGCGAAGAGTTCGGCGGTTGGTTAGATGTGATTTGGGACCCACTTTGATGCCGCTCGTGACATTTCATTACCAATCGCGTGTATTTTCGCAATTGATAAAATTGATTGAAGAAACACATATGTGTGCTGGCGGCACGGTACTGTGTGGTGACGTAAATTCGAATTAAAACCATTTTAATTTACTTGATCATCAGATAAGTAGTGTTCTTTAGATCGATGCGAGTTGAAACGCCACTTGCCGTTTTATCTGTGAGGGAAAGTTGGCAGGAAGTTTCCAGGACTTAATTAGATATTCTGCGGTTGCCGTGGTATTCCGCGATCCTTGGTGAGCGGAGGTGCACATTTCTGTGTCATTTAATTTTCACGAGAATCTAGTCTGTTTTGTATGTTGTTCCCTCACTGCTGGCCTTTCGAAAACGGTGCTCAGGTAACCAATTTATTCTAACACATCTGAAAATGTGCTTTTAAAATAAACTTCTTTTTATTCATTCATCTTTATTGATTAAATTAGGTGATGTACAGTGCCTGTCTCACAAGCAACTCCTTTGTATAGAGCGGGCACAGTCATAAGCAAAAATAAAAATAACAACAGTATTAGATTTTAAATAAAAGACGACAGACAATTTATCGTCGTACCATTGTGAATACAGACTTATAAATAGGTTTTAATAAAATACCTGATGCTTGATCTGTCTCAAGTCTGCCACAGGTCACCTCAAGTGGTACGCTGCGTTTGGTGACTTAGCAGGGGTGCTTGGGTTCAAGAGGTGAGGTTTGTTCAGGTCAGGTCTAAGCGGCGGGTGCCCTTACCCACCAGCTGTATGGCAGACTGGATGGAAGAGGCCGATGAGGGAGACCCTTTCACCTCTAGAGCTGGAATCTCTTAACCCATCGCCTTGCACCGCAGACGGAAGGAAGAATAATTCATACGTCTATCACATCTGAACACACTGACTGCCAGATTCATACACTACTACCAGATTAAACCCTTTTCCTTCCCAGACTTTCCTCTCCTTCATTTCCTTCCTTCCCTTAAAAAGACCTTCCACACAGCATCGCCAAATATGACACAGGCTCTGAGGGAAATTATTATTATTTTCCTCATGGTCTTCTGTGTGGATGTTAGTTGTGGAGTTGTTATAAATATGTAATAATCGACTTGCAAATTAGTTGATGTAGAGGTTTTGAAATGTGGCTTCACCGGAGAATGCTCGAAGTCGCAAAGGACCGATATGATCACCAGTACAGAAATTCTCAGGCGGGCAGATAGAGAACTGCTCATATTAGTGAAAGTCAGGAAAATTTCTTATCTTGATCACATATTTCGAGGGGAGAAATATCACTTTCTCCGATTAATATTAAAAGGCAAGATAGAGGGTCGCCGAGGCCTGATAAGACATAAATGTCTTGGCTGCAAAATGTACGAGAGTGGACCGGTATTAGAAGTGTGGAGGAGCTATTCCGGGCAGCTCAAGATAGAGATACATTTATCGGAGTGACAACCAACGTCGCGCGTCGGGGGGACCTTATAGGGCAAATGAAGAAGAAGAAATTAGTTGGCCCGCCACGCACCAGTATCGGCTGTTTGGGAATGAATCGGGGTTCGTATTCGTGAGATGATAAATCGTCAGGCTTACCGGCAGCTAAAGCAATACTAACTTTTTTTAAAAATTTTCATTCAAACCTGCTAAACTGTGTTCTTCTGTAGTTTGTCAGCAGGTACAAGTAGACAACTAATGTAACAACATGGTTAAATTAATAGAGGAGTTTAAATTATTTAAACTACTCTATTAATTTAACTATACCTATATTTATAACCACCAATAATTAAATTTACTCTTTTAATTTAACCATGTTGTTACATTAGTTGTCTACATGTAAATATATAAATAACAATATAAAAGCCTTACAATATAAGAAAAACGAATACAAAAAACAGTTACATGAATAGTAGGTATAAATATAGGTAAGTATGTGAATTTTTATAATATTATAAGTCCTAATGTGAATTCCAAAAAGATAATTTACTTAAGTGCCGTGAGTGACGTCAGTGTGCCGAGTGGTGAGTTCGCACCGAGTGCAGTGGTGAGTTCGCACCCGCCGAGTGGGCAAGCGAGTCAGTGCGGGGGTGGGCACTCGGCCTAGCAAGTAGAACAGGGTCCGAGTGACTGTCTCGCCCTTTTACTCGGCCGAGCACTCGGTGATGTGTTTACATGTACCGAGCACTCGGCCGAGAGCACTGTCTCGCCCATCTACTCGGTACGTGTGATCCAGTCATTAACATCGCTTTGTTGACACGTGTGAAATCGGACAAACATGTAAGTAATCTATACAGGAACGAGTAACTTTTCCTGCTACGACCGCTGCCCTTGTTACGTCACAAATGCATTTGATTAAATTATTATCAGACATTATATTTTCGTATGCCACAATAAGTGGATTTTGACAATTTAATAAGTTTAGATTATTATCTGCTGTTAGTAAAACATTTTCTTTAGGACTTATTTATAGTTGAAAGGATTGTAGATATTTCCTTGAAAAATTGGGAATTTGGAAATTTGCCGGACTTTGGGGGGCGGTATATTGCTATGATGCTTAAAATATTCTTGTTTGGAAATGTCATAAAGCCAAGCACACATTCAAAATGATTTGTTTCTATTGATTTCTGTTGAAATGTGAGTTCATCTCGAACATGTAGTAATATTTATTTCCTGATTTTTTAGTTCGGCAATAATTGTTACATTAAGGTAATGATATAATTTATTGATTATTTATCAATTATCAACCTTAATGTATAATAATAATTTATCAAAATCCTCTTTTTCTGATCTGACATATCGCAAATGACTCGAAAATTTAACAGGTCTTGAAGCGCTACCATGGCAACTGAAACGCGCCAACTAACAACGTTAGTCGCCGCGTCGCCCTTGACAATTTTTTCAGTTTCTCCATGAGCGGATGGCCTTAGAGTCAGGAATATTATACAGGCAGGCAAGATCACACGAATATGCTTTCAACAGGTACTTAAGTAGATATTTAAGGTATCCCGTTATTTAAAAATCGGCTTTGTCCTTGTCTCCAACCGGATAAGCAGTAGGCTTCCCAAACCTGGTACAGGTAGCACATATTGGCTCGGCGGCTGTTTTAGGGCAGTTTGTCCAGGCGTTATCTTCACATCTTTGGCGGTCCTTGCAAAACTTGAAGGAGTGTCCGATCATTTGGCACTTGGAGCACACTGTAAGGCCAATAAAATCATGAACACGGCGCACATTCTAGTCCACAAATAACTTCCCTTGCTCCACCATCACGTGACGTACGTGGGCAGGAACCTCATAGATCCTACCAGGTTATAAGTGGCTAGCTTTTCCTAATCGAATCAAATGAGAATGTGTAAAAAATATTGATATTAACTACTATTAATTAAAAAAATAATGAAATTATTTACTAACTTTTATAAGTGTTTGTGAATAGGAGTTTTATAAAAATTTCTCCACCTATTTATCGAAATACTGATCCATTTTATCAATCAAACCGAAAACAAAGCGGTATTAAGCAAATGTAATGAAATAATGGTCTACTACGAGAATGACATTCCCAATTCCCACACAAAAAGTGGAAGAGTGTTTAACGAGTTGACAATAATATTAGATTTCGCCTTGCCGCGAGTTCTAAAGTTTTGTTAATTGCGACGATGTCATTTTTCTCACATCACGCGAAATACAATTATTATTGTTTGGAGTGCTTCAAATTACTGCGGAGTTCTTCGTTTAATAAGCGCTGAAAAGTTTTCAGTCTGTAGAATAACGAATAACGGACAAGTTAACAAAGTAAATTATTATTTTCCTGGAAAATGTACAACGAAGAATACGAGGCGAAATATCGAAACACAATGAAATGGCTTTACTAAGTATAGCTGGAAAACGCGCAGGGCGATAGCACTGGAAACAATAACTGGAGAATGAAAGAGCCAGTCGTGCGTGAGCAGATAATGCTCCGAGATGCTGCCAATAAGTCAGTGAAATAAATATATTCTCATCTCCCGCTCCTGAACTGTATTGTGATAGTGTCAGGTAGCAAGTAGCTGCTGGCGAGTAGCAAGTGGCTGTACCTACCTGGGAGCAGGTGGCTGATTCAAGTGGAGCTGCTTCTCTGTTTCCTCGAAGCGACTGAAATGGTAAACGATTTAGAATAAGCTCTTAGAATATAAATATATCCAGTATTGAGATAAAGGCGTAGGGGAATCGTACCTAAAAATGCAACAAATCCCATGTGTTGATGTATTATGAACAGAAATCAATAACATTAACCGAAGCCTAATAATAGATTTGTTACTGGAACCGTAGAATGGGAATTAATATCGAGTTTCAAATGCCACGGAGTAGAATAATTTAGTACGTGGGCTAACAATTGTTATACACAGGGTGTCCGGGGTAAAATGCATTAACTTCGAGAGATACGTGATAGTACAAGTAAAAAAGAAAAACAACTTTTTCCAAATTCCAACATTTAAGGGGTATTTTTCGGGTAAATAGCTAAAATTTGCCCGGCGGGTTCGGCCAGTATTATAATTTTCCATTGTTGCCAAATTTACTGTCCGTCGGTGTTATGAATGCAACGTAAATGTACCTACTTGCCGTGCGCATCGGATCTGATAATTTAATGTATGTAGTGGTGTTTAACTTTAAAAACTTTGTTGTTTTAAACAAAACCTGCTAATTTAGTACCTATGCCTTTACATAGTGTGTAATTTATTAAGACTTACTTAAAAGATAATCTTTAAAAGAATTAAAACACTTTGTATTTAAACCACGAATTTATTATTTTGTATATCTACCGGTTTCGCTTCGACCAAGCTTCATCAGGATATAATATAATAATAACTAACTACTAAGGCAGAGATATCGGTTATATATAAGTGGAATGACAGAGGGAGAAAGAAAATCACAAAAGAAAATAATTAGACAGACAAAATTAATATGCAAGGGATACAAAGGGTAAACAATTAGTGGGAGGGAGACAACAATGTACATTATACAGAAAAAGATAAATTATAATACAAAAGAACATAATTAGACGGGAGCAAATTAATTTAACAGAGGTACGATGAGTATCAATTAGGGGGAAGGAGACAACAGTGTATATATGAGCATAAGTAAATGGGCAACAGTATTCAATAATATAATAAAAAGTCTGATGCATCTTACATTTTAACATAAAGAACAATATTTAGATATGGATGAAATAAATAATTAAGGGACTCAGAATAACAATATAACACAAACATAATATCATGGGGTGGGATGGATGGCCGGAAACAAGTTAAAGATAGGACTATAGGGTGTATTTTTTTGATTTGATAGATTAACTTGGTTATTGAGTAGGAATTCTGACTTATTTGTATTTAACGTTTTTCTAATCTCTAGAGCTTCTAAATTGTCTAATTTAAGACCTATACTGTTTTTATGTAGCATTCGAGTTCCTGATATTTTATTAAAATTATGGTCTGTTGCGATTAAATGGTTTGCAAGTTCAGAGAAACCTTTACCGTTTAGACAGCGTAGATGTTCTTTGACTCTAATATTGACGTTTCGTGCTGTTTTTCCTATATAGAATGCAGGACAATCACTGCAGCTAAGTTGATATATGCCCGAGTGACTTAACTTATCATCTTTATCTTTAGTATTGATTAAGAATTTGCCAAGATTGTTATTTGTGTAGAAGGCCGGTTTAATTTCTAGAGGAAGGTTTCTAACACTTAGGTTAGAAAAATTATTTATAAATAGAATCCTACGCCAATTGTATTTTTGAGTATTGTTATTTGTTATCGGCGCACTTTTGTAAAGGAATTTATTTGTAGATATTTGTTTTAGTTTTTTATTGAGTATTTTATTAACTAAGTCAGGATCGAAGCCATTATTCGACGCTATTTGTTTAATAGTCGATAATTCTTTTGAATAATTAGTGTTAGACAGGGGCACGGAAACTAATCTATGTACCATTGAGTGAAAAGCCGAGTGTTTATGTGAGATTGGGTGATTAGATGTATTGTGTATAGTTATGTCTGTGTAGGTTGGTTTACGGTATACGTTGAACTCAATTCTATTATTTAACAAAGAAAGTGTAAGATCTAGGACATTTAAGGAAGCATTAATACCTACTTCTAAGGTGAATTGTATTTGAGTGTGAAAAGAGTTTAGAAGTTGGAGAAAGGAATTTAATTGTCGATCCGTACCTGACCAAATGCAAAATATATCATCGACGTATCTTTTCCATATGAGCACGTTTTTTAAGAGAGGAGATTTACAAGAGAATATGTTATTTTCTAAGTTATCCATAAATATATCAGCGACCAACGGTGACGTTGGGGCCCCCATGGGCAAGCCCATATTTTGTTCATAAATGATGTTGTTGAATTTAAAGTAATTTTGATTTAAGCATACATTAAACAAACGAGTGAGGTCATTGCAAAAATCTCTTGGCAATTTAGAATTGTTTAGTATATTATCAATCAGGGTTTTGCTTTCATTTATTGGGACATTCGGGAACAAATTGACAACATCAAATGAAATTAATTTACTGTTAGTGGGAACTACAAGGTCTTTTAAGTCGTTAATTAGGTCTAATGAGTTTCTAATGGTGTGTTTGGGGGAAAACACTTTACAATTACTAAAGATATTAGTGACAAAGGATGCTAATTTGAAATTTGGTGACTCACAACATGAAACGACTGGTCTAATGGGGGTATCAGGTTTATGGATTTTGAGAACTCCATATAATTTGGGGATTTTCGGGTTTTTTGATAGAAATTTTACTTTATTATATGAATCATCTATAAAAATTGAGGTTTTGCATGATTTTAGAGCACTTTTTACACTATCGAGATATTTAGTAGTCGGATCATGGGGTAAGATCTTAAAATTATCATTATTAATGAAATCATTCATTTTTGAATGATAATCACATTTACGCATAATAATGACAGTATTGCCTTTATCGGCTTTAGTTAAAATTAATTGGTCGGTCTCTAATTTATTACGAATGTTCAACATATAGCGAGTTTCTGGGTTAGGTAAGGATTTACATTTTGGTATTAGATTTTTTAATAATTCAGCACTTTTATAGAAGAAAGGATTTGGGCAGCCATGTAGAGCGGTCTCTATGTCAACAGCAACATTTTCAACTGCATCCTTAATACTGGTTTTGGTATAATTTAGATTATATTTAAGGCCTTTTGATAATAGGGCCAATTCTTCGGGAAGAAATTGCGTAGAAGAAAGGTTCTGCACTCGATCGAAGAACTGGTGATTTGTTTTGTCAGGAATGTTTTTGTTAAGATCAGCCGTAAGGCACAAGTTTTTTAGTTTTTTAATTATAACTTCACGTTTTTTGAAAACTTTTATTGAAGCAAAGTGTCTAACTTTATCGTCAAACACATCCCATTCTAATGGGTGAAGTATGTGCACTAAGTGAAGGGTGAAGTATGTAACTACTATATTACACACTGAATTAGTGCACATACTTCACCCATTAGAATGGGATGTGTTTGACGATAAAGTTATATAGGTATATATATATATATATATATATATATATTTATACCCTCTCGTACTAAGTTGATCTTTCGTGACGGTAGACCAGTTTTTAGTTGATCCGTTTGCTCTTGTTGATCCAAGCGGATAAGTTGATCTATTACCGAAGCTGGCATACATATGTGGATCCTTGTGGATCAACTTAAGTCATCGAGATTTTGCTGTAAGCCACGCCCATTTTTCGGTGGCATATACATTTTACACGTTTTGTCTATGTTGATCTTATATAATGACCAATCAGAGATGGAAGCATTCTGATTGGTCATAAAAAACTTGTACCTATATGGAACATTACTGTTAATTCGTTGATCTAGTATATATTGCGCGTTCCAGGGCTACGACAGAGTTGTGAGATTATTGCAGGGCTGCCACATACTCTAAATTATGTATTATTATTATTTGACAATAAATATTTTCGGTATTACGAAATGCGGCAAAAATTTTACGGAGAGGAAAAAGACGAGGGAGGGGGAAGGCGGGAAAGGTGTAAGGGAACGGGGCGCACGGGAAAGGACATGCAGGGAGAATTAATTTGAGTGATTGAGTGAATGAATTATACCGCCGCAGGGGGGGGGTAGGGGGGGTATGGAGGGAGTGTAGGGAGGAGTGAAGGGGGTGTAGGGGGGGGTGAAGAAATAGCTTTAGTAAGGACTAATTGTATAATTGTAGACGAGTAATTCCATGGGAGTGGGAAGGGCGGGGATGGGTGGTGGGGGAGGGGGGTAGGGGGTGGCGGTAGGGAGGGGGTAGGGGGGGGTGAAGAAATGACTTAAGTAAGGAATAATTGTATAATTGTAGACGAAGAATTGCAGGGGACTGGGAAGGGCGGGGGGGGTATCAATCTTAGAATACGGAGTACCGCCTCCCCGGGATCCATTAACTGGTTAACCAACACCTCTGCCATAGGTCACCTCAAGAAGATCGTTGCGTTTGGTGACTAAGCAGGGGTGCCCGGGTTCATGGGGTGAAGTTTGTCCAGGTCTTGGCGGCGGATGCGTCTGGCCACCTGCGACGTGGCGGACCGGGTCAAAAACGTTTGGTTGAGGGAGGCATTTTAACCTTTTGAGCCTGACTCTCTCGACCCATCGACTTGCAACTCTGGCCCTATGGCACCAAACAGACTGAAATTTTGGATTCTTACTTAAAAGCACGGTCTGTACAAGAATCAATCAAAAAAAATCTTCCAAAAGTATCTCATCGTTCGTAGGTATAAGTTTTTACACTTGCGATCGGCCACAACTTTGGCCCTATGGCACCAAACAGATTGAAATTTTGAATTCTTACTTATAAGCACGGTCTGTACAAGAATCAATCAAAAAATCTTCCAAAAGTATAATTTTATTAACGAGAGTTTTACGCTGTATATATTAGTTTTTTTTTAGCAAATACTCAATAATTTGGGCCATCATCCACCAAACAGACTGAAATTTTGGATTCTTACTTAAAAGCACGGTCCGTACAAGAATCAATGAAAAAATCTTCCAAAAGTATAGTTGTTAGAAAACTCATCGTTTTTCAGGGCACGTTTTACACTTGGAATCGGTCACAACTCTAGCCCTATGGCACCAAACACACTGAAATTTTGGATTCTTACTTCAGAGCACGATTTGTACACGAATCAATAAAAAAATCTTCCAAAAGTATAATTTTACTAACGAGAGTTTTACGCTGTATATATTAGTTTTTTTTAGCAAATACTCAATAATTTGGGCCATCATCCACCAAATAGACTGAAATTTTGGATTCTTACCTAAAAGCTTGGTCCGTACAAGAATCAATCAAAAATCTTCCAAAAGTATAGTTTTAAGAAAACTCATCGCTTGGAGATATTTGTTTTTACACTTGCGATCGGTCACAACTTTGGCCCTATGGCACCAAACAGGACGATTATTTTGGATTCTTACTTAAAAGCACGGTCTGTACAAGAATCAATCAAAAAAATCTTCCAAAAGAATAGTTTTTAGAAAACTCATCGTTCGTAGGTATTAGTTTTTACACTTGCGATCGGTCACAACTTTGGCCCTATGGCACCAAATAGATTGAAATTTTGAATTCTTACTTTAGAGCACGGTTTGTACACGAATCAATAAAAAAAATCTTCCAAAAGTATAATTTTACTAACGAGAGATTTACGCTGTATATATTAGTTTTTTTTTAGCAAATACTCAATAATTTGGGCCATCATCCACCAAACAGACTGAAATTTTGGATTCTTACTATAAAGCACGGTCTGTACAAGAATCAATCAAAAAATCTTCCAAAGTATAGTTGGTAGAAAACTCATCGTTTTTCAGGGCACGTTTTACACTTGGAATCGGTCACAACTCTTGCCCTATGGCACCAAACACACTGAAATTTTGAATTCTTACTTAACACATTGTAATCTGATCACGTATTAATACGTGTTTAGCAAATTAATGCTAGAGAGCGGAACACGTATTTATACGTTTTTGATAGATTGTTAGTGGAGCGCGGGTCACGTTAAAATGCGGGTTCCAATATACTTGAGTTTTCGCTATATAGCCTCTGTAGGGTTGTAGCCATGCAGGTAAAAACCTTTTGAGAACAATAGATGGGGTGTACGGTAGGTACCGAGGTAGTGTAAATATTAATTTTTTCATAACTTTCCTGCTTTATGTGAAATTCTGCACTAGTTTAACGATAAAGAATACATTTCTAAATATAATAAAATAAAATGAAATAAAATAAATAATTTGCAAAAAGAATTATTGAAATCAAACAAATATTTTTGAAGTTATCGCAATTTTTCTAGAGGTCTACGTTAGCGCGAAATTACGCGAAAAATCACCCGTTACCAGCACGATACGCGGCCGAAAACTGCCCGATCACAATGTGTTAAAAGCACGGTTTGTACAATAATCAATCAAAAAATCTTCCAAATATATAGTTGTTAGAAAAATCATCGTTTTTCTGGGCACGTTTTACACTTGGAATCGGTCACAACTCTAGCCCTATGGCACCAAACACACTGAAATTTTGGATTCTTACTTTAGAGCACGGTTTGTACACGAATCAATAAAAAAATCTTCCAAAAGTATAATTTTACTAACGAGAGTTTTACGCTGTATATAAGTTGTTTTTTTTAGCAAACACTCAATAATTTGGGTTATCCTAGAAAAACTATTAAGTTATCGATCTGCATTAAAAGAATTAATATCGCATTTCTCTTTTCTTAATATTAAATAAAAAAATATATATTTCACTAATGAAAATTGTCTACTTAAGTTTTCTGAAGGTTTCACTTCTACCGGTACCGAAGGATTTATTTAATTATGTATTTATTCATTATTAATTACTTATTGTACTTAAATAAAATAACTTAGTACTAGAATAAATTAATACTAGAAATACTCCGCTTTCTTGTAGTTGGACTCGGACATGTTTCTACATGTTTCCTTGTGTAGAGCCGTCACAAAGAGGAGACCGAATATACTATCTTATTCTCTCGCAAGGTAACTCTTATTAATGGATGTTTTTGTCTCTTTTTCGCTATTTTTCGTTTCATTGAGTTTCAAATCACAACGGTGCTAAAGAAATTTTCACTTAAAAAATGTGAACTTTTACTATCGAAAGTTTTACGCTGTATTTAATGTGTTTTGTAAAGCAAATACTCAATAATTTGGGATATCCTAGAAAAACTATTAAGTTATCGATCTGCATTAAAAGAATTAATATCGCATTTCTCTTTTCTTAATATTAAATAATAAAAAAATATATTTCACTAATGAAAATTGTCTACTTACGTTTTCTGAAGGTTTCACTTCTACCGGTACCGAAAGATTTATTTAATTATGTATTTATTAATTATTAATTACATTTTGTACTTAAACAAAATAACTTATTACTAGAAATACACTAAAAAAAGAACGCAACTTTTGATAGGGTTCTAACTTCACTTCACCTTGTTCTGAGATATGAGGTGTCAAAGTTCGCAAAGACGATTTCTCATAATCTATTTACCAATTTCTGATTTTGAAGTTGAAATTTGTTTAACGTATTTTAATTGAACATATTTTGAAGGAAAGTATTTAAATATGACGTATATTTACCCTTTTAGAACATACCTAAACATGCAAATAAAACCCTGTACAACCAGCTAAGGCATAATAATACATTGCACAAGGTTCTAATTACATTTCACTAATGCAATTCCAAGCTACGTCCTATTTAAATATTTTCCATCTAAATACGATAAACTAAAATACTTTAACTAAAATTGTTAAATAGATTACGAAAATTCGTCTTTGGAAACTTAGAAACCTTAGAAAATGATAGAGAAGCCACAGTTAGAACCCTATCCAAATGAAGTGACGAACCATAATGCGCCTCTTAATTAAGATCAACTGTCAGATACAAGAAAAATAGAGAGTGTAAGTGTAGTGAGAATGTAAAATGAATTATTATTGAAAATGCTTGATGTTAGAACTTCGTCATACACATATCAACGAAAATACAACACGGATGGTTCTGAAAATTATTTTGGGTATAGAAATGAGCAAAAAAAATGCTTTGGCAATCAAAGGTCATTTTTGAAAAAAATGTCAGTTAGAACCCTATTCAAATGAGGCGACGAAATATCGGCAAGGCAAGGTAAAACATGTCGGTTCTTTGTTGGAGCGGATGTAAACAAACGATCTGCGTCATCGCGTCATCACGTGATCGACACGTGATGACGCGATGGTAGCCGATAACCCTAACCTATAGTAACCTATTAAACCCTTCAAAATTTTGGCGTATTTTTCAGATGGTCAAAATCTTTCCGCTTTACAATGAAATGCAAATAAATGGAATATTTCTGAACATATCCCAAAACTAAAAACTGTTTTTGAAAGGTCATGAAACACGCTTTCAAATTTTTTAGTTAAAAATAAACATATAATTTTTTAAATATAAAAATTTGTCATGCAAACATAAAAAAGTTTAAAAAATAGCTCACCTTACGCTTTTTCTAACTAAAATTACAAATAATGAAAAAAAATAAACACATACATATTTTCTTAGACAAATGTATTGTTAACGTTACTGTCACCTCATTTTTGGTCTTTTCGTATAAAAATAATTGATAAAAAATTATCAAAATTATTAGGTTAGTTACTAGGTATTTAAATGTTATGTTAATTATGTTAATCGCACGTGTTATGCCGAATATGTGTAAATAAATAAATATGGCTAACTTATTTTTAAGGCATTATTTTGTTAAAAATACTAGCTGGTTCCCGGCACGCGTTGCAATGCCATTCAAAGAAATGAATTGTTTCTCCCTGCACGTCCATTCGCTTGCGTCCCCGTTCTTAGTTGAACCCGGCATGCGTTGCAATACCACTTAAATAAAGATATTGTTTCTCCCTGAGTGTTTTTTTCAATTCGCCCCCGTTCCCCTACCCCCCCTCCTCTTCCCCTCTTGCGATCCCCCTCCACCTTCTTCGCTTTTCACACTCCCCTTTTCCACTTCGCTCCGTCCGCGACCCCCCCCCCCTCCGTTGTCCACTTTCCCGACTTCCCCCCTCCTTCGACCCTTTCTCTCGCGAATCTTTCCCCCTTCATTCCCGTCCGCCAGTCCCGGATTCCCCTCCCCCTCCCGCCTACCCTCCTTGCCGCTAAAATACATGGTATACACTCACTTTTCCAAACAACTTGTGCACCACTTACTATGTTTTTATAGTAATTTCATAAAACCAGAGCTCACCAGTGTACATAGAAACACTCTTCTGCTAAAATTTAATGTTCTGTAGAAATTTTGAGTAAATCCATTTATTACTTTCCAAGATTAGCGAACGCAAACATACGGAACCAAAATGTTTATATTTATAGATTTTCGTTATATTAAACTAATATATTATGACTTTTAAGTTTGTAAAATTATTGTTTCAAAATTGTCTTACATTTATATCGCCCACTTCGATTTGATATTTATGTAATTAATTTCAATTTATGTAATTTTTTTCTTTAAGAACAAAAAATGTTTTTTAAAATGTGGTTTACTGCGTTCTATACATTCAGTGTCATTGAAAAAAGCGGTTTCACGACGGTTGGTCCGGCGACAATTTATCCTCCGACAATTGGTCCGCCGATAGTTGATCCCTCCGAGTCCGAGGGATCAACTGTCGGGGGGGGTCAACTGTCGGGGGATCAACTGTCGGGGGGGGGGTCAACAGTCGGTGTGGGGGGTCAACAGTCAGGGGGGGGTTAACTGTCGGGGGATCAACTGTCGGGGGGTAAACTGCCAGGGGATCAATTGTCCGAGGTATCAACCGTCCGTCAGATCAACTGTCAGGGGATCAACTGTCGGGGGATCAAATGTCGGGGGATCAAATGTCAGGGGATAAACTGTCAGCGGGCTAACTGTTGGGGGGGAGGGCAATTGTTGCCGGATCGACTGTCATGGAAACATTTTATTTAGTTATTAACTTTTTAGCAGAGGTGTCGGTTATACGATAAATGGTTCCCGGGGCGGCGGAATAATTGGTATCGGCGCCTTCATTCACTGACTCACTCACTCGCTCAAATTGATTCTCCCTGCATTTCCTTTCCCGTGCGCTCCGTTCCCTTCCACCTTCCCCGCATTCCCCCTCCCTCGTCTCTTCTCTCTCCGTGAATTTTTTTGCCGCATTTCGTATTATCGAAAATATTTATTGTCAAATAATAATAATACATAATTTAGAGTATGGAGCAGCCCTGGAATAATGTCACAACTCTGTGGCAGCCCTAGAATGCGCCATTATATATCAGATCAACCAATTAACAGTAAAACTCCATATAGGTACATGTTTTTTATGACCAATCAGAAGGCTTCCTTCACAACCTCTCTGATTGGTCATTTAAATCGGATCAGCAAAAGAACTGTAAAACGACATATAGGTACATAAGTTATACGATTATGTGGATCAACGAAGTATGGTGATTTACAAGCGACAGATCAACAAAGCATGTTAATTTGCAAGCGATTCCCATACAAATTTTTAAAATTTTATGATAAGTACATCAAATATTTTTTCTTGCAAAATGGCAACCTTGGTAACTAATGTAATAATGTTGCAAAATCATACAGATGTATTCCATCACAGCCAAGTTATAGGGTGTTAAAGGTGGATCAACTTGGCTTATAACTTCTTACTGGATCAACACACTACGGGAAGAGGTCAATATATATATATATATATATATATATGTGTTTTTTTCGTTCGCAGTAATTTAAGTTAGAAAAAACTGAGTGAGCCATTTATAAAACTTTTTCATGTTTGCGTGCAAAAATTTTACATTTCAAAAATTATATGGTTGTTTCGATTCTAAAAATTTGAAAGTGTATTTCGTCACCTTTCAAAACAGTTTTTATTTTTCGGGTACGTTAAAAAATATTCTATTTATTTGGATTTATATTTTGGATTATATGGTCGAGGCCCGAGGGGTTAAGCGTTTTATTTCAATTTACTAATATCAGGAGACATCTTTCAGATATTTTTTGTAACGTATTCAGGTTATTTATTTCCGATGTTTCAGAAGAAGGTACACACTTATTATAAATTAGAACGCTTTTACAATAAAAAAATGATACCTGAAAACCTTTTCTACAAATCTAACATGAACATAACTATTATAATATCAGCTTAAACCAACTAAATTACTAAGATCGAATCAACAGTAAAAAATTAAATGAATAGTCTAATTGTCATAATTATTTTAAAGTTATTTTAACCAGTAGTTCTATACTTTACTAAAAAAAGTACGTTTCTATTTTTCTCTTATTTCATAAATCTAAACCAAAATTTCCTCTGAAATCATAAGATTTGCAATTCATACCCACATACTTAAATATTAACCATTTATTTTATTAAAATTTCAAATTAGGACTTTTACAATTTGTCCAAAGAAACATCACTTCCTCTAAATTGTCCAAAGAAACATCACTATCCCTACGATAATTATTTCGAACTTTCTTCGGACAAGTGCGAAAGAGAAAATCCAAATAAACACGTCGATTTCTCATACGAAACGAGAATCTTTACTGAATCACTAAAACGAACACCATCTTGAACCGAAAAAGGAACTTGCACACACAAATTTTGCAGATATACAAAATGCAAAAAGGTGGAGTTAAAACTGGACTTCGCTAAGTGAAATATTTTTTTTTTTTTTTTAAGATTCTTTATTCTTTGAATGGTTTGTTACACAAATTGGGGATTTTTCGACCACCATACTAGGCACATGCCTGTGTTGTGGTAGTCGATTTTCGTATACAGTACATTAACATACGCAATATAAAGAAATGTGCAAGAATATAAAAAAATAAAATAAAAATATATACATATTAAATGAAATAATATTAAAGAAATTTAAAGAATACAAATGATTATAAAAGAATGTAAATGACTAAAGAGTATGGAAACAATAAATGACTATAGAATATAAAAGAGTATAGAAGAATATTGTAGAATATAAAAATAATATGAAAAGAATGGAACATAGAAAGCAATACATTAAAGAATACAAAAATTATATAATTATAAAATATATAAAGTCGAAGTAAGTACTTTATAGAGTATGCAACTAAGAAAGGATAACGATTTTAATGAATATCTGTGTGTACATGGTTATATTGTTAGGTACATTATTTCAAACCAATTTTTGTACAAATAAATTTTGGAATAAATTTATGTTTCGAGTCCGGCGAATTACACTGGACACTAGACTAAATTATTATTGTTACAGTGGTTTTCTGGTGCCACTGGGCTCTGAGTACATAAACATGTAGATGTAGGCACTAGTACACAGTGGTGCCAAACAGTTTTAAAGAATTAATTTTTAAAAGTATTTAAACTTTTGGCTATTTACATTATAGTGATTACAACCAAAAATTTTTATTGGCGGTATATAAACCGATATCAATTTTGTTTACAAAAAATAACTAAAAACAAAAAAAACGCAATTTCGCTTAACTGAAGCGCTGGTGTAATAAAAACAAAAGAATACTTAGAGTGGAAAGGGTTAAGCAATGATTTTCTTCTCCCATATTTTATAAAAAAAGTTGAAAGCTTTATTATATTTTCACAATGAAAATAAAATAAAATGATGCTATCCTCCAGATAAATGAAGTAATAATGACATATTATATTTTACAAATATCAATAATTTGCAGATGATGTTTCCACAATGGCAAAACACATTTTCACAGAAAAAATAAGTATGTATGCACGAGAAGAGGACAACAAGTTAAATAAAATTAAGAAATATTTTTCCTTAACAAGTGGAAAAAAATATATTTTAGTGTGCTAGTTAAAAGTATTTTTTATGATTCGATATATCATTATATCGAATCAAATGCAGTTAAGCTGCTAGTTTAGTAGCATTTTGCAAAAGCGGTTAAGGCAAAAGTTGAAAGTCAAAAGTTGACCTTCATAAAAGGATTAAATATCTATCCCTGTTCTAGCAGAACATATCAGAAAACGATAATGAAATGCTAAGGCAAAATTAAATTTGAACTACGGATAATGACGTGTGACCTTTGTTTCCCACCAAGCTTGTATTTAAATAAATCAAAGATTGGCAATGACATAATTCTCTTCAAATAAACTTTATTTGGACACCAGTTGCAAAGTGAGTAAGTGAACTAGATGTTTTGATGTTATTATTTATTTCGTTGTATATTTTAGGTGCGATGTATGAGTATTGCCTTAGTGAAAAAGTTGTTTTTGTTGTAGGGATTGTGCATTTTGAATGAGTTGAGTAACGAGTATGTATATCTTTTTGTGTGGATTTTATCAAACCATTTTTCCAGATATGGATGAGAACTATCTTAATGTACAGTTGGCGAATGTCTAAGATAGCTAGTTTTTTTGAAAAGTGGCTCTGATGGATGAGAAGGGGAACATTTGAAGATGATCCTTAACAAAAGTTTTTGAATGGTTACTAGAGGGTAGAGAATGGATGCTGCACAACCTCCCCATCCTATAATGCCGTATGTTGCCGTATATTATGGGTCCACTATTCGAATTTCGACCATTTCTTACATATCTCCCTTAAACATTTGAAGTTTTTAAGCTCTTAAAAAAATATATGTTATTTTGAAGATAATATTTAAATACGTTCCACGCCGAAACGCAAATTATATGAAATTCCCTCGATAGAAAAAAATTGCAAAGTATGCTCCGAAAATTATTTAAAACAAGACAATTTCAATTATTTTACAAGTTATATTTGTGAAAAAATTCACAATGTTTCTTTAAATGATATTTAAGACGTTCCACGAGATTTTTGCTCTATTTTAAACGAGTCATGTTTTATTAAGCTTTTTCGCCATTTTCGCTGCGATTTCATCACTTAAAATATTAGCGCGCTCTCTCCAACATTCGTAATTACATATCTCTCCATCTTCTTCTTTTTCAGCCGAATAGCGCCGCCTTAAGGCTAAAAGTTCAATCCCTAAAGGGTTTGAAAAAAGATGAGTGATGATATCTGTGTTCATCGGGTTAAGTAGTGTGTACTGTAAGTAGTTATTAGGGTAGCCCGAAAGTGTTTTCTATATAACTTGAAAAGATCTCGTAGTCAAAGTATCAAAATACGTCAAAGTATCAAAAGACATATACATAACGGGGACTGAAATTATATAGTAAAATCCCCCCAGAATTAAATATTAAAACCTGCAACATGTCCTGCATCGGTTCAATAATAACTAAATAATTGATAGGCTTGGGTAGGGTGGAGTCTGAAAAACTATTAAATAATGTCACTTCGACGACCAACATACTCCAGCGGTAAGGTTCTTGACTAGCATTCCGAAGGTCGTGGGATCGAATCGCGAATTAATCAAATTTTATTGGATTAATTTGTGTTATTTCATAATTTATTCTTTTAAATTAATATATTTAAATAATAATAATATATTAAAATAATAATGAAAATAATTTATTGGTAATATATTACCAAATATACTTATTTGCGGCACGTTCCAGAGTGGAAGATACTATCAGTATCGCCCTAGTGTAAGACCACCATTCAGAATTGAAAAGTTGATTGAAATGGCTTTGGCCGTGTTTGGTGACCAAATCTGAATAGCCAGGTAGTTCCCACCTTCCTCTTCCCCATCTTCTTCTCCTCCCCACTACCTTCAGCCTCACAACATACCTCAATTGGGGATGCCATAGTCTCACTGGCTCCAGACGGGAGCAGTTGGGGCTTTTGTGCGGTATTATTAAACATGTTTACCTATTTATGACACAATTAGTAAAAAAGAATTATTTGATTTAAAAAAAAAAACAACATTTTTTAACAGAATATATTTTTGGCATTTTCACCAGCATTTGGTTCCTTAAAACGGGCAATCTGCCTAGATAGGAACCAATATCGACCTACGAGACAAAACACTTGTACACATTTTTAATATTTACAGATATTTTGAAATATTATTCCTATGTTATTTTTGCTGTATATGCAATAAATAAATAAAAATATACGCCGCATTGTTGATAAGTCAAGTTTATGGAATTCTGAAATATCAATCTACATGAAATATAAATATCTGTATACAGGACAACGTCTGTAGGGTCCGCTATAAATAAAGAAAGTAAATTGTGGAACATTCCAGAACATTCTCGAATGTTGTCCTGAGCGAAGCCGGGTAACCCAGCTAGTAGCAGGGGCGTGCACTCCATATAGGCACATAAGCACTGCCTACCCTACCGTATTTGTAAAACATAAGCATGTAAATAATATTATAATTTATTAAATTATTGCTCAAAATAAATACACACATTCAAAAATAGGACGAAGAAGCTGAGTAATCTAAACTACGCGAGCGCCACATCAAACGACATACTACAAACGTGGCATAAACTGTAACTAGAAACTACACCGCCCTCCGACTGCCTCACTAAAATGCCGCCTAAAGCAGGAATAATTTCTGCTTAGAGCTAACTTCATACAAACCATTAGTTAAAAATTAACACTTATTTTGTCATACATTATAAACAATTGTAAAACTGTTGGTTTTCCAAAAAAAAAAAAATAAAACAAGATATAATATCAATGTTTACGAAATGCACAGAGCATAGAGTAGAATTGTCGTTTTGAATTTGCTTCTATGAGGTTTTTTGTTCGTATCAGGCAGTGTTTTCTGAAACAAAATTACCAAATGGCAATCTGTGACGACTATTATGTTATCTATTTCTATCAACTAGTTATTTTTCATAAATACGAATTGTCTGTTCAAAAACGTTTATTTGTATTTACGTGATGCATAAATGAAGCGATTATTTGGATAATTGATGTAGCTTAGATAATACAAACCTAGATCATCTGCAGCCAGCAGCATGCAAATTTAGCGAAAACTTGTAAGAAGGGAATTATCTGTGGTAGGTTTTTATTATTATTTGAATTAATCAGCGGTTTTCATACTGCCTACCCTGATCAAAAACTCTGTGCACGCCACTTTCTAGTAGTACCGTATATTTCTATAACAGAACTAATCCAGGAAATAAAATATACAAAGTATTTTTTACTCCGGAAAATGAAACTACAACTTCGGGCATTTTATTTCAAAATACCGGATTTAAAAGTACAAGCATCACATGGAGATGGTGATTTATTCAGCAGATTATCAAAAGAAGAGAGGCGGATGTTACTAAAGGCACACCGTCACAAAAACACTGCTCGCAACAGAAAAAGAGGTTATAACTGTGATTTCGGTGGCGGGATTTTGGCTTTGCGCTTTGTGTAGCATTAAATTTGGATCCCGGGACGACAAACCCTACGTCATCGAGTACACAGATGAAAGTGCGTTGTAGTTAGAATGGACGTCTAGTAAGCCTTGAAAAGCTGGTCTGCCGTTGCGCCTCCTGGAGGGTTCCGCGTAATCATGGAAAAAGAGAACGATTTTTTTTAAATATTATGTCATAAGGTACACGAACGGGTATGGTTTCTTACGGTAGGTGTCGATTAGTAGATGAGAAAAATGCAGGTCTGCCTATAGGCAGCTTGGCACCTTCGCAGGCAGCAGTTGGATAAAAAATGGTAAATTTTACATCGTGTAAACCAATGAAACAAACGAATAACTAACTGTAGTCTTGAGTTAAGATATTATGCTTTTAGATTTTCACGGCCAAAAGTATTTTCGTTATTTATTTTTTGGGTGTTATGCAGTGTTGCGCTCTTCCTTCTTTAGCCAACGTTTCGGACAGCGTTACAGTGTCCATTATCAGGGCATATGTTTAATTATTGATATTAGTGAAGTGTGTGCTTAAGTACGTAGAAGCGAAACCGTGCCAGCTCCACTCCTCTACGAGCTGGTATTACAGTATATTTCAAAATAGTTTTCTGCGTTTAGCTTTGGTGTAGCCGTCATTACCGAATATCAAGAACTATTGAGCTATCCGTCGTCTCTATTAATATTAATGGGATTTTTATGAATTTCAATTGGATCCGTAATCAGGTGTGATTTTTATTTCAATGTGTAGCGATGTGCCTTTCGATGCGAGCCAGCTTCCGAACCCATCCGCGCCATCCGCGGTGTCCGACACCGCTGCTGTACGCCTGTATTATTATATAAATATATTTTCTTATAAAAAAAGAAAGACAAACATTCCCGGGTTACGAATAACCCAACAATGTTTGAAAATCTCCTACTACCACCACAGTAAGCCGAAAATGTTGCTTGTGCCAGCCGAGGAATCTAACACGCGACGCCTGGGTTGGTCCCAAATGCGATGCTCGCTCAGGCACTGACCGGCTGGCCTGATTTACTCATCTACTAATGGACCCCTATCGTAAGAAATCATTCCCGTTCGTGTACCTTATCAAGTAATTTTTTCGATAAAGCTCGTTGTCCATTTCCATGACTGGGCGGAACCCAGAGGCGCACCGGCAGACCAGCTTTTTTAAGGCTTACTAAATGTCAATTCTCGCCACAAAGTAGTTTCATCTGTGTAGGTACTTAATGATCTAGGTTGTGTCATCCGGGATCCTAGTAAGAGTATATATGTTACTAAAGGCATACGCTGATAGATCTGTTGCTACCCCTCCCCGTTTTCTCACAAACAAGGCGTGCAACAGAATTTCAGATTATAATAATGATTTAACTGGCAGGATTTTAGATCTGCCTTGTGGGATGTTTCCAAAAATTAAACTTGAAAAATATTGCTTTCAGAGGCGCCAAGAATAAAAGTTGTTACAATCCCGAGCTGACCTCCTAAATAGCAATAACGGGTTAGTGATAAACTTTCCGCGGGGAAAGGGCCGATTTAGCGATATTAAAAATCTTTCAGGCGAGCGTTTTACTTCGTCCAATTCTGCCCCCGGTGCCCACACTGCCCATCTTCCCCCTATTCCCACCTACCCCAGCGGTTATATTGTGGTTCGGCGCTAAACTAAGTTAGGGCCGCCAACTTATGACCGGGGCTATTCTAGCCAGTTGTTTTCAATCCAACACTTTTTCAGTTTCTCTTTTTTCATGCATTTTAGATTTTCACGGCCAGTTATTTATTATTATACCGTGTTCCGGATCCTCCTTCTTTTGCCAAATTTTCGGACCGTGGTACAGTGTTCATCATAAGGGCAGAAGTCTATATTGTGGTTTAGTTTGTGCTTTTGTATGTTGAAATGTTACCGTGTTGCAAGCGTTGATCCTTTTATCTTAACCTGTATAATCACCGGAGATCAAATTTGTCCAAGCTCACAAAAGTCTCATGTAAATCGTTTTATCTTCCTTACTGTCATGACGAGAAATATGATCTACACGGTGGTAGATAGAGAAAACTGCACGCTTTATATTCAAATCTTGAATTTTACCTAGAAAAAATTTAATGCACCTATATGAAACATTATTATTATTATACATTTTTATAAAATATAAATTTCGGAAAAATGTATAAAATTTCGTTATATTAATTTTTTTATTTTTTTTATGAAACCACAAAAGCTTAAGGTGATGACAACGTTTATAATAATACATTTGCCTAATAATATAATACCTGTGTGTTTTTCTCTTTCTTCCTTATCAGTAATTTTAGAAAGAAAAAACGTAATGTAATCCATTTTTAAAACTTTTTATGTTTGTATTAAAAATTTGAATGTTTCAGAAATTATACGTTTATTTATATTAATAAAATTTGAAAGCACATTCTATCACTTTTCAAAAACAGTTTTTAGTTTTCGGATACATTGAAATTTTCCATTTATTTGGATTTTATTGCAAAGCGGAAATTTTCCGACGTTCTGACAGAATACGCCCGAGACTTATGGGTTAACATGGTTTTCTGCGTTTAGTTTTGGATGGCCGTCCAATACACAATACCAGGAACTATTAAGCTTAGCTCCGTCGTCCCTTTTAATATTTGTGGGGTTTTTGTGGATATCAATTGCCTGCGTAATTAGGCGCGCTCGATGTGTTTTGGGCCTTCCCTGCACTTTGGACACAAGAGGCAACGTTAAGCCTATAGTGGATCATACTCGTCTTGATGTATGTGCCCGAGGGTAAAGCGCACTAATTTCGGAAGGAAATTCTACATAATAGTACTAGTACAGAGAAGATAAGAGACCTTTTCGAAATTAAAACATTTTAAGGTAGTGTTCAGGTAAAAAAGTCGAATTTTTAGTGTGAAAAAAATATTCTTCTATGGAAAAATATTTTCGTACAGGAAAAAAAAGGCAACGGAATTTCGCAAATTTAAAAAAAAAAAATTTTCTTCTACTATCTTGTACATAGAATCACCTACCAAAGTTAGTGCACTGTGTAATTCAGTATGATTTGAAATTCCTGTGTGGTTGGAACCACGATCAATTTGGTAACAAATCTTTGGGGCCGTGTGTTTGTTTATTCAGCCAACGTTAGATAATCTTAGAGCATCGTCAGAGTAGATTTTCAGTGTTCATCTTCAAGGTAGACTCGCATTATTAATCGTTAGGGTGGCCATTAAGGTGGTCCAAATTTTTTTTTTTATATTTTTGCTTTGGCCACCCCGTGAATTTGTTACATGTATTCATAGTAATAACAGTAAAATTTTAGCGAGATAGCACAAGCAGAAAGGGGTGCTCAATCGAGTGTTGTTTTTGAATTTTTTTTGTAAAATGCTTAATTTTTACTTTTTTTTACATGACAGTTTCGCATGTTAAACTATTAAATATATATTAAAATAAACCAATGAAGAGTTTTATAGACAAATTTAAACAGTTTTGATACTTATTTAGTAGATTGTGAAGTGTATCAGTGTAATAAAATGTGTTCATCTAATCGAAAAAAAGGAAAAATTTTTCTACTTGGGGTTCGAGATATTGAGCGATTGATGAGGCTTAACCAACTTCCTACTCTTCGGCAAGTTTTACTTCATTATCACCACATATTAAACGAATCCAAAAATGTGAAAGATTCCGCGCATGTACTTATCAAGAACTTATAGAAGTATGGAGTAAATCTAGTATTCCGACCAGACAACAAACTAACGGCATTGAAAAACTGATTCAGTTTCATAAGAACTGGCTGCTATTGAAGAAAATTAAAGGAAAAAATTCTGAAGCACAAAGAAAAAGAGAGTATTTGTTTACAAAAGAACTAGACAAACTTTTTGATATTGCCCAGGCAAGCGCTTTAAATTTGATAAAAATTGCAGAAGACGGTAATGGTTGTGAAAAACTATTAGGAGTACCTAAACATACTTCAGGAACGGGGGAACAAATATCTGCTATTTTGACACAATGCAACAGTGGAATGTCACAAATAAAGTCCGGGCTATGAGTTTTGACACTACTGCTTTTAAAACCGTTGCCAAAAAGGAAGCTCGCACTCCATTAGAAGAAAAGACAAGACGTGATCTTTTGTGGCTTGCTTGTCGCCATCACATATTTCAAATAATGCTTTCAAAAATATTTATTCTGTGTTTTGGGCCATCAAGCTCTCCTCAAATCCCACTTTTCAAAAGATTCAGCGATATTTGGGAAACATTATCGAAGAAGCACTACGATTGTCTTGACCTCAATAAGAACGCAGAACAGTTCGCTGAAAATACTCTTCAGAGTCTTACAACCGCTCTATCTGGGGGGAATCAAGTTTGTGATGATTACGAAGAGCTAATAAAGCTAGTAAATGACTTAATATTTTGGAAAAGCTTAAAATTGTACGAAGCCATTGATTCCGAAATCAGTATAGCAGCTAGGGGTATCTTAGAGCGTCACTTATGATATTCGTCGGATGAACTAGTTGCATCTGCCTTATTTTCTGACAAGCTGTCTGATGCTGAGAAACAGGCCATTGTTCAAAAAAATAAGTTCTGTTGACGGCAATCGTTCGGTACGAGGTGATTCTGCTAAGCTCGCAGAGGTTACATTAAAAGCTTTTGCAACACAAAGAACGTTGAAAATGCTCTAAGTTCTCAATATCAAGGACTCTTTCTTGCGATTATCTCCTGAGACTTGGAATGACAATGTTGATTACCTTCAAGGCAAAAGCTGCGTCAAAAATTTGCGTTTTGTTAATGATACAGCGGAGAGAGGTGTAAAACTATTAGAAGATTACAACACGATAAAGAATGAGGAAGAAAAGCAATTTCTACTTCACATCGTTGAACAAAATAGAAAAATCGTTTCTAATGAAACATCCAAAAAGAGTTAACAAACATAGTTTTGAAAGATTGTGTCTAATATTATGTAAATTATTGCTTTGTTTCTAAATTTTGTTCACATTTAAATACTTAGTATACGTATTTGATTAAAATACGTGTAATATTAACAAACCTTAAATTATGTGTTTTACTTAAAATCCTTACTTTTGTCAGAAACTTTTAATTCGTTGAGCACCCCTTTGTAAATAAGATAGGGGGCTGAATTTTTTTACACATAAGAGAAATAGTAGGTGTAACAAATCAAGAGGGTGGCCACATCTATATTTGAAAAAAAAAATTTACTATGAGGGCCTGGACCACCCTAGTGGCCATGGTTATTGTGGCCATGGAAATCTGAAATCATACGAAACAGCGTGTTTTATAAATGACAAAAACAAAAGGAAGACACAAGTTGTGATGTATGCATGAAAGAGATCCTGCGCAAGCGAGATAGAATGCTTACGTGAATCTATATATTAGTATTCAAGCGAGATCTATCCACGTTGGCTAGCGAGCCGCTCCCAATAAATACCTGTAAAAAGTAACCTACACACTCTTCATTTCTTCAACGCCATTACATTGGCACAGATAATACACTTTTCGTAGGACATGTACTTAATGTGTGAAATTTTTTTATGATTTGTTAACAAAATTATTTTATTTACTCTTATGTCAATGTAACCGTATTATTTCTTAAACTGTTTTACTTGTATTTTGTGTAATATTTCCTACCAAATGCACTTGCATACATCTTAATGTATAATCGAAAACAAAAAAATATTTAACTTATTAACTTAAAAAAATATGCTATTATATTTTTACTATTCATCAATGCACAAAATCTGTGGGTCTGCACAAAGAACTGTAAAAAATAAGCGCCGTAAGTACCCAAGCATGATTTTCTGGTTTGTTCGTGTTGGATTTTTTAGGTGAGCATTGTTCCATATAGTATATATTTAGTTTGCTCACAGAAATTGCTGTAATAGCAATTTTATCAATTTTACAAGGTAGTCTGCTAGTGTCGAAATTTCGCACTATCTCACTCGCACCCGCTTGCATGTATATATCGCGCTCGCACCTACGGTAGACTTTTGATGTGTCTGACAATGTGTAAGAACCATTGAAACTGTCTGATTACTGAGAAAACATCTTTTGATAGTTCCTCAAGTAACATATATAAAATTCAGTTTTAATACTATAACGTAAGTATAATTAATTATAATTTAAGGGTGTCTGACAGGGGGTTGCAACTGTACTAAATGTCCGACAATGGACGACATGATTTCTAATATTATTCCAAATAATATATGTAAAAACTGAGCTTTATACTTTAACGAAATTGAGGTGCAATTTTATACACCTTTGCTACCTGTTATCTTTCAAAGCCGCCGTGATCCAAACTTTATGGTCTGGGATCGTCTTTACCTGTATTAGGGACGTCCACAGAGATACTTTCAGGTTTTATAAAATAACGAAAGTCTGATCTTCACGGGTTCTTGGACGATAAACCGGCATCCACCGCAGCCTCCATGCTTCGATGCTAGAGCATTCCACCTCACAACGAGCGGCGGATGATGCAACAGCACTCCACCTCACAATGTGCGGTGGAGGATACCCGCCTGAGATGGACGCTTCGGTAACCTGACGCTCTCTCCTTCAATTCGTATACGCGTGCTACAGTTCCCCTGCTACGGGTTTTGCTCCGGGTTTCCTAGCCTAGGCCTAGGCAATAGGCAAATAGGCCTAGGGAAACCCGGAACAATATGGCCACAGGTAATGGGCGCAGCGATTTTAAGGGCTCGGTGAGCAACAGGAAGTTCAGAGAACCCCGAGGCAAGGGGGCTCAGTCATCATCATAGCGGAGTGATGTGCGGCTCAGGGCAAGGGGCTTTGAGTTATGGAATCCAAAGCAAAATGGCCAGGGGTAGTAGGCGCAGCAACCTCAAGGACTTGATAAGAGACAGCAAGTTCAGAGGAGTCCGAGGCAAGGGCTCAGGTAAAGCGTTTTGTAGGTGTTGTTCCGTCGGCTGCTTGAGGTAAAAGAGAGCCGTTACCTCATAAATATCGTTACCTTCTTGTGGCGTTCTGTTTATAGTGCCGGTTTCACCACATTTCGAGGGTTGTGTCAAATGCTATTAATTCAATCCTTCAAGTCCTTGAAATAATAGAAAAGAAATTTTCGGAAAGGCATTTACAAAAAATATTAAAATAGTCAGGTTCGTAGAGAGTATTGTAACAGGAAAAGCTTGTAAGGCACTTTTTTACCGCTCGTAAAAGTAGAAAACTTCCTGCTTAATTAGTTTTAAGATCGCAGTTTAAAGCCTCTGCTAAAGAAAGTACACAGCTTTAACGACCTATCTAATTGTACATTACGTAGTTATGTGTGTTACGCTGAGGATTTTGCTTGATATAAATAGAGATGTTTGTGACGGACAAATAACGACGCAAATAAGGGACTTGTGCTCAAATAAAACCTCGACATTTTAAATTATTTATCATGTTCGAGTGTGTAAACAAAAAGTGTGTACGGAGTAATTAGGGTTTTTTTATTATTTAATCGGGGAAAGGCGTGATTTTTATCGCGGCAATCATTTGTTCGAACACAATTCTGTAACGACCCTACCTATAGAAATCAGGGTTAAAGCGTGTTCAAAAGTATGCCGGTCATGACAAAATAGGCTGTGAATATATCTTTGTTTTCTCAAAAGAGGTTTTTTGTCGGATAATTTCCGGTTTATATTACCGTTATACATATTTTTAGCACGCTCTCAAAACTCGACTCGAACGAGCTCGAGTCCTCTCATTACAAGGGTTTAATAATAAAATCATTGGCAAGCGTGCTAATATTGAATTCTCGATCCTTTGAGGCAGCCACGTAAATTTAAATGCCGTCCCACGGTCGGGCGTGAAATTGTTTGGCCAGATGACGCGGTGATTGCACCAATATATTTGCACATATTATTACACACCATGTTGAAAAGTTCGAAAAAATATTGCCCGTTCAATTATTGGGCAGGCGAACTTCGAAAACAAAGCCCAAATAACAACCCCGTCCCATCCCAGCAAATATATTCCACACGGGTAAAATCATCATTTTGTATTTATTTGTTTAGCCGATTCGATAACGCGGCTTAATGGCTTCTTATTTCGAACAAAGCCGTCATTATGTTGATGAGAATGAGCTTTTCTTTTTGTTCTTTAAATCGTGTTTGTTCTCCCCTGAATCATCCGACATTTGTTCAAGTTCTGTAAATAACGAGCTGAAAGTTTACTCATCAACGTAGATATTCGTTCATTAAGTCAGCATCAAAAGAAATAGGATACAACCCGATCCTAATAATGGAGAAAAGAGGTTTATGCTTAACCGTTCTACCTCAAGGAATTTTGGGTGAATTTATTTAAATCACGTAATTGGATTTACCTTAAGGTTGTCGATGTGTAGGAGCTACCTACAATTATTAAGATTAAAACTCTTCCTTTCCGATTTAGAATGCTCAGGAGGCTGGAGTTAAGAGCTGCAGTTGTTACACGCGAATGAGAGTTATTTCAATCTTCGTATTTTCAATTATGCAAAACGTTTGTATTATTTTACTGCGATGAAAAACTGTGGTTGCTAGCGAATCTTTACAATTTTAAACTAGAAACTAAAGTTTTCAAATATTGTCTATAGGTCATTTTAAAAAGTTTCAAAAATCTTTAACGGTCCTTTTTTAAACGCTACTGATGCAGTTAACGATGTTTTTAAATTTGAATAGCATGAAAAGTTTACCGTGTTGGCAAAACGCGTATTGCGTTGAAAATAAGCCATTTCATTATTTGAAACGTGTATTACCTACCAAATTTCCACGCTTGAGAAAAGCTGAAAATTGTTCTGTTTACACCTTCAGAGTTTCACAAAACCCGGGCATTGAAACGTACCGGAATTTTTAATGACACGGCGACTGTTGCCCGTAACGCGAATTCTTATTTTAATGTTTACATGTAGACCACTTGGACTGTTTGCCCGGCCCTTCTATATAAAAAAGGGCTCAGGAAAGAAGAGGTCCCGCATTAAGGTAAACGGAGGCTCGCTCACAACTCACAACTCACGGTAATACTCGTAATACATACAAATTGCGAACGAATCTACTGTTAAAAAAGCTTAAATGCATGCCATAACAAAAAAGCGAACATTTCGGAAATTAAGCGATGTTTTAAAATTTTTCGCTGGATTTCCATACTTCGCATTTCAATTTGTCACTACAGGGGCGCTACACAGTCCTACACACAAAGCAATTTTATTTTACGTACGCTCTCATGCATTTAATACTGTAGCGGTCCATTTTCCACAAAGTATGATTCCACTAAATACCAGAAGTAGGGGTTGTCTAAATATGTAGATGGAATGCCGTATGAAGTCGGGAGGGGGATGAAATGCCTATACAAAGTGTCGAATGGTCTTTGCCTAAACAATGGGCTCGTAACGTAATAACGTTTTAATGCACTATAGTCCCTTGGAATTTGTATCTTGTTAAATAATTATTACTATTAGTTATGTGAATAGTAGACCTCGCATCCAAAAAAGTATAATATCACTAATTTTCTCTTATTTAATAAATCGAAACTAAAATTTTCCTTGAAATCATTAGATTTTTTAAAAACCATTAAATTATTAATTAATTATAAACCATTAATATTTTTAGTGACATTTTAAACAATTTCAATTAAAGAATTTCTCGAAAAAAATGTCACCATCTCAATGTAAATTATTATTTTAATCTTTCTACTGGCCGTTAGGTAGTAGGTAGGTCCCATATTATTGATTTTCCCGATATGACTGCTCGATCGGCGAACTCTGACGGTATAAAAAGGGAGTATCCAACATGTTCACCATCTTCAACCGGAACGTAACAAAATTACAGGCAAATGGAATGCCAAATGGTCCAGTAAAAACAGTACTTTACTATGCTCAGTAAAAAATGTGATGCAATTATAATAATATTTTTTTAAACATCAAATTTAAGTTAACCTTTTTAAGAAAGAAGCTTTGGCTGTCCAACGGGTTAAAGAAAACTGTAGCTCATGGAAGTGGATCCATTAGTGGCTGAAAAGTTCAATTCCTGTCCCACAAATTCTGCGGCATCTGGGACATTAGAAGACAGTCACTATGAGGTGGGTTCCATATAATATACCTACCTCCACCTTAAGTATATTGTATGTATCGTATTACATGCACGCTGGATTCTGAACAAACTGTTCAATTTTTAGGAAAAAAGTATAACAACCTATGTTACAGATGAAGATTAAAATATAAATACGCTGAGTTTTTTTGGAAGACTTTTTTGGAGAAAGATTCTAAATAGAATTTTTGGACCTGTATAAATAATTGTTTCCGATAACTCTGCCCAGGGGCGGATCTAACGGTCAGCATTTCAGCAAATACTGACTGCCCCCCAGCAGTTACGTCTTTACATTACTAAACACACGCGGAGCGCGAGCCCGGGGTCCCCGGCTTAAGGGTGCCCCGGAACCCATGCCCATAGACAGGGATGTGAGCCCGGGGATACAGTGAAACGGTACACATCGAGAACACAGGATCCAGGACTCTGAAATTAATAAGATACACATTTCAAATTTTCCTTAAGGTCCCAATCTCGAAGGGGTTCCCAGCTAAGTGCCAAAACGATACTCATTGAGGGCACAGGACTTGGAAAATTATATTTCACATTTATATTTCAGCGGAAAATGATGAGGGCTAGCGTAAGATGGAACTCGCGACACCTGGGTAGGAATACGAATCCCTCGGCTACTGGGCAGTTCAGTTGATATGTTTAAAGGATTCTGACAAAACTAAAAGATTTCCTTCGTATTTATTTTTGCCAATATTGTCACTTAATTAAAAGATTTCTACTGAAAATACTGAAAGATTACTGACTTTCTTAAAATATATACTGACTCCGAAAAACGAAAATTGAAATCATTATTGGTATAAAAGACCGATTTCGGGCGCTTTTTGTATGGGGTAATTTTCGACACTATTTCATATACCATGGACATGTGACGTCTCACACCATAGAGGAGGATAAAGGAAATTAAAAAAAAAGGCGTGACCATAGACAATTTAATTTTCTTTCGGAGCCTACCCAATTCATTAGCTTAAAATACTAGTTAAAAAATAAAATGTATGAAATGCCAAAATATTTTCTCTTTACAACAAGGCTACATCTGACTGACAGCTGTTCTGAGAAAAAGCTTTACAGCTCACCTTTTCAGGATGGCGCTTTATCAGATAGAAACCCGTTGCTATGTGACCTATGAACAAACCAACGTAAAACTAACCGTCGTTAAAATAACGTGAAATAACTTGAAATTTCAAACCCAATCCAATTTTTTTTTTCAAATATTCTAACGTACTTATTTACGATAGTATCGAATTTTGACATTTCTCTGCTTAAACGGAAAAATGAGAAACTCATAATAATGTCAATGTATTTTATTATAAGGCAGAAACAGAAAATGCAAGAATATATAATTATAATATGATTGTACCTTCCTACGAAAGTATTGAATTTAAAAAAAAATCTGTTTATAATAGAAAAATGTAAATCTCATAAAACATGTTTAAATATTTTAAACAGTAATGCATTCTAGGTTCTATTTCCGTAGCGAGTTGCCTTACGAAGGGGTTGTTTTAAGGGTCCACTATTCGAATTTCGACCGATTTCTTACATATCTCCCTTAAACATTTGAAGTTTTTAAGCTCTTAAAAAAATATATGTTATTTTTGAAGATAAATATCTAGATACGTTGCATGCCGAAACGCAAATTATACGAAATTCCCTCGATAGAAAAAAATCGCAAAGTATGCTCCGAAAATTATTTTAAACAGTTCTATTTATTTTATTTTACAAGTTATATTTGTGAAAAAATTCACAATGTTTCTTTAAATGATACTTAAGATACGTTCCACGAGATTTTTGCTCTATTTTAAACGAGCCATGTTTTATTAAGCTTTTTCGCGATATTCGCTGCTATTATACGACTTAAAATATTAGCGCGCTCTGTCCAACATTCGTAATTACATATCTCTCCATCTTCTTCTTTTTCAGCGCCGTGCGTTTCAAGAGTGCCGCCTTAAGGATATTTTTTTCATTTGAACGTATTATATCTTTCGTCGGGTCTAAAACAAATTTACCATATTACCAAGATGCAACCATGGAGGTCCATGGAGACATTCGCTTGATGCTTAATACGAAGCCCATAAATAAATAATATTTGTATTTGAGTATTTCGTTGTGTAGTTTAGTTTAGCTCAACTACCATGTGTCCTAAAATAAAAAAGGGATTTTAGAAGTTATATTTAATAAAAACTATATTGGTTAAGTGATGGAAATTTGTACGTACGTCAGTACGCAATTTATTTATGTCTATTCTTGAATACACATTTTACAAAAGATTACAATGGTTTATATAGTAGTTGAAAAAACGTTAATATTTAGTAGCAGTATGCAAAAAGATTTTTTTTTAAGTATTGGGTGTAAGGTGGGTTTGAGAAGGTAAAACTGTGTGTGGGTAATATTGTATGTTTCGTGAACACCTCACTAGGAGAACCTGTGCTGAGGTGTTAACGTGTTTATGATTAAGTGTGACAAGTATTTATGTGTTGTAGTAGAAAATTTGTTTTTTTTTGTATTTTTTTTTTGTATTTACATTTTATTATCGCGTACACTGATAATTTAGAAAGAAAAACAATGTATATAAAATACATATCCATGTATACACATACACATGCATGCATATAAACATAAGTGAGTATCAATAAGAACTCCTAGGTATTTTGTTTGTTTTACCCATTCTATGTGTCCGCATTGGCAATTGGATGAAGTTTGTTTACAGTCATGCAAAAACAAGTCTAAGTTTGAAGGAGGTTGACCTCTTTGTGTAATACTATGTGTTATGTATTTTGTTTTGATTATGTTAACGGTAAGAGTATTACTGTTTAGCCATTTTTTGAAAATTGGTAAACTTTTTTCAGCTGTTATAAATACAGCTTTCCATGTGGCTGCTTGACATAGAAGAACTGTATCGTCAGCGAAGGTCACGATTTTACCTTCAATTTTAATGTCACATAATTCGTTTATGTGTATGAGGAATAATAATGGGCCAAGTACACTCCCCTGTGGGACTCCGTACGTAATTAAAAGTGGTTCACTTGTCTTGTTGCCAATTTTAACTTGTTGCGTTCTGTCAGACATGAAGCTTTTAATTAATTCCAATTCTACTCCATTTATGTCAATGTTTTTTAGCTTCTTGAAAAGTTTTTCGTGCGAAATTGTGTCGAAGGCTTTACACACGTCTAAATAAATTGATATAACTTTTTTTGGCATCTAGATTATGTGTTATAAACTCGGTTACAGTGGCAATTGCGTTTTCTGTGTTCCTATTTTTTCTAAAGCCATGTTGGTTTATTGAGGGTAATTGCATGTTTTCCAAATAATGTTGCAGCTGTTCTTTTATTGCCTTTTCAAGAATGCAATTTTTATTGTATTTGTGTTTGTTACAGGAGACACATAATTTTCCCTAACACCGTTTAATTTATTACGGCTCTCATATTAAACCAACTGGTGTACCATCTACTTATATAAGTAAACCTACTCAAATGCATTAAATTTATCTGACACTAGCTTGGTTACTCGGCTTCGCTCAGGACAACATTCGAGTGTGTTCTGGAACGTTCCACATTGATATTCCCGAAACCCTATTCGAACATTCCACAATTTTCCAAAATGTTCCGAGATATTCTGGAATGTCGTGAAATGCTCTCAAATACTCTGGCTGAGGTGCCCGGCTTCGCCCAGAGAATTGATGTGAGATTGAACTGATGTTCGAACCCTCGACGGATCTTGCTTTATATGCCCCTACTAATGGGTAGCCCTACCCACACAAAAAGGCTTAAAATGTTCCAGAACATTACACAACATTCGGGATTGTTCCGAAATGTTCCATAAAGATCTGGGATGTTCCGGGATGTTTCCGAATGTTTCAGCCTATTCCCAAACATTCCACAACATCCCAGAATGTTTCTGAAAGTGGTGAAATGCTCAAGAATACTCTCAAATGTTCTGGACTGTTCCAGAAATTTCAAGGGGCTGATACTCCCAGCCCTTATATCTTCAAAACCCTTTTTTTACCCTTTAGGTAAAAATGGGACCCCGCATCCTTGAGGGGGAATAGAAATCTACCAATATAACTAATATAAAATAATCGTCTTTTTGTCTACTGTAAATTAAACAAACATGTTGTAAATACCTCAAAATGCAACAAAATATCATTTACACGCAACAAAAATAAATTTTCCTTCGAGTACACAATAAACGGGACACAAATTAAAGAAGTAGAATCCATCAGGGACCTTGGGGTAATACTGAACGTTAAATTAAACTTTATACAACACACTGACGAAATCATCAACAAAGCCAACAAAATGCTGGGATTTATAATTCGTATGACAAAACCTTTCCGCAACATTAAAACTCTTTATTCCCTTTACACAGCGTACATCCGTCCCCACCTAGAACACTGCACACCGATATGGACTACTTTCTACCAATCTCATGTCGAAAGAATCGAAAGTATTTAAATTTTTTTTTTTAAACACATAAATTATAAACAAAACTTACACTTTTCAAATTACACCGAATCTATTAAATTTCACAACTTGAACTCCCACTATACACGACGCTTAATTTTTGACCAAACCTTGTTATTTAAAATTTTGAATAATGGCCTGGACTCGCCAGAGCTAAATAAAAATATATATTCCGACAAGATCAACAAGAAAATCTGACTTATTTCATTTACCATCATGTAGAACTAACATTAGAAAAAAATCCCCGATTCCCCGTTTATGTGCGCAATATAATACAACATTTTACAATATAGACATTTTCAACAATACCCTTCAGAAATACCGAATAGAAGTAACGCGTACGATTGAAAATTAATAAAAGATTGTAGAATGTATCGGGAGCATCTCCTATCCTTATCCTATTTTCCTAGTCCTCTCCCCCTCACCAAAAATTAATTTTTAGATCTAATAAAACTCCATCTTCAAATAATTTTAACATAGGAGACCTTTTTGGCTTAACTTAATTTAATTTTATATGTATTTATCTATATTTAATGTAAAAGCTGTTTGTCTCTTACAAATAAATAAATAAATTATAAAAAACTCCTTTCATCGTACCGTGGCTCGTTTCTGAGTTTTTGTGGGTCTCATGTTTTTTGGACTTTCTTTTATAATATATATTGCGGAATCTTCTAGACTCACCGACACACACTGCCACTTATTTCTGAAAGCTTCTAGAATTTTCTTCTTTCACAATTTTCTAAACATAAGCGAACTATCCAGCACTTTATAGACTCACCGACATACTCCACCACTCCTTCCAAAATTTTCTACAGCTGTATCGAACTTTCTAGAACTTTCCGGAACCTTCTAGACTCACCGACATAATTCGCCACTCCTTTCAGAACTTTCTAGAGTTTTATCGAACCTTCTAGAACTTTGCGGAAGACTAAACTTGAAATTTTTAGGGGGTGAAACTTCCAGCCCTTACATTTTCAAAAGCACGCCCTTTAGGTAAAAACGGGACCACTCATCCTGGAGGGGGGATAGAGATCTACCACACCTTATAACCCCTTGATCGTACCGGGACATGTTTCTGAGTTTTTGCGGGCAGCACGTTTTTTTGGACTTTCTTTTATAATAAATATTGATTATTAGGTAAACGTAATATGAAATTAATTAAAACTTTAAAAATTAATTAACTTCTGCATCGTGCACCATGACTGACAGTATTTCTCTTAACCTAATTTAACCATCTACAAAAACAGAAACGAATTTATTGCGGAAAGAATGTTACAATTTGAGAGTAGCCCATAGTTTTGTCGGTTTGGATTCCACTGAAAGATAAGAAAAATAATAAGTTCATTGATAAAAACATTAAAAATGTTAAAAGTGCAGAGTAGAAAGGGCAGGCGTACTGATAATGTATTGTTCCTGTCATCAGGGCAGGTGTGTAACGTTGGCTAAAAAAGGAGGTAGCTCAACACGGCACAATCCCCTGAAAGTAAATCACTATAATATTTTTGGCCGTGAAAATCTAAAAATCAAACTTGAATAATCAAAAAAGGAGGCCGATAGACTACGAAGCACCGCTCACAAGGGAGACCGATTATTTTTATCTCATTCACTTGCAGGCTAAATCAATACTGTAGTGTATATCATTTACATACCTGTGAAACTTGGAAACAGATGGAAACGGTTGTGAAAATGAAAACAGATATATAAAACTTTAGGAACACTGAAATAATAACCAAAAGATACGGAAAGAGCCCTACCTGTACTTTTGTTCCAATAAAGTCAAACTATCGTCAAACGTAAATAAACCAAAGAAATACAAAAAACAGTTTTTCCGTAGATTTTTTAAGATTCCTAATGGTGGATGTGGTTACTGGGTATGTGACTTTTGACGTCACACAACGATTCGGTAAAAATTTCGGAATGGAGTTATTATCCCCCCTGGCTCCGAGATTATTCAGGAACTGGGACTGATCAGCGGTATTCGCAATTTTATTGTATAGTAGATTGAATAACAAGCCCCGATGTCGATTCTATGAAATCGGTACTTCTTGAAACGCCAGGACAACACGTCACCATTGCATCTACGAAATGGAACTTTCTAGACGTTAGTTTCCGAAAAGTGCTTTTGAATAATGTAAAGAATTGAGACAGCCAGCAGGAGACCGGTAGAATCGTTGGCGTTTTCTAGAGGGGTCCAGGACCTTCTTTAAAGATTGTAGCACCGATAATGATAATGGTGCTGTCTTTTTTTTACTTTTTGGTAGATATTTGATTGAAAAAAAATAACCCTGATTATGAAAAGCCGGAAAAATCGATTTTTTTAATGTCTTACTTTCATTCCTTTCATTTTCAAAACATCTAAAGTTGTAAACTTGAATCATCATTGTTTCGAATATAAAAACTTTCAGGTTAGAGAATTATACGCAATGCTTTCAGAACTTTCTAATTAACTTGTTCATTATTCAATGAAATTAGTAAGATTGTAAAATACGGGCACAAAACACCTGTCTGTCAGTTTTGTGAATTCCGAAATGACGGTATCCAACACGCCTCTTTAGAGTGGCAAGTTTCATGTCACAACTTTGCGGCGGGACCCTTTAGTTTGTTGGCTCGACCACCCGATGGCTGGCACCCAATGGCCGACACCCGACGCCCGACGCCCGACGCCCGACGCCCGACACCCGACACCCGCTGACAGGGCTGTAAGCTGTGAGGCTCGTTTACAAATGAAATCCTCCTCGGGCGCCATCACCAGTAGTCGTGTAAACATTGTTGGCCAGCGAGAGAACTTGCGTCAAATCCCTGCGTAATCAGCTACTTCCCGTGAAGAGAATATTAAAGTCGATGTGTGAATCTGTTGCCGTTACCAACACAAGTTGAAGGAAATATTTTAATTTAAAAAATAATAAAACATAAATTGTCATTAACTTAAAGCTTTTTGTACATAATTTCAGTCATTTTGAGGCCCGGCATTCCGAATTTCTTCCGATTTATAACATATTTTCCTTGAACACTTTGTTTTTTAGTTCTTAAAAAATTATATTTATTTTTTAAGATAATATCTACACATTTGCTGAGTTGCGAGGCTAGGGGAATGAGGGAGCGTTGAGAGAATTGAAAGAGGAAGGTTGAGAATTTCCTGTTCAATATTTCAATTCCGGATGTTGGTCGGCACCAGGGCGATGCTGAGAGTACAATTCATTCTAGGTCGAGGTGTACCTATCGAGTATGCTTTTTTTACAAGCGTAATAATAATAACAATCCATATAAAAGAAAAAATCTTACAAACCCAGGCCGGGTTTTAAACCTGCGACCACTGGGTAGAGCGGCAAGGAGCTTAGCGCTCTACCACGGAAGTTGACAATTTTGTAATAATATGCTATATTAATAAAATGGTATTATTAAAGAGATTGCGACGTATGTATCTTTTGAGCACATCAAATAAAAGGCTTTAACCATTTTATTTGAAGAATGTGAGCGTGCTTTTGTTAACATGTGGTCGGTTTTAGCGACTTGTCGGGAAAATAAAAGCATTTGTAATACTTTTTTCATTTGTTCCTCTTCAAACAAACATTTTTTGACAGAACATTGTATTTTTATTATTTGCCTGTGTTTTTATGTGAATATCGCACAAGAGTCCCAGCTTATCCCAACCGTCTGGAGACTATGGCATCCCCATTTGGGGTGTGTTGTTAGGCTGAAGGTAGTGGGGATGAGAAGGATGTGGAAAAGAGGAAGGTGGGGAAAGACCTGGTTTTTTGGATCTGGTCAAAACTAAACACGGCTAAAGTCATTTCAAGCAACGTTTCAGATCTGAATGGTGGTCTTACACCAGAACGATACTAGAAGTATCTTCCACTCAGGATCATGCAGCAAATACACTTGGTATTATTTTTAAATGAATTTGAATAATAATATTCTGAAATTATACAAATTAAAGAAATAAAATCACATAAAATCTTATTTTCATTAAATAAATAAAATTTACCTGCGTGCGCCAAGATTTGAACACGCGACCTCCGGGATCAGTAGTGGAAATCTTTACCCCTCGATCATGAAGGCCGCCTAATGGACTATATAAAAATAGACAATTTTGTAAATTAAATGTTAATACGTGCAGTCCTGAATTCGTCAAACAAATTTAATAAATAAATTATAATATCCATTTTGTTTTGAAGAGTTTTAATTAAAAATATACATGTTATTTATTTGCTATCGTTCGACACATCCGCATCATTCACTCTAAATCTTTTATCACTAGTATTCACAAAGAAAATTTTTCACAAAAGTACATTTACAGTGGGAAGAATAACAGCCAATCTAGTAACAACCCAAATATTTCCCACTTTTTTCCCCATACGTATTCCCAAATCACATTTCTCCAGCTTCCTACCCTGATTAAATTTTTTTAAAGTTAATTGATAATAAGGACGTTTCTAATAAATTCGAAAAAACAGGATGATGATTGAGAATGTGATGCACAGTACGCAGGTACGACTACTAGAAATTTTAAAACTAAGAGTCAGGGAACATGAACTCTGTTTACGAAATAATAACTATTCCGAGTTTGCCAATCATTTATTAGAGACAGGCCATAGCTTCAATAAAGAAAAAAAACTAAGTTTATACATTCTATTATTAATAAATATTTTAATTAAAAAAAGAAGTTAATTTAGTTAAAAAATAAAAGCATCCTGTAAATCACCGTTTTTGACAACGTTTCCCTATTACGTTGACTCCTCCCATCTAATAAAATTTACATTTCTGTACTTAAATTTTCAGTTAGTTTTAAGATTGCTAATCACGGATATTTCGAAACCGGTAGCAAATAAATAAAAGTGAGTAACAAATTCTTCCAAACAAAATGTCCAGAAATTGTTAAGAAATCCAAAAAAATAATATCCACCTATTTTTCAACCTTCACTAAATAAAAATATAATTAGTTGTACATAATCAGCTGTATAACTAACTACAAACGCGGCTCATTTCAAGTATAAAGTGCATTTATGCCAATTAAAATGTGCATACTTGCCTAAATAAATTTCATTCCGAAAGGTGGATGAACAGTAAAGTTAAAGCTTCTAAAAAGCGGTTAGCCCCAGTGAGCTACCAGGAGCACATGTAGGATGAACAGCACAGATTTATTTTCCTTCGGCCCCAGTTCGCACACCGCGGCCGCCGCGCGCCGGGTCTGGTAATTCATTACTTCCGCAGCGATATTTCATGGGCAATTATTTTCAGCAAAACCTTTCAATTATTTATGGTGGACCTGTTATTAGAAGTTTATATATTCTACTTTTATTATGATGCATGGCACTAGAGACGACATGAAACGAGTGCGTATTAAGCGTAGAGCGATATAAAATTGGACCTTGGGGCCTTACTAATAAACGTGTTTTAAATTTTACACAACTGATTCACCATACGTTAATGGTTGATTTTTCAGTTGCGTAAAATTTGAAGCCCTTTTTTTAAATTTAAATACATATAAAATATAAAAAGGGGCCTTACTAATAAACGTGTTTTAAATTTTTCATAACTGATTCACCATTCATTAATGGTTCCCTTTTTAGTTGCGTAAAATTTAAAACACGTTTTTAGTAAGGGGTATGTTCGTTGATAATATTTTACTTGAGTGATTATTATAGTTACTCGTTGTTCGTGGAAGAGAAACATTTAACATTTTAAATTTTAACCAATTTTTTTAAATGTAATGACAATGACTTATCTTACTATTTTTAGGGCTTAATCAAATATCCTTAACATTGCCATCAGAGTAGCATCTCGCCATGCCATCTAAAGCTATACATTAACGTGGAAATGGTTTTAGAAGGCACTGATGAGGAAAAATCTTAACTGGATAAACAACCCCGACCTTTGAACAGCTCTAGCGAGTGATTGAACCTTCTATGCAGCAGTTTCGATTACAGAATGAATAATATCTTAATATAATGATGTTTTCCTTACAAGTTGGGAATCATCCGCCATAATTCATGTTCTCCTGGGAGCTAGCCAAGCCTATAACACCAATCGACTCCGTAATTAAATAATTCATCTTAATTTGGTCTAAGTTTATGGAAACTTGGCAGAATTCTGTCGGACTAAGTTAAAGCTCTCTATCGGGCTCGGTTATCTCAAAGCCGTCCATAGCTGCGTTCATAATGTGCTTTAAGCTAGCGGTTGACTTCTGGAGTTGGAACGTTAAATAACGTAATTAAACATTTAATAATCAGGCCGATTTCATCTGCGGGGAGTTTGCAAGAGACAAGATTAATTTCAACGGAAATTGAAGACAAACATAAAATTCCCCTTTGAATTAATAATTATTGAGCTCTCTTCTGATATAGGTACCTAATTAGTTAGGCGCGCCCACGCATTTCATGTTAATAATGTGGATAACTTAATTAATCCAGCGCCATACAAATTAATTCATGTCGTAAAAAATAACCTACTTACTTTGTAATACGAAATGTTCGGTTATTATTATTTCAGGTGCGTATTTTGAAAACATTATTTTAAAATTGCTTACTCCACTCCGATAATTTGATAACTCGTGTACGCGAAAGAAATTTTGTGATATCAATGAGAGCGGAAAGTGCATTTATACATTTTGGCATAGGTCATTCAGCTGCACTATTCGTTCAGTATTTCGACAATTTGGTAAAAAGTAACCCCTATTTTGTTCATCTTAACTACAAAGCATTCTTTTTGTATGTTTAGCGCTCTTTGAAAAATGTCTGGAATTTATTTGACAACATATGTAGATGTTTTCAGCGTGTGTTGTGATCTCTAGAAAAACGCAATATTGTTTGTTCCTTTGTTTCAATTAATTAATGACAAAAATGTGTTTAAACTCGGTAAATAATCTGGTTGATAATTAAATGTAATATAAAAAACATTTGCTTCCTTCGAATTACCTTTAGGTACCATTTAATTTAGAGATTAAAAAGTGTATGATGTTTTTTTACGAAATATAAATATAGCACATATATGAGGAGTTAGGAACGTGGTATCTTCTAGTCGAATGCAAATTTGCGTGTTTTTTGTTCATCTTTCTAAAAACATGTTATTCGAAGAATCGACGAGCGAAAACATAAATATTTCTTTGCGCGAATAAAAAATGCCTCGGGGGACCGGAGCGGCCCAAAGTTAGGTCAATATATGGAGGGAAAACTTTAAACGTATTGAGATCATGATCACGTAGCCTTTCCCAAATTTCCATATCAGATTGACCTAAAATATTTGAATGTGACTTTTAAGCCTGCCATTGTAATAGCTTTCTTATGCCCCCGGGAGACGGGGCTCCGGAATATTCCGGAGCGGGGATGCTCTTTCGGGATGTTTGGGATTTTAAGGAATTTACTTTGGAATCGCTCCCCCACGACAAGGAAATATAAGGTAACAGATTTATGGGAAGTGTCCGGGTGGAGTTGAGGTTTTTGTAAAAACTTTGGTTTATATCATATTTTTTTTGTAATGATAAATCAAACAATTGATAAAAGAGTGAAGATGGTGTATTTAAAAATGATGATTTAATATAATTCGGGTTAAACTCATAAAATTCAAAACTTGTACCACTTTTTTACCTCCACAGCACAGCGAAACTGTTGAGAGCCAGGCGAGAGCAATAAAATGTATTAGAAAACTATAGAAGCAATAAGTTTGACGATACTCTCAACATTACATTGTTGTTTCAAATGGCTTTGGCTACGTTTAGTGAGAATATCGGAAACGCCCAGAAGGTACCTACTGTACAACTTTTCCCTTCCCATTATCTTTTCCCGTTCCTTGTCCCACAACATGTTGCGATAGTTTCACAGAGGTTTTTTTTGCGCGGCATCAAATATAAAGATAAATATTTAGGTACTTTTTTTTTGTTCGGCTGAGTATGAATGTTTTCTAAACAATGTAATAGATGTTGCTAATGTTTGCGCATAATTAGCTTTGGCGGAGGCAGAAATCTATATAAGAAAAGGTCTGTATTTTTTAAAGACCAGGAGGCTGAAGTAATGTTTATTCTGAAAAATATAACATAAATAATTTTCCCATTTCCTCTTTTTTATTACCACCCACATAACAACCAGACATTGATTAAATTACTAAAAGCTTTACCTATGTATTTATAAACTCGGTTAAAAAATCAAGCCAAAGTAAATAGAGTGGAAGATGCTTTCAATATTGCCCTGGTAAAAGATTATCGCTGTTGTTTGAAATGAAATGCCGTGTTTGCTGGCCACATCTGAATAGCCAGCCACGTCCTTACCTTTTCTTACCCTATCTCCTTTCATTCCCCAATCTTTCTGCCTTACAACATTCCACCAATTGGGGAGGCCATAGTCCCACCAGCTCGATTGGGGAGCAGTTGGGACTTATGTGAGATATTGAATTGAATCATATGTACCAGGACAGATTGGATCAACAAATCCTCAAAACATCACTATTGAAAACATTAATATCGTGGATTTCAGTTCAGCAGTAAAACAATTGAAACCAAAAACATCGTTTGGTCCTGATTTAATTCCACCCTTTGTCATTGAGGGATATTCTGAACCACTATCTAAGGTACTTCAACATTTATTTAATTATGGAAGCTGTCGAAAGTCACTCCCTTAGACAAGAATGGTGACATGTGTCAAGCAACCAACTACCGTCCCATAGCGATTCTTTCCGCACCCGCCAAGTTATTAGAAATAATTATTCATAAATATGTACTTGTATATGCTAAAGTTGAACCAATATTGATCGAACAACAACATGGATTTAAACGTGGCCGATCAACCACTACAAATTTAATGGTATTAACAAATTCCATGGCAAGAGCACTCGATAACAAAGTAGGTTGACATATCATACTTGCGAAGGCTTTCGATATGGATCACTTAGTGCTCCTAAATAGGCTCGAAGAAATAGGTTTTTCCGAAACTTACTGAAACTCTTTACTTGGACGAAAGGGAACAATTCGTGTCCTGTGGTGAGTTTAACTCTAACACGTATCCTACAAACTCTGGTGCGCCGCAGGGATCCAATTTAGGACCCTTATTGTTTTTAATTTTTATAAACAATATTCGGAAAAAATCAAATTCGTCCGTTTTTACTTTTTGCAGATGACATTCACCTCTCACCCCAGAAGATAGGTGGAAGCTTGAGTGGCAATCGGCCAAGGTGAAAAATGCCCATCTCGTAAGACCCCACTGAGAGACAGTTTGGGTTCTCATTGCCTCGCAAACTCTGGTCCGCTCAAATCAATAGGATAAGGTGCTCCCATAGCCGTTGTGCCCATATGATGTATAGTTGGGGCCTTAAAGAGTCGGAGATGTGTGAATGCGGTGAGGTGCAGACCACCGAACATGTGGTTAAGATCCTTAGAAGACTGTAGAAAACTCCAGGAAGATATAAACGCAATTATTGACTGGAGTATCAATAATAAACTCGATTTCAACTTTCAAAAATGTTCAGTTATGTGCTTTACGAGGTCACAAAAGACCATATATTTTAATTATAAAATAAAAGACACGTCATTGAAACGTACGGTGACTTGCAAGGACTTAAGAATTGTGTATGACGCTCGCTTAACATTTCATGCTCACACTGAAAATATCTGTAAATCAGCTACAAAGATGTTGGGTTTTGTCATACAAAATTCAAAGGAATTGACCAACCTTTCAGTTAGTTATAAGGCTGCTTTACTTTAGCTTAGTGCGTAGTATTCTCGAGAGTGGATATCAGATATGGGGATCAGAGAACATCGTCTATGTACTTACTGATGGTCGAGAAAATACAAAAGAAATTTTTCGATATCTCTATATGAGAGAGTTTTTACCCATGGCTGTTTCCAACAACATTTATCTCGGGAATGCTGGGTATCTGCAGCCTTAGTTCCAGAAGAGATGTCGCATTACTGCTGATGGCTTATAAGCTTCTAAATGGTTTTAAATCGCTAAAAAATATGGCTGAAATAGGATTCTATGTCCCGGATAATTTCACGCAAGATCGTCGACACAGGCTTTTGATTCTTCCCAGGTGCAGAACTAACTTACTTATGGTGATGCCCCTGGGAAGACTCACCAGGTTAATTAACTGCCTTGCAGGAAATGTGGATATTTTCCACATATTTTTATTTTATTTTATTTATGGAACATTTTCGATATATTTTATGCTGTTTTGCCAAAAACCTGTTTATTAAAAATAACAATAGATTTGAATTTTGCCAATTTAGGAAATTAACTTTTCCTCTCCAGGTTGTAACTTGGCGCTCTTGTATTCTGGATTTATATATATATTTTGAGATGAAATTGTCTTGGATTTCATGAAAAAAAGGAAAATTCCCCTTGAATAATGGCTGGAGCGGAAGCCGGTAGGCTCTGTCGTAATCTCTGTTCTCGAGAATTCTGGGAGGAAAAAACGCTTTTTCAATTCTCAAGACAAGTCAACATTTATCCAAAGACAACTCACCTAGTCTGAAAGTCATTTCGACCTTTTTCCAATTATCTCCGAGCTTTCAATTCTCAATTTATTCCCGAATGTCGTGGGATACGTGTTTTTGTCAATAGAGCCTATCTTTATTGGGGATTTTGGGGTTTATAAAGCAAATAAAATAGAATTTTTGTTCTATTACAGGTTACATTTTTATCTAAATAGAATAATATATCAATTCATTACTTGTTTTCCATTGAAAATGATCTTGCAATCATGTTCTTTATACTTGTATGTAAAAATTCTTTATTTGTCTCGTATGCATTCCTATTACATACATCCAATTGCAATGAAACTTTGGTGATTTGTGCTCACGCCCGCGAAGGTCTCTATATATAATGGAGAGTTCTGGCGTTATCAAATTATTTCCAATACCGTTCATCCGACTGCGATAAAATTTTGGTGATTAGTTCTGCGCACGCCAGCAAAAGTTTCTATATATGGTGAGCTCTAGCGTCATGAATTTTGCATACATTTTTACAATAGGTGGCGGGCTATTTTTTACATTTTTTTTATATGAATACCGCACAAGAGTCCCAGCTGCTCTCGTCTGGAGCCAGTGAGACTATGGCATCCCCAATCGGGTTGTGAGGCTAAAGATAGTGGGGAGGGGAAAAAGATGGGGAAGGGGAAGGTGGGAAGTACCTGGCTATTGAGATCTGGTCACCAAACGGCTAAAGCCATTTCAAGCAACGTTTCAATTCTGAATGGTGGTCTTACACCAGGGCGATAATGAGAGTATTTTCCACCCATCGCTAGTTCATAGAAAAGCAAAGCCAATTTGTGTTTTAACGTTTTTTGCTTTTTCTGTATTTACTGTGTTTTTTTACACACATGAAACTGGGTATCTAGCGTGGTTGATCGATAAAAGATTTATCGAGAATTTCGATAACCTGTCATCGTTCCCGAACATGACTGCAGATTGCTAACGTATAAACAACAGTTCACGTCTAATAAATCACAAACACTTGCTGATTTGGACTGCTATTTGTTCGTTGGCGATCTGCGGTCATACTCGGGAACGATGACAAGTTACCGAAATTACCGACAAAATCTTTATCGATCGGTCGTGCTGGTCTTATATGAAATGGCGACACTTGTTTTATTTTAAATCGGCAGGTATAGATTGCAGGTACAACCTCACTAGGGCATTCCTGCGTTGAGACAAACAGATTTACAATTGTAGAAATTAAAAGAGAAAAAAAATACATGTAAACTTAAAAGTAACATAATATTAAAAATATAAACCTAATATTTCAAAATAAAAAATATATACAATCATTAAAAATAAAATTATACCTTGGCAGTACGTTTATAGTTGCCAATAATTACGTTCAATTTCTAATTATATATGTATTATAATATAGGTACCTGTGGTGGCTTCTTCTTCTTCAATGGCGCTACAGCCCATTTCGAGCCTTGGCCTCCTTTAAGAGCCCGAGAGGGATTTTTAAATTTTTTTCAATATTTTGCGTGTTTTCAAAGTCACCTGTGCACGTAACAGCACATTAAAAAAAATATTTGTCATCATTTTTTATTAGATGCATGTATGATGTATTCCACCTGTTTAATTAAAATATTAACTAAAAAAGTAATTTGTACTTTAAAACTGTTTATAAAATAGCAGTTTTCGATAAATCGTCAATCGACCCCCTGATTTTTTTTCAATTTGTAATCGTATACAATATTAAAAAGATTTATAAAAAATATTTTTTAATAGAAAATATCTGTACTTATACCACCTGTTTTGCATATTTTTATAATGAAGCTTAATTATGGCGTTTTTAAATTTTTTACACTACGTAAATCAGAGTACTTTAAAATCATTTTTTTTGTACTAAAAAACAAGTTTTTCTGTAAAATAAAAATATTTCCCAGTAAAACAGTACTTTAACTATAAAATGTATACACTAATATCAACAAATTTATTGATTTATTTGATTATATTCAATTTTCTTGTGCAACCAAAATACATTTAAACTATGGTTTCTTAGATCTTCTGGTCATTACGCGGAAGTCTGTCCGCTCGAACGGTTGTCCGTGACGCTCTGCTCCGTGAAGATGTATTGAAAAACATGAGAGTATTAGTTATTAAGATATAATACATATAGACTAACTAAATCAAATCAAAACGTATAATCTTTTCGTGTAATTTGAAGAAAACATGTCAAAAAGGACTTCGAAAACGTGCGTAGAAAGGGGACGGACGATCATGTGCTTAAACTTTTTCACATATAACCCGTTTATCATCTAAAAAAAAATATTTCAAAAGGGAATGGATAACGGAAGTTGCGAGGGCACGATACGGTTCTTACACATTGTACCTTCTGATATGTTGGCTATTTATGCGCGCTTTCTTTAAACAGGGTCCCAAACAATATTCTCAAACAGAACACGTAAAAAGGGACAAGATATCCAAGACGCGGGCGTTGAAATGATTGTACCTTCTCACATATTGTCTTCAAACGTGTAGCTTCGCACAGGGTACCTTGATTTTAATATTGTCATCACTCGAAACAACAAAGCAAGTTTTAATTGTATTGTGGTCTCTTTCCCTAGCGCGTCGCTGTGGGCTTGTGAGAGCGAGACGTCAGTATATACCTCATATATTATTGAAACCATAAAATATATCGGGTAGATATCATATTTCGTTCTACAAAAGTTTAAGGGCTATTCAAATAAATGATTAATTATTATAATCATTTAAGTATTTAATCTAGCTATTATCGTGGCGATTCAAAGAAAAAAATATTAACTTATTCTATAATCACCAATTCACTTTGCTTAATAAGTTTTTTGTATTTTTTTTCAGGATAAAAATTTAAATATGGGAAACTCCATGTTACCATGTTCGATACCTATATGTGTTTGGTGTTTGGACCTCAAATAAGATTCCATTGAAGGTTGAAACTATAAGAAGAGACGATTATTTCTTGAACTTTAAAATGTTAAAACGCCTTCAAAATTTCTACTTTGATTGCTACTTGCCAGAAATAATTGACCAGAGGTATGAGAGAGGCATGGAAATAAGAAATCCTCCTTATATAGAGGAAGCAATTCTTTCCAAAAAAATTACCCTTAATAAAATCGCATGAACAACGGCGTCTGTGACATTATTGGTTTTCTGATTCTATTTTTCTTATGCTTGTACTACCAAAACGTTTTTATTGTATAGATTTTTATTTTGTTTAGATGTGAATTTCTTGTGTGGTAAGCGCCAAACTTAATGCCTACCTGACGTTGATACAGAAAACGTCGCAATAAGCGGGTTTAAGGAACGAAACCCGGCAAGCCTCCCTGCCCACGTCTTTCTCTGTCGCACGTACTCGTATGTTTTTTCTTTCTCTTTTGCTGTCACTGTATCTGCGCAATAATAGATCGTATCAATTTCAGGTCGACATTTAAGTTTGGCGCGTACTGTACCTAAACTATGTACCATTTTGTAACACTGTGCAAAACAAGTGCATTATCTACCTAATACCGGCAATTTACATTCGGTCTATTACCCTGTATTATGTTCCTAATGAGAAAAAAACTATTTCTTCATTGATACAACTATATAATTTATTGTAAAATTTTAATGTTTGTTAAATACCGCTAGGACATTAATAGAACTAAATTAATAAATAATTTCCAACCAGGGATACACACTATTCTCCTTTTTTTGTTGAATAATTCTTACCTATCAAATTTTGGAAGAATTTTTAATATTATGTTTTTATTCATATGCCTAAAAAGTGATATAATAAATCATTAGTATATTGCGAACATAGGAAGATACCTTTATTTCGTAGGAAATGTTAAAAATTATGCATAACAAAAAACATACTAAAATCATGGTTATGTATTGAAGCTTGTGTTTTTTTTAAAGTTATAAAACTATTTTATTATATTCTGCAAAAAACATAAACTTTTAAATAAATAAATGTATTTTTCAAATGTGTTTTATATTTCCATGTTTTGACAGCCCTCAAAATTGGCATAGGCACCAGTCCTAGACAGTGCCAGACGCTCGTAACTGCAGGTGTTCAGGGATAAAAGTTGATAGAAAAATTCCCAATATTTATGGAAAAATACTTTACATGGGAATATTATTAACACAAAAAATATATCAATACCCCTCTTATTTTAACTTCATATTGAGAAGAAGTAGATTTTATAAAACTTGGTAAACTTTTTGACATTTATATTTTTAACGTTTAAAAACAACATTAAATGTAGTGTTATTTATTAACCAGTAAACAACTCCCTATTTAATTCTAAAATCATACTATTTGAATCTTGAATATCCGTTAGTCTTAGATTATTATTAGATATATTACAATTATTTTTTCAACTAAATAGGGAATCTCATGGGAGATTTCCCCACGTTCTAGGGAAAAATCGAAATTCAGCAATCCTCGAATACGGCCAACATGTAATATGCCGCTTTTAGTCTGTGTTCGGGAATGATCGCTGAAACTTCGGGTTTTTACGAGCGGATACTGGGATCTAACTTATTTGAAGTAAAAAGTACATTAGCTTTTGGTGGAATTGATTTAAAAATTCGATGAGGGCGACACAAGCGACACAAAGTTTAACTATTTTGGCAAATTTTGATAAAATCGATTGTCCTCCTAGACTCTTAAGATGAGAACCGTGTTCTATCCTCGGCCGGTGGTTGCTTATCAGACACAATCAAAGGGTTACCATTCCGACAAACGACAAGAGTGATATTATGAATAATTATTAACAAAAAAGTAAATTAAGGTAAAACTCAGGTAAATAATAAAAAATCAACAATTATAAATAAATGATAGTAAGTAAATATAACCGAGCAGATACCAGGGCCCCCAGACGTTTCCTATTTTACCAACCACCAAATTCGTGGGATAGTAGTGTTATCATCATCAATATATTAATACGTGAAGCCAAAACTTTGTACCCCTTTTTACGAAAATTGCGCGAACGGAGGAGTATGAAATTTCGCACACTTATAGTTTATATAGAGAAGGAGTGCAGAATGCTAATATTTTTTAAAAATTATGCATAAAAATAGATTAAATCAAAAACAAAAACATTACACACACTACCATGTATTTGACACAAACACTCGCGTCTTTACTCTATTGTTTATTGTTAAAGTCTATGGTCAAATTGAGAATAGATTAATATTGTTTGTCTTTAATATTATTTGTCTATGGTTAAGACCAGAAAGCTGAATGTCAAACATAAAAAAAACATTACGGTTATGGTCGAATTTCGACCATTGGGCGACCACTAGTTTATTTTAATTTGTTTGTCGGCTCACCAACAAAATACATCACTGCTTATATTAGTTTACAATTTGAATATGGTTTCAGTGACAATTTCATTTAAAGGTGAGCACACCATTCTCAGTATGTTGTTAAACATAATAATAAATTATATTTCAAGTAGGTACATACAGAAAACTAAAAAGATCAAATTTTGTAAAGTTTCGCAGTCTTGTGAATTCACGGGATGAAATATTTTTAGATCATCTGCGTATTATAAACATTTACAAAAAAGTTTTGCCGTAAGATCATTTATGAATATAAAGAGTAGTGGTCCTAAATAGGATCCTTGAGGAACACCCGATGTAACTAGTCTGTGAGAGGACTCATAACTATTAACATGTAATAATAATAATGTAGGAACTTTCTGAAGGTGGAAAAATAAGGAAGCATAAAAAAAATCACTGAAGGGCAGTTTATTAGTGTCTCTTTCCTTATTAAACCTTCCACTGCGCACAGATCGCAGATTACACCACCAGTTATAATTGTGAAGAATTTTAGTAACTCGTAATTTATTATTCGCACTAAGAATACAGAGAGACACTGAATCATGGAAACATGGAAACTTCTTGCATATTGAAGATTGTCTCTGAACTGAGCTTGTAATTTCATGTATGAAGAGAGGGACTAGGTGTAGGTAGGAATGAGGGAAAATGGTAAGAATACTCCCTAAACATACTGATGGTAAATATAAGATATAATCCATCTCAGGAGTTTGCCGTGGAAACCTGTTATTTTTAGCTTCCGGATCAGAAGAGGATGACTGACTTTATCGAATGCCTTACTGAAATCAGTATGGACTGCTTCTATTTGTGTTCTTTTGTCAAAATTGGTACTTAACCCATCGGCTTCCTTTGTGATGCCAAAAAATTGTCCTTCATATCCGAATTAATTTTGTACCGAAATTTTTAAATCTTCAGTGGTGCACTAAATCTTATATAATTTTTAAAGTACATATTTAAAAAAAAAAATACTCGTGCTTTGAGTAAAGGTATGTAAAAAATAAATGTTCTGTTTAAAAAAAAAAAAATGATAAAATGTGGATGTAAATATGAGTTTAATTTTTTTTTAAATAATTTTAAAATATCTGCAGAGCATTTGGCATTTAAAATTTGAAACTCAGGTGTTACGCATATGTTCATTTTTCGTCTTTAAGCCGACACACTTCAGACCCGCCATCCCGGCGTGGTTGGAGTTTACGACATTGCGTTACACACTCGCCATGCTGGCGTTGAGTTTGAGGCCAAAAAAAATTTGCGTCAGATATGATTAAGACAGTTATTATTATTATTGTTTTTTTTATTGTAATATAAAGAAAAAAATATGGGTTACATACATACATAAACATTTTACAATATATATTAGGGTGGTCCAGGCCCCTATAGTAAAAAAAAATATTCTAATATAGGTATCGCCATGCCCTTGATTTGTTACACCTACCATCTCTATTTTGTGTAAAAAATTTCAGCCTCCTAGCTTATATACAAGGGGGTGCTCATCGAATTTGAAGTTTCTGACAAAAAGTTCGGGATTTTAAGTAAAACACGTAATTTAAGGTTTATTAATATTACAAGTATTTTAATCAACTACGTACACAAGGTGTTTAAATGTGTACAAAATTTGGTAACAAAGCAATAATTAACATATTATTAGTCGCATTCTTTCAAAACCATGTTTGTTAACTGCTTTTGGATGTTTCAGTAGAAACGATTTTTCTGTTTTGTTCAACGATGTGAAGTAAAATTGCTTTTCTTCCTCATTCTTAGTGAGTATCGTGTTGTAGTTTTCAAATAGTTTAACACCTCTCCGCTGTATCATCAACAACACGTACATTTTTGACGCAGCTCTGCCTGAAGGTAATCAACATTGTCATTCCAAGTATCAGGGGGTAATTGCAAGAAAGAGTGCTTGATATCAAGAACTAAGAGCGTTTTCAACGTTATTTGCGTTGCAAAAGCTTCTAATGTAACTTCTGAGGCAAGCTTAGCAGAATTACATCGTACTGAAAGATTACCGACATCAGAATTTATTTTTTGAACAATGGCCTGTTTCTCAGTATCAGACAGCTTGTCAAAAAACAAGGCAAATGCAACTAGTTCATCTGACAAATACCACAAGTGACGCTCTAAGACACCCCTAGCTGCTTTACTGATTTTGGAAACAATGGCTTGGTACAATTTTAAGTTCTTCCAAAGTAATAAGCCATTTACTGGTGCATCTGCTGCCAAAGGCTCTTCGATCCAAACTTTGCTGTAGATGAGCACACCAAAATTAATAAATCGAACAATTTGTTTTTTTTTTCTCTCTTGGCTAGTTTGAATGCTTGTAAATTATTTCGAAAGAGAAAAATCTTCAAAGCATTCAGCGATTTCGCCATCCAACGAGCATGATGAATCGAACCTGGAGCGCTCCAATATATCTTCTCAGGTGGCTCAGGTTATTAGGTCTGTGGCGTTCACACAATTATTTTTCCGCCACTCAAAGAACACACGAGAAAGATCTGCAAGTCGCCAAGTACTTGATTCGCCAGTACCGTCTAGCTACTCATCTGTTTTTTTTTTTTTTTTTTTTTTATTTATTTTTTTTTTTAACAATAATAATTACATTTATAATATAATTACCTAGGTTTACATAAGAATTAATTTTATGGTTCTACTACTCCATAAATTGAGCTCTAGGAGCTCGTGTTTATGGGAGGAGTATTTAAACGCATAAAAAAAACATATTGTTCTGAAAAGTGTGAATACAATGATCAAAGACTTAAATGTCTTGAATGAAATAAATATACAAATACTTTTTGACATAGATATAAAAATAAAATAAAAAACAATAACAATAATACATTTTTTTAATTAGATGTTAATTAGTTAAGGGTACAATATATCATTATCCAATTTCAGGGACTTAATTTGATTTTTAAATTGTTCATATTTCATTGTTTCTGTTACATTTATTTTGTTTTTGGATAATAATATATTGTACCATCTCACACCTAAATATAAATAGTGGTGTTGAGCCGTGGTCGTTCTAAGCATAGGAATGGCTATTAAGCCATTAGTTTTGAATCTATTGCTTATGCTATCTGAGGGATGAATTTTTTGGATGAAATATTCTTTGTAGATTTGATATAATGCGTTTCTCTTATACAATTCTGTGATAGTTGGCACATTAAATTCTCGAAATATCTCTGAAGTAGGGAAGTCATATGGTTTCCTAAGGATGATTTTAATAATTATTCTTTGTATTATAATTATGGGCTGTAAGGAAATCTTAAAGGCCCCTCCCCAACCAATAATGCCGTACTGTAATAAGGACTGAATTAGCGCATAATAGACAATTTTGATAGTTTTCTTGTTTAAAATGTTTCGTATGTTGTAGAATACATAGATAAGTTTTCTTATTCTTTCCACAGTGAGATCTATATGATCTTTCCATTTAACATTTTTATCTATTAAGATTCCAAGATATTTTACATTAGATTTATGATTTAGCTTAGCGCAGTCCGTATTACATGTACCGTCATTTGCACAATTTTTGGAATGGATTATTATGTTAATTAAATTAATTGGCACATCTTCTTGAAGAGAAAATGGAATATAGTATGTTTTTTCTGTGTTGAGTGATAATAAATTGTTATCGAACCATTTTTTTATATCCTTCATGTCCTGATTGGCTGCATTTGTAATATCGTTCCACGTCTTTTTTTCGATAATTATTGCAGTGTCGTCAGCAAAAGATATAAGTTTACCATTAAGTGTTAATTTAAACATTTGGTTAACGTAAATTATAAATAAAATCGGTCCAATAACAGTCCCCTGGGGAATTCCAAATGCTAAAGTTTCATCTGCACTTAGTGAGTTATTTAATTTTACTTTTTGACTTCTTTGAGTTAGGTAGCTTTGTAGCCAATACCTAACCTTACCAATAATACCGATATCATTTAATTTATTAATTAGTTTTGTATGGGAGATACTATCAAAAGCCTTGCGTAAATCAATGAAAATGCCCAGGCATTTATTTTTTTTATCCAATGCATTGTATATAGTTGAGGTTAGTTCAGCAATGGCATCATGAGTGCCTAGTTTCTCTCTAAATCCAAATTGACTAGGACTAAGTATTTTATTATTTTCAATATAGTACATGAGTTGCTTTTTTACGATCTTTTCAAAAATTTTTGCAATGTTTGAGACGAGAGATATAGGTCGATAATTTGATATTTCTTCAGAGCTGCCCGCTTTAAAAACGGGTGTTACGATGGATTTTTTATAAATGGAAGGGAATATTCCACTATTCAAACTAATATTTATAATGTGTGTAATAGGAAAGCTTAATAAGTTGTTGTATTTTTTCAATATTTCCACTGTGACTCCATCAAATCCTGGTGCAGATCCACCTTTTAATTCGTTTATAATATTTTTTATGTCATTTGTTGTTACCGGTTGGAAAACTGATAGATTATTTTGTGTAAGACAGTCCTTTTCGAAATTATCTACTTTATAATTTTCATCAATCCGTGTAGCTAGATTTTGACCGACATTAGCGAAATATTTATTAAAGGCATTAGCACATTTTGTCGGTTCTCTTATGGCATCAACAGAGTTTTTTTCGATATAAATTTTTTTAATTAGAGTTTTTTTGTTTTTTCTACTATTAATTTCATTTATTGTTTTCCAAATGTGCTTAACATTTTGTTTAGCCAGGTCAATTTCATTTTTGTAATAGTTTTCTTTAGTAATTTTTATTAAAGAGGTTAATTTGTTCCTATATTTTTTGTAAAATGTAAATATTTTTTTATCTAAGGGAAATTTCTTTGTCAGGCGATAAAACTCTTCTTTTTTTCTAATAGACACGACTAAGCCATGTGAGATCCATGGTTTTATTTTTTTGAATTTTGCTTTAATATGTATAGTTTTAATATCAGTCGACGCTGTAATATAATTGCAGAGAATATTATCAAATATATTTGCGCATGTTTCAGCACATGTTGATTCTAATACGGGTCGCCACGTTTCCGTACTTATTTTTATACTTAATTTATTATGGTTTAGTGTCTTTTTTATAAAAGCATTGTTTTCTGAGATTTTGTGATTATTAATATTAAGTTGTTGTATAGAGATGCAGGTGTGATGGTCAGTAATATTATTTTTTAATATTATCGTAAGTAATTTATCGGTACATTTAGAGTTGCACCATATGTGATCAATACATGATGGGCGTTGACCAGTAATTTCTCTAGTATAATTTTTTATACATAAAATAAAATTCATTTCTGACATAAGATTGATAAAATCAGATTTAATTTTGTTATTATTTTCGTTAGAAACATCTATGTTAAAATCCCCACATATTGTTATGTTCTGTTTATGTTTTTTGGATAAAATAATGTTTCTTAATTCATCCATGAATATATATTCATTGGATCCGTGCGTTCGGTAAATAGCGATAATATTAAAACATACTTTATTTACATTCACATTAATATCTAAGCAATTAACTCGCTGCATAGGTACTTCTTCCACTGTGATGTTTGAATAACAGGATTTAACAAATACAACAATACCACTATTTCTGTTAATAGTATAGTGTGTCATAAAGTAACTATAACCAGGTATACAAAATTTATTGTACTCTTTGGTGAACGCTTCCGTTAACACTATAACGTCCGGTTTATGATTTAGTAAATTAATTGAAAGTAAGAATTCATTGAAATTTCGTTTCATTGATCTGATATTAAGATGTAATATTGAAAATGAATTCGGTATTTTGTCTACAATGTTATTACAATCATTTAAAGTGTGACAAATGTGTTCCGCAATATTGTGAGAATTATCTAATTCTTTAGTGAAAAAATTATTCATTTTTACGGGGATTAAAAAATAAGTATGCAAAATGCAAACTTACTCGTATTCAATTCGCATTTGTGCATTTTTTAACATTTTCTTGCGGAATTCACATAAGTAACTGTTACCTGAATGTTCGTTTTGGTAACCCTTTCTGTTAGTGCAGTTGTGGCATTTGGCAGGCTCTTGTTTCTTGGGGCAGTCTTGTATTTTGTGCTCTCCTGCGCAGTGAAGGCATCTGGGACTCTTCATGTTTTCAAGAATGTTTTTATGCACGTATCGGCGGCGAGGTACTCGCTGGGCCAGCCGCTTGATAAATAATAATTTCACCACCTTCGCGAAAGGTCGAGACTCGAACGTGCATCCACGAACACAGTGACGAGTTAATTCCAGCACTTTTCAGCGCACACATTGCCAGCGAACGGAAAGTTACTTGGCCGGTCGCTCCTATATAAGGCGACGCACTTAACTCCTGAGTAGTCAATCTCTATCCAACGGTCGCTTTTACAATCGCCTCTATACAGCGAACCAGTGTAATATCGAGTGCCCGGTGCATCCGCACTTTCCTCCAGGGCAGCTTCCTTCGAGGCCATCACCATCAATCAGCTCTCCAGGTCCACCGCACCTAGCAGCTGCAACCACCGCTTAGCTCCTGTATCTACAAGATCCGTAGTATCTCCTGTACAGGAAACAGCGCCTCATCACAATGGCTATCGAGACCCATCGCGCCTCGCTGCCATTGCACTCACTCCGCCTCACAAGGACCTCTTGCCGATGGCTCCACTCACCGAGTCACCGCCGTTCATCTCCGCAACTCACCGCGTCGAGCAACGGCCTGGACGACCAGGTCGTCTCCGCCACCACGGCATTGAGCAACACCCTGGTGACCTAGAGGCCCGTGGCCTGCTCCACCGCAGCTTCCCGACCTTGACCATCGCCATCCTCTGCGTGCACCCGCAACACCTCACTCTACGGCACTTCGACATACTTCCATTTGCACGGAACGACCTCAGCTACGTACCTCATGCTTCAATAAACGACCGGACTCGCAACCTAAACGGATGCCTTTTATTTCTCCCTCCGTCTCTATCGACACCCGGAGTCCGTTGCCTCAGCTCTTCGTAATCATCACGAACTTGATTATCTCCAGATAGAGCCATTTCTCTCGCATCCTCAGATCTTGGTTTTCGGTTTAAAGAACATTTTTTGACCTTTTCTAGTTTCTTGACGATCTTCTTACGTTCTACTCTTTGATCGATGAGAAACGCTCTACCTTCCGCAATTTTTATCAAATTCAAAGCGCTTGCATGGGCAATATCAAAAAGTTTGTCTACTTCTTTTGTAAACAAATACTCTTTTTCTTTGTGCTTCAGAATTTCTTCCTTCATTTTTCATCAATAGCAGCCAGTTGTCATGAAACTTAATCAATTTTTCAATGCAGCGATTTTGTTTTCTGGTCGGAATACTAGATTCACTCCACACTTCCATGAGTTCTTGAATATGTACATGCACGGAATCTTTCACATTTTTGGATTCATTTAATATGTGGTGATAATGGAGTAAAACTTGCCGAAGAGTATGAAGTTGGTTAGGCCTCACAATGGCTTAATATTTCGAACCCCAATTTATTTTCAATATCTCGAACCCCAAAAAAATTTCGTCTTAGATGAAAACATTTTATTGCACTGATTCACTCCACAGTCTGCTAAATAAGTATCAAAACTGTTAAAGTTTCTCTATAGAACTCTTCAGTAGTTTATTTTAATATTTATTTAATTGTTTAACACACGAAACTGTCCTAAAGTTAAAATTAAGAATTTTACACAAAAAATTCAAAAACAACACTCGATTGAGCACCCCTTTCTACTTGATCTATCTCGCTGAAATTTAACTATGTTATTTTTATGAATACATGTAACAAAATTCTCGGGGTGGCCAATGAAAAATAATAAAAAAAAATTTTTGGACCACCTTAATATATATATATATATATTTTTTTTTATTAACATTTTTTTTTTACAATTGGTATAATTTTATAATACAAGCTTTTTATATAAACAGTTAAAAAAAAGTAGAGTATAATACAATTGGCAGATTAACCAAAAAAATTCCGAATAGGCATCGCCAGTTCGTGAGTGTTATTAATTAATTAATTAATTTATTATTATTTTTTTATTGTAACATAAATAAGATGGGCTACCTATAAACATAAACATTTAAAAAATATATTATATTAAAGGTCGTTTTTGGTCATTTAAACCTTATCAGACAAGAGGAGCTCTTGTGGCTGATAAAGGATAAGGGATTATGAAATGATAATTTACATTTGTTGAACGTGAGGAAATGGTTTTTCCCAATCGGTTTTAAACAACCATCACACTAAAATTTATTAATTACTATTTAAAAGAGGAGAAGTAGGTATTGCTGATTATTACAAAAATGGTATAAGTATCTATTAAGTTAATGTTTTGATCGATACTTTTTTCACTGTGATATAATAAAATTTTCAGGCCACTGAAAGTTTTCAGCTTTCAGCGGTGAATATACGTAGAGGCCAGCAGTCAGTACCCAATATAAAATAACCGGCGTGGTAGTATACGCCGGCTGCGGATACCGGACCATATAACTAGAAACAAAGGTTCAGCGCCTAACAACTTGGACAATTTCCTGGGAGTTTCTAGCGGATCCTTGCCCAATAACTTATGATGTACCTAATGGAAAGTTTTATACGGCTATTGTCACTGCGGTGGGTTGCCGGGTACCGGGCACCGGGCACTGATGCAAGTTTTCGTCCTCCCCGTTGTTGGGGTATTCGGCGAATTCGCTCGAACCACAATATCGTGATCGGAACTGGAATGCCGGTTTTCACTTCTCAAACACTAATATCCGAATAGTTAAACCGATTAAATAGCTAAGTATCACAACATGATAACTTTGTTGAAATTGTATTAATTTGAAAGTCAACCTCTATTATGAAGGAGGTACGGTGATGAACTTTACAAGAAAAAATCAGGGTTGAAACAAGCGAATGCATTTTAAAATAGAAGTTAAGAATTGTGACGTGCTCCATTTCGGTAGAATGTAGTGGTCATAAAACAATAAAGACTAACATATATTTTATCAATATTTAAGTTGTAGATTCGCTTAGTGCTGAATTTTTCTATAATATATGGAAAAAGCCCAAGGCTGTGTCCGTTCGATAAATTCCTCTTCTAAATAGACTGATTGAAATATTTTAAAGTTGGATGAGAGGGTGCTGTGTTTGTTGTACTGTTATTAAAATGAAATGTTATTGAAATCTCTTAAGCACCAGTTCACAGTTACACGGCAAAAGCATGCCCAAAACTCACCAACAATTGTTATGGAAAGACTTGACTCTTCACGAGACCTTCCTCTCCACAAAGCATCCCAGTCGTGACTTGAAAGAGATTTCCCCAGACCAATTTGGGAAGCGGGTATGGGTACTGCCGCCCCGGAACCTTTTATTGGATAGCCAACATCGCTGCCATAGGTCACCCCAAGTGGTTCGCTAGGTTTGGTGACTTAGCAGGGGTGCCCGGGTTCATGGGGTGAGGTTTGTCCGGGTCTTGGCGGCAGATGCGTCTGCCTACCAGCTGCGTGGCAGGCTAGATAGGGAGAGAGTGGTTGAGAGAATCCCTTTGACTTCTCCAGCCGTACTCTCTCGCAACATTCCATCATAGTTCCTTGATTCTTAAAAATTCACATCTCATGTACCTTTTGAATATATTTTTTTTAACAGTAAAAGAACAACAAAATAAAGCCAAAAAAAACATAAAAAAAGATCTTGTGAACAAAACAGTAATAAACTGAATAATGTTGTATCTGGATTATCGGTTGTATCTGGATTAAACTCCTCACCTCGCGCGCCAAACGATTGTGGTACCTGGCTCGTCAGTTTGCAGCTGATTGTAAGTACAAATACGTTTAGACTAAAGCCGGTCAAATACTTATTAAGAAGGATGACAATTCACGATATTTTCGAATAGTTTCTGAATTGGCTCGCCCCCTCGAATTTACAAACCGCTCAAATTCTAACCAAAATAAACTAAAAAATTTCCACACCGATCATCTACCAAATTACATTGTACAATTGGAGAAATTGTATGTTAAAGATTGCAAAACAAAAAACTATTGCGACTCAGCATAAAATTGTAAAATCCATAAAAAAACTCTCAACTCAAATAATTTTAAATGGATGATTTCATATCTCGCCAAATAGAAAACATCTACACAATCCATAAATACAAATGTGCAAGCACAGACAAATGTCATGAATTTTCCCACCACAAATTTAACGGTTTATTCATATTACACCAAAATATTCGTAGTATTTTTAAAAATTTTGATGAATTTTTTATTAAAATCAATAACTTAATAATTCAACCAGACTGCGTTATATTAACAGAGATATATACAAATCACGAGTCACCAGCTTATCAGCTACCCAACTATACATACATTCCGACAAAAATAAATATTAATAAAAATAGCGAAATCGCTATATTCGTTCACACCAAATTCATTATTGTCACGATTTTAGAACACCCAATATTACTAATTGTATTTAAATTGAAATAAACCCCGACAAATATATTTATCACTTTATTGCCATTTACAGAACACACGAATCGAATTTCACATTTTATAAATCATCTGAAAAATATTGTACTAACGCTTAAAAATAAAACCTGTTTTATTGCTGGCGATTCTAATATTAATAGTAGCAGGGTTACCCGGGTTCGCTCAGGACAAAATTCGAGAGTGTTCTGGGATGTTCCACATTGATGTTCCCGATTCCCTATTCATGAACATTCCAAAATTTTCCAGAATGTTCCGGGATGTTCTGGAAGGTTGTGGAATGCTCTCAAATACTTGCTGGGATGCCCGGCTACGCTCAGGGAGTTGATGTGAGATTAAACTGACGTTCAAAACCACGACGGATCTTGCTTTAAATACACCTACCAATGGGTAGCCCTACCCATACAAAAAGGCTACAAATGTTCTAGAACAATATTCTAGAACATTCCACTACATTCGGGAGTGTTCTGGAATGTTCCACAATTAATGGGATGTTCCGAAATGTTCCCGAAAGTTTCACATTTTCCAGAATATTTCGCAAAATTCCAGAATGTTCCGGGATATTCTGGAATGTTGTGGAATGCTCAAGAATACCCTCGAATGTCCAGGACTTTCTTGAAATTTCTAGGGGGTGAAACATCCAGCCCTTATATCTTCAAAAGCACCCAAAAACCACCCACTTCAAAAATTTTGAAGGGAGGATAGAGATCTACCACACCATATAACTCCCTTGATCATACCGGGACTCGTTTTTTAGTTTTGCGAACCGCTCGTTTTCTAGGCTCACCGGTTTATTTCGCCACTCCTTCCAAAACTTTTTAGAGCTTTATCGAACCTTTTAAAACTTTCCGGAACCTTCTAGACTCCCCGGCACACTCCTGCCATTCATTTCTGAAAGCTTCTAGAACTTTCTCATACCATAATTTTTTAAAACATCAGCGAACCATCCAATATACTCGGAAAACTTCTAGACTTCATCGACATACTCCGTCACTCTTTTCACAACTGTTTACGCCCTTATCGAACCTTCTAGAACTTTCCGGAACCTTCTAGACTCACCAACATACTCTATCACTCCTTCTAGAACTTTTTACAGCTTTATCGAACCTTCTAGAACTTTCCGGAACCTTCTAGACTCACCGACACACGCCGCCACTCATTTCTGAAAGCTCTAGAACTTTCTCCTCTTTTCAAAACTTTCTAGTCTTTTATCGAACCTTCTAAAACTTTCTGGAAGACTGTTCTTGAAATTTCTAAAGGGCGAAACTTCCAGCCTTTATATCTTCATAAGCACGCCCTTTAGGTAAAAACGGGACCCCTTATCCCGGAGGAGGGATAGAGATCTACCACACCATATAGCTCCATTGATCGTACCGGGACTCGTTTCTGAGTTTTTGCGGTCCGCACGTTTTTTTGAACTTTGCGCGTTACTTTATAATATAATATTGATTAACAAAAAATCCGAAAATATTTTCAAAAATGAGTATCTTAATTGCAGGACTGAATTAGATTTAAAATCATGCATACGCAGAAATAAAAATACCCGAGAAATGCATTGACAAAAACCGTATTGTTTAGATTATATTTGGGTAAACATAAAATTACATAACATTTATAAAATCAAAACAATGGTTTGGCAAACGAATATTACTTATACTTGCTTAATATTGTATGACAACGAAACGAAATCAGAAATAAATGCGCGAAGTACGATTAAAAACACCACAAATATTGCCATGTTAGAGAAAAAAAATTGTATTGGTTTACAATATTACAACCTAACGATGTCGAAAAATGCTCAAATATGTTTGAAAAAAAAAACTTATGAATAATATTGAAACCTCCACAACAGAATTCTCACTATACACGAATTCAAAACTCAGACGTATAAAACCTTGGATCACTTGTGGTTTAATAAAATCTATTAGAGAAAAAGAAAAACTATATAAAAATACAATCAAAAGTCCACACGATGAAAAAGCTAAGATCGTTCTCAAAAAACAGAAATAAATTAACAACTTCAATTAAAAAAAGTACAGACGACTACTTTAAAAAAATAATCTCTACTTCAGAAACAATCTGAAAGTTGTTTGGAAAACCGTAAATTATGCAATTGAAAATAAGAAAAAAAAATCAAAAAAATACGTTAAAACATGAAAATAATATCATAGATGTATCAAAAACCCAAAACTAACAGCAAACATTTTTAATTCATATTTCTCTAAAGTAGGAAAAAATCTCCAAACCTATACACACGCCAAAATCTATAACTGGTAATACACAAAAACGAAACACAGTATCCACTTAAAAAAAAACTACTGAAACTGAAATACAACTTATAATAGAAAACAAGAAAGACTGATCCTCTTCAGGTTTTGACCACATTTCTGTGAAAATTCTTAAAACAACGAAAATGTATCTACTGAAACCTCTTAACCATCTTATTAATCTCAGTCTGACTAAAGGCTAAACCAACAAATTATAAACAATTTATAAAATCCCCTATTTTTAAAACCGGTGACCCACAAAATGTTTCAAATTATCGATCGATATCTTTAATATCGAATATAGCAATATTTTGAAAGGATTGTAGATTTTCTGGAGAACAATAAAATATTCCACTGCAATCAATTCGGATTCATAAAAACAAAAACATACAAGACGCAATAGCAAAAGTAACATCTTTTATATACTCGGCACTTGATGAAGGCAATATATGCGCAGAAATATTCATTGACCTAAGAAAAGAATTTGATAGTATCTCACTAAAAAACTGAAATCAAATAACTACAATGATAAAGCCGTCCAATGAATAGAAAGTTACTTGAACAATCGTGCACAATTTGTTAAAATAAATTACCAGACTAGCGACCAAGAAACATCAAATTTTGGTATTCCAGAAGGCACCATGCTGGGACCAATATTGTATGTAAACGACATGTTTATTCAACCATTACGGAGATATTTTGGAGAAATTATCTCTAACGCCGATGACACAGTTTTTATAATAAAAGAAAAACACGGAAAAAATTAATTTAAAAGCCACAGAGGACACAAATAATCTAAAACCTCCTGTCGTTAAATAGTGACAATAACCTCCTGTCATTAAATTGCGATAAAACTTACGTCATCGCTTTCGAAATTAACACTCACTATTCACTATACCTCCAAATCTTCAAATAATCTTACATAATCATTCTCTCACACAACACGATACTAATCACCGAAAAAAATGTTCACTTCTGAAAAAAGCGGATAAAATTAAATGTCTTGGAAAAATCATAGATAAAAACCTAAAATGGACGATTGGACACTGCATCAACGATTTCGGCCACCACATGCCTGATGTGATTTTCCACACTTGACTGTCTCAAATGCTATTTCCTTGCGAACCTGATTCCATCAATGAATTTGTTTTTGAGTAAAAATTAACTATTTTATGATTTTTTTAAAACCTTCCGTCCTCTCTGCCGCACCCTAGCATTTTAGAGAAATCATCAACGGGAAGACTGCTTCCCCTATTTCCACTTTATATAACGTCGTTGATTTCCACATGAATTTCACATAAAAAATTAAACTTGTTTTTCTTCTCACGGAATACATGGATGTCTGTCTTTTAGTTAAAGGGTCTGGATTGCGATATGATTGTATTAACTGTACCTATATATGTGAAACACGTGACTGTATTAATTATAGGTACATATATAAAATATAAACTCTTCTTAAATCCACCAGCACGGAAGATCTGTAATACAATAATATGTTTAATTTTTTAAGATAAATTAATAAAAAAAAAAAAAAAAAATATATATATTCATTTTGGGAGGCGGGTATGGGTACCGCCGCTCCGGGAATAATTTATTCAATAATCAACACCTCTGTCGTAGATCACCCCAAGTGGTTCGCTACGTTTGATGACTTAGCAGGGGTGCCCCGGTTCATGGTTCATGAGCTTGGTCAAGGTCTTGGCGGCCGATGTGTCTGCCCGCCCGCTGCGTGGCAGGCCGGATCGAGAGAGAATAAATGAGGAGGTCTTTTGACCTCTCTAGCCAGAATCCTCGACCCATCGCCTTGCACCGCAGTTGAAGGGATGGATTCATATGTCCGTCACTCGTGGACACACTGACCCCCAGATTCCTACCCATCCCTCATTCCTATTTTCTTCCCAGAACATTCTCTTCTGCCTTTTATGTACCTACTTAAAACATCATCGCAGTAGGTATCCCTTGTATCTGATTCATATATCAACATTTTAAAAAATTCCTCGTTTTTTTTTAAAACCTTTTTGAAAAGAAAAATAGAACATAAAAATAGAATCTCAAAATTGTCCTGATTTTTAAACGATGTATTTTACGTATATCTTTATATATATTTCTTCTGTCCGTGTGTATGTCACTGAACTCCTCCTAAACGGCTGGACCGATTTTGATGAAATTTTTTGTGTGGGTTCAAGGGAATTCGAGAATGGTTTAGATTAACAATTTGGTCCACTGGAAAATGTTAATTAATTTTTTATTTCTAAGGAGTTTTGGAATGTTTTACATTGGATCCGGCAGACTGCGCTACCATCGGAGTATCGAATATTCAATATTATTCTATTTTAATTTTAGTTTGTCACGACAGTTGTGTACAGGACGACGTCTGTCGGATCCGCTATAAATAAATAAAATAAATTGTGGAACATTCCAGAACACTCTCGAATGTTGTCCTGAGCGAAGCCGGGTAACCCAGCTAGTTTATTATAAAAGTAGTCTAAAACAAATTTGTGTTTTTTTTTTATTGATGTAATTTACATTTAGAGAACATTTTTAGGCAGGTACCAAGCATTTACAGAGTCCGTAAATTGTGGATTTTTTTCGTAATTTCTGATAACTTTCTACCAACCAAAGTCACGAAGTAAGCCATTGAAATGCAATTTTTTAAATATTAAAAAAATACGCGGAGATTGAGTGATTTTCAACTACGCTTGGATCAATTAATAATGTATACTGAACAAAAGCAAAAGAGTTGGTTTTAACAAACGGAATTTCGGAGGAAAACACAGTTCAGGCGGGAAAACGGGTGAGAATGTTAGGAAGGGCGGGAAGGGGTTGTTGAGATTGGTTGAAGGTTAGGGTAATTTATTGTGGAAATGATGTAATTAGTTAATTTTTGGAAAATAAACGAGAAAAGTGGAGAACTGGGGAAATGATTATTTTGATCAAAATAACAGTTTACCAAATACACGCAACAATATCATGGAAAGGTATTCTTTTAGGTAGCTAATTTTCTTTCATTTAATGCCCTTATGGGTACGAATTATCAGAATTTTTTTGATTGAATTTATTTTTATGGTAACGCGATTTTCAAAATGGACCCGTGGTAAAAAAAAATTTACGATCCATCAATTTTTTAAAGTTAATTATCACGTCCTGTACAAGTTCTATTCTAGTTCTGTTATTATATTATTATAGAAACTAGTGGTCGTCCAATGATCGAAATTCGACCATAATTAATTTAATGTGTAATGTTTTTTTAATTGATTTAATGTATTTGTTGTGCATAATTTAAAAAACATATTAGCATTCTGCACTCCTTCTCTATATAATCTATAAGTGTGCGAAATTTCATGCTCGTCCGTCCTGGCAATTTTCGTAAAAAGGGGTACAAAGTTTTTGCTTCACGTATTAATATACTGATGATGATGATAATGATGATTATCACAGAACTTGAATAGAACTTTCACAGAACGTGAAAATTATCATAAAAAAGTGATGAATTGTTACAATTTTTTTAAACAACCCATTTTAGGTTCTCAGGCATCCACAATCCAATCTTAACATCTTTAAAAATTTCATTGAAATCTTTAATATTATATATTTTTTTAACCATGTGATCTTTGTTCATTAGGGTGTTATGGTTTTTTAATGAAATCTGAGGAGGTTTTGGTAAAGAAAAAGGCGTGGAAAGAAAGGTGGGCATGAATCTGACATTCAGTGTATCCAGGAGTGACATAGATATGAATGCATCCTTACCATTGCGGTGTAAGGCAACCGGTCAGCAGAGTCCGGCTGGATAGATCAAAGGGTCTGCTGCAACCGGCCTCTCTCAATTCGACCCGCCGTGCACTTGGTGGGCAGACGCATCCACAGCGAAGACCTGAATAAACCTTACCATGAATTTTTATAGGGGTCAGACTAGTCTTGTAAGCTGCTCCCCAATTGATTATGGCATACTGAAGAATAGACTGTACACTAATCCGCAGTATATTGAGTATAGATTTTTCGTAGATAAGAAACTTCTAACAGAATATATAAATTCATTTCATAATTCTTTTTATTGTAAGGCCGATGTGATCTTTCCATTTTAGGTTTTTATCTACGATTATTTCAAGATATGTAATTTTATGTGCGAGAGAATGATTATGTAAGAATATTTGAAGATTTGGAGGTATATTGTTAGTGGTTAACACACGTAGTGAAGTACGGCAGAGGTGTTGGTTATCCAATTGGTACCTATACTCGCCTCCGGAAAAGGGTATCTCCTCATCATAAAAATTATAAAGAAATTAAAGAATGTGCTGTTCAGTAAACAGATATTTCAAATATGTAGAGTTGAAGGTGGATAATACGAAATTAGCTGAATACTGGTCTAGAAATTTTGAACAGAATAAACTGTGACACCAAAGGTATGTTTTTAGGTTTTCACGGCTAAAAGTATTTTTGTTATTTATTTTTGGAGTGTTATGCCGTGTTTCCTACCTCCTTCTTCAGCCAACGTTTCAGACAGCGTTACAGTGTCCATCATCAGGGCCATGTTGGTTATCCAAAAAATGGTTCAAGGGCGGCGTAACCTAAACCCGCCTCCCAAGTTGTTACTACCTACTTCCATATAATGTTTTTTTTAACCCTTCCTGCGTTTACACATTATACTTTATGATTTTGATAGATATGTAGGTGTAGGTAAATAATTTTAAAGGCACTCTTGCTTGTGAAGCGGTTTACTCGACGATAAAAAATAACGATTATTTACCTTTTCAAAGCATATACGAGTAGTTTGGATGCAAATTCAAATTTGAGTTGCAAATCTGTTTTGCACGAATAGAATATAAACACCATATCCATATAAACACTAAAGGGTATAGCTTATAGGTACCCACGTAATATTTCCTTAATAAGTAAAAAATACATAAATCGACAATTTTCTACCTAACTTTTGCCTGTTACCATTATAATATGTGATATGTACTGTTTCATCAATATAAATAACTAAAAATAATGCAATTAAAGATAATTTGTTTTGAACTTGTTCTTGAACCTCTTACATGCTTATATAAATATGATATCATTATCTCGTATGTAATATACTTGTGTGGGTTTGTTTTCTATCTTGTTTTGAAAATATCTTATTATATGTTAATAAATTTACCTTTTTATCTTTATGTGCGTAATTAATATGATTCTACTTCCAGGAAAACCTTACTTTTTTATATTTATTCTCGAAAAGCGTGTGTTCTAATTTAAGACCTATATTTCATCTTTTCATTTTACCCGTAATGGATATGAGGAATAATGATCTTTAAAAGCTTTAAGCATTTCCAGTATTTTCGAGTAAAAAGTACCAGTAGAATAAAAAACGCTACGCTAAAAATAATGTCACATGAAATAAAATAAAACTTTTTCTCCTTTGAATTCTCCTATAAAAATTCTTCCAGATAGTAAGGGAATTAGATATTATTCTAGATTTTCACGGCAAAAAGTATTTTCGTTATTTATTTTTGGGGTGTTATGCCGTTTGCGCTGCCTCCTTCTTCAGTCAACGTTTCGGATTGCATTTCTGTGTCCGAAACGTTGGCCAAAGAAGGAGGTAACGCAAAACGGCAAAACACCGCAAAAATAAATAACGGAAATGTAAAGGAATTTAAAAAAAAATCAAAACACACCTGAAAGCTGCACGAACTTTCATTTAGTCTTTTTTCTACTGTGCTTGGGGAATATTTTAGAGCTTTTAAAATATTAATAATCACTAAACTGAAGGTAAGTTTTAATGCCGGGAATCAAATATTATTTTGGCTGAAGCTCACATTCTAATGAATTCCGACGAATTCGTAACTAAAATAGATATTATTTTAAACGGGATATGAGTCATTTATCGTCAACACTCTTGGCTCTACAAACCCTGGTGGGTCTTGGCCTCCTCAAGAGTCTTCCTCCACTCATCTCGATTTTGTGCAAGCTCTCTCCAGTTAAGAAGCTCCAAGGTAAATGTGCCATTAATATATAAGATAAATAATAAGAGTACTTAGATACCATTGTAATATTTTACGTAAAATGGTTTCAACAATTTGTAAAACGTTTTTCAACTGTAACATTAGCTTTCAGTACCAGATTTTATATTTCTAGATGACGATTATATTCAATATAAAACATCTGAGATCCTGGTAATTTATTATTCAGAATTGATTAAAATGTACCCCGCACAATGATTTATTTTCTAGGCCTGTTAGGGCTAATTCGACCGTTGCGTTGGTCTATCTAATACGCCGCATATTTGTGTACTAGCCTTCTTCATTTACGTCGTTAAGAATCCGAATATACTTATAATATAAGAATTGAGTAGGTATGTTATCAAAACACATAAACTTATTATTTGTTTTATATAATTATTGGAGAAACCAAACTTCTCTCATCCATCTGTAACCTGTGGGTCTATGGCATCCCCAAAGGGGGTATGTTGCGAGGCTGTGCAGGTATTGGAGACTGGAGAGGGGATGAAGATGGTAAGTTGAAGGGGAGAAGTACCTGGCTATTCAAATCTGGCAACCCAACATGGCTAAAGCTATTTCAATAAAATTGAAAAGAGATATTTCACGAAGAAAAATTAAGAAATAATCACGTAAAACCAAGAATATTTTTGTCCGCCTTTCTTTTGCTAAATTGTTTTTAAACCAATTTTGTAATGATGTAAAATTGTCTATCTTTGATGTTTATTCATTTAGGTCAGGGGGATTTTTATGTAGGTACCTAATACCTATGTACATTATGTAGTGATTATTGGTTCCAAGGATTCTATTGGTGGGAAGACACATACAGATATATTACACAACCTTTCTGGATACTGAAAATCCAAGTATGTTTCGTACAATCAACATCCCAGGATATGGCTCTAATTAATAAAGATATTCCTACGTCTAAGTGAATTCCTGTGAAACATTATATCAATCTGATTTTGCCAGTTTTTAATTGTTTTTTTCCACATTTAATTATGTATTTGCGTTCCAAAATGATAGACATTCAGCATAAAAAAAATTGCGTAGTGACTTGATTTGACTAACCAGATACTTCCCAACCTTCTTCTTAGCGTCTCCTTCCCCTCCCAAAACCTTCAGCCTCCCAACACATCCTATTTGGGGATGCCATAGCCTACCTACTCCAAATGGTTGGCGGGAGTCAAGGCCGTCCTGTGCTGGTGCAATTGGAGCAGTCCGCTAAAGAGCAAGGAGCGAAGGCGCTGATAATTCCTAACACCTAACACAGCGCCCTTGTAGTTTTTACAAACGCCAGGCGCCCCGTTTGGCTCAGGACCGTCACTGGCGGCAGTTGGAACTCTTGTGCGGTATTATTATTAAAAATCAAATAAAAATATGACTTTCTGATGAAACACACTTTTTTTTGTGTGATTACTTTAAACTGAAGTGACGTCTGTCAAGTTAATTATTTCATTACATGGTTCATTGGCATTGAAAGCAAAAGTCAGGCACACAAATAATAATAATCTTATCTTGCGTCGAATTATACTCAACTCAACTATTAACAACTATGAACTATGAATAATATAAATAATAAATATACTAAAACTGCAACATGAAATCAGAAAGTCTCGCGATTGGAAGTAGGTACGAAGTTGGTTGCTTTGGTTTCTAGTCAATCTATTTAGTGGAAGCTTTTCTTTTCCCTCTGGACCAACACTCAGATGACAGTATTCCAGAGTTTTATTCTTTTCTACGAAGGAACAACTCTGTTTTTGAAATCTTCGTCTTTTGCATTGAAGATTAAAAGAAACAGAAATATTTTAATAATAAATATCATTATTCACAGTCTGTATCACTATTTAAGCTTATTAATGCTTTTTTTATTTTTTATTTATTTATTTCTATTCTTGTACATACACTTTACAAATAATTACATAGTTTACATAGATAACAGGTTAGTAATAAGAAAAAAACATGTTAAAGATCCGTAACTGTATGTAAATAGGTTAGTCGTAGTGTTTTGTGAACACCTCACTAGGCGAACCGGTGCTGAGGTGTTCCCATGTTTGGGATTAAGTGCTATTCTGTCGACCTAAGTAGAAACACTGTATCCTCCTTGATATTGTCAAGAAGGGCACTGTGGGTCGACCCATGGCGGCAGTATCCTACACATAATTTAAAAGATTAGTTTCGGTGGGGATCTATATATATAGTTGTTCTTAGAATCTAGATTATGAGTAAGATAAATAATTGTCTTGATAAACGGTAGATATATTTTTCTATGGACCACGCGCCAATGGTATAATCACGGATATTGTGGTAATATTTTCTGTCTCGAAACAAAGTTTATTTAATTATATTTTTTTATATTTGGGATGGGTTATGTTTGGTTAGGTGTTATAATTTTTTGAGTAAATTGAATACCTTGTTGCTTGATCCAGTCTTTTATGTGTTTTTTGAGAACTATGGTAGATGAATTTGTAGTTAGTAGTTGCTTCAGTGTGGTGGGCATGCAGTTATATAGTTTGGTTGCGTAGTACTTAAAGTTTCTTTGCCCGTGTGAGGTATGAGTTATCGGTATATTTAGTGTTTTATTTGTAGAGGCCTGGTTTTAATTGATAATTGGGTTTGCATTGGAACGTGGAATTTATGTTGGAAGAAGTAAAGTAGAACAGATTTGGCATACAGTTGTCTTATTGTCATGACGTCTAGTGTTTCGTAAATTACATTTGAGCTTGTGTAGCGAGGAACTTGGAGGATAAGTTTGATTGTTGCCGTTTCGTTTCAGTTTGTTTGTGATGTAAGATATGTGGTCAGTCCAGCGTAAGTTGGCATCTATTATAACTCCAAGGTATTTAGTCTGATTAACCCTTTCAATTCGCTCGCATTGACATGTACGAGAAGTTTGACCACAGTTATGTAAGATAAGGTCTGTGTGCGGTGGAGGTTGGCCTCTTTGTGTGATGCTGTGTGTAATATAATTGGTTTTTGTTGTGTTTATTTATTTATTTATAAATAAACGCCCTTTTTCGGGGCTTTTACATATATAGCATAGAAAAAACATTTTATTGTACATAACTGAACTGCCTCAATAACAATATTTTATATTTATTCAAAGATAAATTGAAGATGTCCACTGACTTGGTATAATTGTGTTAAGGGTAAGAATGTTGTTGTTAAGCCAATTTTTGACTACCGATAAATTATTTTTGGCCTTTGTATATACCTCATTCCATGTTTCTGCCTGGCAGAGAAGTACTGTATCGTCAGCAAATGTTACGATTTGACCATCGATATCAATGTCACATAGGTCGTTAATGTAAATAAGGAACATTAAGGGACCAAGAACGCTTCCCTGTGGTACTCCATATCTAGATAGAAGTGGCTCGCTTGACATGTTGTTAATTTTAACTTGTTGCATTCTACCCGACATGAAGCTTTTCAGTAAGTCTAGTTCTATTTCCTTCTAGCTTTATTTCCTTCGTTTATGTTTTTAACTGTCCCAGTTACAGAAAAATGAAAGGGCACTTACTTTAATGTAATGCAGTTGGTCACGTATATATACACATATTGATAATGGTTTGTTTTTGTGGTAGCAATCGTTTATCATCATTTAATATACTTTGAAATACGAGCTTAATCATTTTTCGAGTTCAATTTGCAAAGCTCTGTTGCCTTTTCAATGCAAGAATTTAGTTAAAACACGGATTTCGGTTTTTTTTCATTTACAAGGACTGAGCGTCAAAAAATCCTGAAATTTTAAGACGCTTCTTGCAAAGCATGTACAATATTGTAGTATTGGAATGGTTTTGATCAGAATCGGAATCTTCCGGCTGAGGTTGAAAAGTTTTCAAACCCCGACGTTTGCGTTATTTTAACAAGAATTCGTAAATTTGGATAGCTAAATAATTAGCGTCGGCCACCAAAAAGCAATAAAATAAAACGCCTGTGATTCAGGCAAGCTGGCCGCCCCGTGCGCTGGGCGGCCGCTATTATCCGTGGCCGGGCGCCAATACGGCCCGAGTCATCCCAGCCAAATTATTAACTCATTCCGGCAAATTTAAAAAATCGCACTCCCAAAGGCGTTTATAGGCGCCACTTTATGGGTCGCATGGTGATTCAACTCTTAACTGCCACTGCGGTATTGGCAATAACGGATTTTCAGTGCATTTCATTAGATTTGTGTAGGGTCCGATTGAATATATAAATTGTATGGGATACTCGATTTCGCCCGGTTTAAACAATCTTTTTTTCATATTAAATGAATACGAATTAAGACACAAATAAAAATATGGCGTGATGTCTCATTTATCGATGGTTGAATAGATATTCTGAGGGCGAGAAGTTTGTTATGGAAATAATGTAGCAAGCTGGACACAGTGCGGCTAATCTAAAATTTTTAAATATTAAAAGCTGTATAAATTCCATAAAGCCTTAGCTTATCGTTCGAGAGTTTGTGTTGCTTCTGTAATAATCAATAAACATCACCCAAACAGGCAGATTTCATAAATAAAGTCTATATCACGACGGCCTCCGTGGTCCCGAGGTAAGACTCTGGACTCACAATCCGAAGGTCGCGGGTTCGAACCCGGCGTGCGCAAATAAATTTTATTTGATATTTGTGTTATTTCACAATTTATTCTTTTAAAATAATATGTATTATATTTGCGGCACGTTCCAGAGTGGAAGATACTATCAGTATCGCCCTGGTGTAAGACCACCATTCAGAATTGAAACGTTGCTTGAAAAATGGCTTTAGCCGTGTTTAGTGACCAGATCTGAATAGCCAGGTACTTCCCCACCTTCCTCTTCCCTATCTCCTTCCCCTCCCCACTACCTTCAGCCTCACAACATACCCCGATTGGGGATGCCATAGTCTCACTGGCTCCAGACGGGAGCAGTTGGGACTCTTGTGCGGTATTAACTATAAAAAAAAAAAAAAATATCAAAATAAGAAGGATAATAGTGTTTCTCTGGAAATCGAGACCTAAAGTAAGTGTGCCTCAATATTATATCAAAAACAAATTTAAAACAATTTCCCCTACCAAAGGTGAAATCCCAATCAGAAGAAAGGATTTATTACAGGAGGGCTTTTCAATATAAACCTGTCTTGTATAAGCACCACCGACTAAGCACGATATCTATTGGCAATTACTTGACTATTTACTTAATTCCCAATCGATCGGGGGCCAAGGAGCCAGGAGCTAAACCCCTTAAACGAATGGGCGGCGATCACAAGGGACCCCCTGAGAGGGGGTGACTTCTCAGCAGGGTAGTTCTCAGTGGCAGAAAGCAAACTACCTCCTAAACTAGGTCCGCTTGGTCAGCACCTCGGACTGCTGAAGTGTTCCGCTCACTCCCGAAACACCATTTATTACACTGCCTAAGCAGGGGGCTGTAGGATGTAGGCTCTAGCCTGTGGGCTGTCGGTAGGGTGGCTCTGTACGTCAGGATAGATCGCGGGGAAGAGGTGGGAGTGTTCGGGCGGGAGAGGATCATCCCCCAGGGCGAGGACGGCAATTTTCAAACAGCCATTTTCCCGGAAAGATGAAATTTACCTATTGTACGGTATTTTGACGTGTCCATAACACAGGTAGGTTTGTAGGTAGCAGTGGCGTGCGGCCCACAGTAATATGACAAATATGGACTGGAAAATTTTTCACTCAAAATAAAATAGAGTTTTTTTTTAAATCTCATGAATCATATTAACACAGAAATTTAGACAAAATAGTTTTCATATTTTTTGGATATTTGTTCAAATTCTTATATCAGGTCATGCAATGAAATTCTCTATCCGATAAATTTTGTATAGCGCCATTGCCAACAATATGGTGCTTATCTCTTACGTATTCGAGAAAATTTATTTTATTTGTTACATAACTAATATTTTAAAACATAATTTGGTGGGCCTCGCTGGTTATCTTAACCGTGTTGAAACCCCCATTTTACAATACAAAAATCAAAAAGATACCAAGTAATATATTTTAATGAAATACATAAAGGTGGTAATGAAAAAAAAAATGCCTAAATCTGGACTCATAAATAAAATAAATCAATAAAGTTGTGGTTTGTTGCGAATTTACAGTGTTACCCGTTTGTTAGAAATGATCATCTCGCCAGATTATTGATAAGTAGGTAGATAATGCCATTGATTTTTATGATTGTATTGGATTTTACATTAACTCCACACAGGAGGCCCTGAGGAAAAAATAATTTCCCTCAGGGCCTATGTCATCTTTGAGGATGCTGTGTGGAGGGAGTTTTTGAGGAGAGGAAGGAGTGAACATGGGTCTTGAAGAGACCCATATTGTAGGAGGGAGGAAACACAGAGGCCGGCAAATCGTTCCACAGCCGAGCTGTTGAACTCAAGAACGAGTCGTAGAAACGACCCGTTCTCATGTGACTAATGTCAACCGTGTACAAATGTTGAGCGCGCGTTTGGCGTGTTTCCCGACTATGCACCGGTGCCGAGGGGATCAACGACGCTAGTTCCTCGGAGCATCTTCCATTGTAATACCGGTAGAACAAGGACAGCATTCCCACCTGGCGCCTGTGCTCTAAAGATTGCAATCCGTTAGTTAAATTAGGAGAATCTATCAAACGGACCGCCCGTTTCTGCACAGAGTCAAGGGTTTTTTCAGGTATTTTGGGGCTCCAGACCAGAGGTGGCTGCCAAATTCAACCATGGGGCGCACTTGCGATTTGTACAGGGCTAGCAGTTGTGTACTATTAAAGTATCTGCGTGCCCTGTACAGTATGCCCAGTTTCTGAGAGGCTAACTTAACTCTGGCCTCGATGGAGCCCCCGTACCTGAGCTGGTCACTTATTTACACCCCAAGCTGAAATTATTACCCTCAGGGGCTATGTCATCTTTAGAAATGCTGTGTGGAGGGCTGGATACAAGACTTTATTTATGTGTATTGAAAATACATTATATATTATGGAATGTGTCCTGTACTATATATAATAGGAATGAATGTGAGGGACACCGCTGATGCGAAGCAACCTTTATAAATATTACACGTTCTTTAAATTTCTGGATATATTTTCACACAAAAGTTTGTAATATCAACTCACATTATTCAACCGTATTCTTTTGAAGCTCTAGAGTAGGTCCACAAAATTAATGAAATTAGTACGTTCTCGCAATAGTAAATTAAAAATAATAGGAGCATGTCAGCCTGCGAGCCGTCTTGTCCACAAAAAATACAATATCATGTATTTTATTTATTTTATGTATTTATATTTATGAATATTGAATGTCCAATTGAGGCTGATAGTGGGAGCATGAAACGTGTTATTGAAACTAAAGGTATTTTCTGGTATTACGTTATTGTTATGTCGGATTACGATTCGGATTTATGTATGCCTACGGGAATAGCAGAAAGTTACAGCTTATTTTCATAATCTATTTATTACTACTAATCTAAAATGTTTTTGTTGTTGATCATTTTTTCTTCTTCATAATTTGGTAGCGTTAAAACATGTTTCATAGGATGAAAGATTAAAAAAAATGTTAATTACAGAGTTATTAGTTAAAATAGGTGTAATACACAATGTTTAATGCGGTAATTACTAGGATGATACAAACATTACGATATTGTTAAATTACAAAGAAAACTTCTTTCTCTATCCAAATGACGGAGGGGTTTTTGTTGTGGGGGAGTTATTTTATTGATACCTACTTTGTAAAAGTTTAGTCTGAAAAGCGTGGTGTTTCGCACTCAAGCCCCTTATGAGAAAGAATTTATAAGATTTATAGATTTGGATCAAAGCTACAAAACGAAAATATTAACGTTTTTAAAACTTGAGGGACATTAACATTTGGATCTCTATTTCAAAAACTGTTTCAATAATTCTCTTTTTAGTTGAAATTCATTTTAATAAAGTATTGCAGTGTTTAAGTTGAAATTTGATGCATGCTATTATCATATTTCAATGGATAACGGCACGGCGGATCAAGAGCTTCCGTCGAGCAGATAAGTCGCGAACTTGCGATGAAAGCGACGCGACGTATGACTCCTCCCCCGGTCCATTCTTCCATTTGTTCGAGATTCGTCCGCTCCGCTGATTTCACATTGATGCATAAGGCCATAAGGGTGTTATTGAAAAAGCTCCCAGTTATAAGGCGTCAAACAGAGAGTGTGAGCTTTTGTTACGTCTCTGCATTGGCTCGGCTTCAATGGTTTTTACAGATAAAGTCCGCCGAAAAAGGTTGAACGGATCTATTTAACATGTAAAAGACAATCTTTCTTATTACGTAAATTTCTGTGAAAAACTGTTTGACAAGTAGAATACAAGTTAAAAGTCCATTCTTGGATTTGTTGGTATGACTGACAAAAATATGAAGTGTAAAATATTTACATTTGAAGGAAATCACAATTTGAATGTCTTGTAATATTCACCGAGAAAACATTACGTAGGTTCCTTAACACTTTAAAATAGATAACATTTATCGATATTTATATGGCTGCAAGCAATTTACATACTCACGTAAATTTAACACGACAGTAAAAAACAGCAACAGTGTTTTATTTACGAGTTTCGGTGAACTAACTCCTCCGTTAAAATCCTCCAATTTATTTTTAATTTATCCTTCGAATTTGTTTTCAAGTGTTCTAAGAAAAGGTTACATAGATTTGTTTGTCTTTGGTAAAATAAAATAAATATCATTATGTTAGTGATAGAAAAATACAAGCACGTCCACTTAAGTTAAATTAACGTCAACCATTTTAGAGCGTTTGATTTAGGTAACTAAATGAAATCCTGGAATTTATTAGTCAATAGACCTTTTCATCTCTCAGAAGAGAGACAAATGTTGGTTAGAATAAGGCCTCATCAATGGGGATGCGCTGCCTCTCCATCCCTGGCCGGAGGTGGGCGGGGAGCGGGGAGTGTGGGCGAGTGAAGGTGGGTTGTGTTAAGGGTTTTGGAATTCCTTACGTGACATTCCACACGTCCAACATTTTTATGGAGACATCCTGTGAACGCTTTACTAAAGCATTCCGTACCTAGACTTTTTATTAGTGAGCGAGGTTCTCAAAATAGACGGCTTCATGGACAACGCTTTAAGTTGATTAATCCTTGGAACTGGAAAACGTAGTTTAGGAATTAAACTTCCAAATTTAAATTACTTACCTCCAAGAATTTTAGATTTAAAATCAGATCTTGGATATCTTCAATGCTTTACCACACCAACCAAAATAATTTGAGTATATTTGTCACACGTTCCAGAGTACAAAGATACTTTCAGTAACATCCTGATAAAACACCCCCAACTGAAATACCAGATCTCTAAAGCCTCACAATATATCCAAGTTACTGGGGATGCAATAGTCTCACTGTCTCCAGAGGGTTGAAAGCAGTTCCGACTCTTGTGCGGTAGGTACTCACATAAAAAAGCGTAACCTCACATATGAATCTAGTATATTGTATTTTTGTTAAGGCAATGAAAGATTTAAGTTCTACTTCATTAAATGTCAATTTATTGTCAAACTAATTGTTTTATAACAACAGATTTCTTTTTTTTGTTTGTTTGGAAGTTTTCTGAATAGATTGGCTTCGTGTATCTACCCAAAACAGAAAAGTGGGACAGAAAAATAACTGTATTCAGGAATTACACTTAGTAATAAAAATAACTTGAACTAGTCTTGATCTTTAAAATAACTTGGAAATATTTAACTCTCCGCATGCCTGGCGAAATTATACCATGAGATACCTGGTAGGGTCTGTGGGACCGGCGAGACCTAATCGATTATTTTATTTGTGTACATTAATATTATTCTTTTTCTTTTTTCAATTATTTTCAAGTCAAAAGAAACAAAATTTCAGAAATTATAACTCCTTTATTCACAGTGAGCAAATATAATCACAGTAAAACATAATTTTTATATAACAAAAATATAGTGCTTTTTTTATAATCTCGAAAAACTTAATATTTAAACTTAATATTTATTGTATAAACAAAATGATGCATCGTGTGTCATAAAGAAACCGTTTTTCAATATTTAATATGAAAAATATTTTTGTGATAAGCTTGGTTAGAGTTTTAGCACAGAAAATGTCAATTTTTGAGAGAAGAAAATTGAAAGCTATAAACAAAATACTTTCTCCTGCGATATTATGTGTAAGGACATGTTGTGTACCTGTACTTTATAGGTATGTGGTTAACAATCATCACTAAAACATGTTAAAAAGGAAAGTAAATGGAGTTTAAGTGAATAAAGTGAACAGTTTCTTAGGGAGCTCTGATTTCTTCAATTAAAAGTGCTTTAATAACCTCTGCAATTAGTCTCAAAGACATTGTGTACATCTTGAATAAAACACCAATTATAGAAAACGAAATAAAAAATTGTAGCTCCTTTTTTATTACTTTTATTGTTCTTCAAAATACAATCCCGTTAAGCCGCAATTAACCTTCATCTATTCTTCGGGTCATTTTGACCCGAAACTGAAATTTAGCTGATCATAAAAGTCGTACCTAATTATTAATAAAAAATTTAAAACGACTCCATGTCAATTATTAATTATCCCTTATCAACAGTATTGTGAAATTATGGATAGTCTCTTACCTCAAGAATTTTTTTTTTCTTTCTCGGGTCAATAATACCCGAGTGTGAAAAGGTCCTCGGGTCAGAAATGTCTATGTCGTGTAAATAAAAATGCTTTATTACAACGATGAGGTTCCTAAGAATACACTTACACACTTATACTTACACTTTACTTGTTTCCTTATTTTTATTTAAGAAACATGCACAACAAATAATTTATTATTATTTTTTATTTTAACTTTTTATGAGTAAGATCTGAAACTGTAATATTTAATTAAATGAAGACATTATGAGCGAAACTCAATCGAAAATCTGGAAACAGAAAAATCAGAAAAAGATATTTACACCTCTGGGACTCGAACCCAGGACCTCCCTACTTTCCGGGTCGGGTGCTCTTATCCACTGAGCTAAGGTGTCGATATCCAATTCGGTCACCTTTAACTGTACCATACTTCGACTAAGAACCACCCATATTATCTTCATTTTTCTTAACGCATATTTTTATTGGCTGCCATCTTTATGAATGACTGCAAGATTCAACTCGAAATAAATGCAATCTAGATGGTGTCTGGATAAATTTTTATCCATTTTATTTAATGTGCGACATCTATTGACTCTTCTGCAAGTAATTTAATAACCAATTTTTCAGCATTTATCCAGTTTGCTGTTTGCTGAGTCACAATTTTTTTTATATTACTTGGTAACATGTTAAATATTTTGGACGTATTGTATTCTAGGGTTTGCAATCCGAAGTTATTGCTATATTTTGGAACAAGCATTCCTTCATTCTTTGTGAACCTAGTATTATGTTCATGTTCCACTTTCCTCTTATATTCAGCGTCAGATATATGCTGAAACAATATTTTGTACCTTAATAAGGCCTACACCGGTAAGGTAGTTAAATTCCGATACAACAATGATATGTTTCGACCCTGTGAATAAATATGTTTTAGAACTAATAATTTAACCATAGCATGTGCACTATTGCATGAAGGACGGGTTTCATTATTTACTATTTACTGCCTTCAAATTTTTTTACAAACATGTCAAAGCATGTTCGTCACGTACTGCTTCTGGTTGAGGTGATTGAGGTTTGTTTTGACCAGAACCCTTTAGATGGTAAGTTTTAGTTCTCTTGGCAGCCTTTCATTGTAGACTGTTTAAATTGTGGTAACACAAGTTCCCTTGTCAACTGTTTCATAAAAAGGGACCTCTCCATAGGTTCCTTATTTTTGCACGACTGATAACCACTTAAATATAATATTCGGTAGAATATGGCCATTGAGTTTCTATGAGAAAATGCTTATGCTGACAATCCGCCTCGGAGACTCCAATACTTACGTTTTGGCTGACAACCCGCCTACCAGACGAGTCGTCAAGTATGCGACAAACACTGCTACTGCACCGACAAAGCAAAGGACACCGATCGAGAAATCCTAGGAAGGTACCTGGAGGGATAAATGGTAAGATAGAAGGAGGCGGAAATGTATGATTGAATGTAGCGTTCCGTCTGACAGACACCCACGTCAGCAATTAAAGTTTAACGTTTTAAATATGAATAGTAATAATGTAAGTATTCAAATATCTGGCTACCGCCTCACCAGCTTTTGAATATTAAAAAATAGTTTCACGTGTATACAAATATGGAATACCAACATTTGCTATCCAATTATTTATTTCTGATTGATTGGTAGTGCAAAGAAATAAATTCTAACAAGTGGGAACCGTACACAGAATAAGAATAATCTTAAGAGGAAATAACCACACAAAACCGGAAATATGTCATTTGTAAATCAAATTTTAGACGTATTGATTTTTTTTCTACAAAAAATTATGAATTGATTTCGAAAGACTGTTCTTTTATCTAGTAAAGCTTTGTTTTAAATTTTGAGAAAATATGTTTATTTTTGGTACAATAAGGTTTTACCGTAGGTCGTTGGCAGATATGTTAAATTTTCAAACAAAGTTTTGTATTATACAACATACATTTCAAATCATATAACCGTGCATTAAAATAAATCAATACATTATTTGGGAAAGCTACTATTAAGAATTTTAATTTTAGTTCAAATAAAACTATAAATAAAAGATCCGCGCCCTTGTTTTGTGACGAAAATACTTCAGTTTGTCTATTTATTTACGGTCTTACAAACTAATATATTTAAAAAATATATACTCTTATTTTGCTTAGACACTATTGAAAAATTATATATACTTATGAATATAAAATAATTACAAAAAGTACATAATTTTAATAGTTTTATCATCACGAGTTTGAGCATTTTTGAATGTAGGTATTTATCGAAGCAAATTTTGATTGAAATTAAATCGATATTGAGTTATTATGTTAAAATGCTGGTATAGAGAATAATTAATCTTTCTCATCGGAATCGCCCTGCACAGTTGCAAGGGTATAATCGCAAGATCATCGTTCGATGAAATTCAAATTCTCGGCCGCTGGTTAGTGGCTCTTAATTGCACCATTTATTTTATCAATATGATATAAATAATAAGTTTGGTAAGTAAGTAGAGGTCCCAAAAAAAATTCTATACATTTTTTAACCCCCCCTTCCTTCTCCTTTTCCCCCCAGGATCAAACCACCCATGTGGATGCTATAGCTACGAACTTTGTACCTTAGATTACCGACTCGAGAAGACTTGAGATGGAACTTAATATATTATGTTTTCTCCAAATCCTTATATAATCGTGATTGATGTACGAGTATTAAATAAAATAATGAATGAAATAATTATGTTATGTGGCTAAGAATTTCGTGGAGCGATTCCCTGTTCGCTCCTTATAGTTTCCACCACGCTAATCCCCTGCATTTGTAAGCCGGGGAAGCTGTTTGCTTTTTATTACCAGACTTCGCCTTTCAGAAAAAAACCTCTAAGTATAATCTAATAAGCCACATTATTATAAATAAACAATGTACCTTTTCAGATTATGTTAGTTTAATTGTTAGCTAAGTTTTATTTTGTGATAACTAATATTAAAAGGAGAACGCTAATTAAAATAAAAAAATCTGACAAATATATATAAAAAAAAAAAGATTTTGTGCTTTACACTGTTCTATTTTGAAGGCTAACAATGCTCGTTTTTAAAGTATATTTGCGCTGAATACCTGACTGCTATGTGAAATATAAAAATAAACCTTGTAAAATAGTACTACTGGTACTACTACTATACTGGTATAAAACATAATATATTAAACTTTCCAAGTACTATTTCCTCGATGCATGCGCATCTACGCCTAATCTTCATCTTATAATACAATAGCAACATTTGATGTGTATGAGACAAAGCACTTTTTTTATGAATTATATTTATATTGAAAGATCTTAGTGTAAGTAAGTATCAATTATTTCAGTCAAATCTTCTAACATATTAAATAACGAGGCTCTATTGGTTAACGAGGTAACCGGTAGAGCCTTTGCACAAAATTATCTACAAACCAACAGCAATAAGTTTTGTTCGTAATGTATATCTATGTAAACTTTCTGGCAAAATTAAACTTGCTTGAAGTGAGATTTACTGCGTTTAATTTAAGCTTCAGTTGATATTTTGTATGAAGTTTCTTTTGAAAAGGATCATTGGGCACTAAGCACAGCGGTCGGGCCGGAGTTCTTTTGGAGCTGAGTTGTTTATCAGCGTTTCGCCGTTTCAGCGTTTCAACCAGTTTCAACGTTTCAGAGATTCACCGTTTCAGCATTTCAGAGCACACACGATGCGGCTCGGCTGCTTGCTTGCGGGTCCTTTCAGCACGATGGGCTCATTAAAAACAGTGGGCATATCTTTAAATCTGAATGCAGCGAGACTTGACGATTTGTGACTGAATTGCATCCGCCAAGTGCGCTGCAATAAGCGACCTCCATGGCGCATTGAAAATAGCTTTCCATTACCCCTTCTTTTATTTTGCCTTTCATTAGGTCATAAAAGGAATATTTTATGCAGTTTTTATAACGAGTGACTTGTAAAGAATCATTTTTGCGGAAAGATAAAGGAAAATAAAATTCTCTCGTGAGCGCATTTTTTTATAATGCGAATTGCATGTGAATAACTAGTCCATTACCTACTATACGGCGTCACCCGAATTTAATCAATTGAAAAATTACAAAAAAATATACGGCACCATGACGTATAATTTAACGGTAAATTGGAAATTTCTAAGCTTAGAGTTTTTTCTGTTTCATGCTTCTGCAATTAAAAAAAACATGTGTTGTGTTTTGAATTTGCTTAAAATTACGGTTATATAATGAACACAGTTTATTTGTACCTACGTAAATATATCACAAAGTTATTATTTAATAACCAGAATCACAGTAATTCTGAATTTTCGAAAAAATTTGTTACAAATTTATTTTTAATTTTTTTATTCTTCAGTTTAATCACCCGCTAAACTGCCAAAGCAGTTTGTCAGCAGGTCAATTTGACAAAATTATTAAAACACTAAAGCACAAAATATTACAAAGAAACCACAATAGCAAAATAGATACAGAAGAATAACATTTAAATAACTACAATACAAAAGCATAAAATATAACACAGTCAAATTACTGATAGTCATATTTATAAATAAGATTACAAACAATATCAATACAAAAAGTTTTGTTCCATTAGCCATCTTTTTTACTTTTCTTTTGAGATCAGTGGTGCAATTGGATTCGATTTTTATGTTCATTGGCATCTTATTAAATATGGTGGAGACAAGATAGTGAATTTCCGTTGCCCGTATTTATTTATAATTTTCGGAACGGACCAACCCATGGCAGTATTGTTAAAAAAACATGGCAGTATTGTTAAAAATATAATATATTATAAATAGTTTACTTTATCGCCTGTCGGAGTTCTCCAAACAAACAGTTATTATTTCGAAAATTACGATGACACTAGAGTTCGTTGAACCGGAGTTATAGACAGAGCCACAACCGAAATTACAATTTTTAATGTTCCTCATTACCACACATGTATCAATTTCAGTTTATTTGTAAGAAATAGTGATAAAATATACCGCACGGTAACATTTCCATTACCTTTGCAGATTTTCCGCGACTCGACATATTGATATTTATGGGATTAGTTTCGTCGAAAATAACTTTGTATTGTGTAATTTCGTACGGTTGTAAATTTTCGATGTAGGTACCGAAATAATACCGGTCTAATCCAATATGAGCTTTACTACAAAGCCGGTTATTTTCATCATGTAGGAAAGACAATATCTTGAGGCAAGATTCGGGGGAATAATCTGCCCGTTTGAGATTAGCCTCGCCCAGTGACCCCGGACCGTATACACACAGCAGATGATTATCTTAAGCCCGGCTCCATATGGAGGATAGCGGTAAAGCAGTGGCGGTACGTGGTCTGTCAAAGTTGGGAGTTCAATCACATTTTACATAGGCTTAGAATTTCGCTGAAACCGGTAAATATGGCCGCAAATGAAGACAATATATACATTTTTATAATCTCAAAAACTCCCTGGAAGTATGAATAATCCGATTTCGGTATTTTCATTAAAACTCTCTGTATCAGCGACAGACACAGTTCACGATTCAGTAGAATGCGACGACTATTATTTGTAATTTTTTTTCCTTTCGTTTATTATAATGGGTTAAACCTACAGGGGAAAATATCGATGTCTCTTAGGGCATTATGAGATGTGCAGGTACGTTCGAGGCCGAATAATGTTTAATTGTTACAGAAAATGCAATAATCGAAATTATTTTTTTTTGTATATTCGGGTATAGGTACTTACAATTTCAAGTTAATTCTAGAAATGTGGAGACAGTAAAAACAAATCTTCAGTAATTTACCTATTTGAACAACAATTTTATGGAAATCACGGTTAACGTTAAAAAAATGCTGATGACCTGGGACATTTCGATGTTGGAAACAAAATCCGTCATTAATCTGTCGAAAGTGCTGCGCACACGGATGGGTACAATACAAATTTTTTGTTTGCATTTCAACCGCCATCGCCACCGCATGTTTTGCAATAACTTTTTCTTAGAACGGAAAGGTGCTGAATTCGTTTAGCAAGCGTGGGATGCATTTTGCGCTCGCTCTAGGGCAGGCATATTCGGACTTTTAATTTTAATGGCGTGTTGTTTAGAACGTGATATTTTTACATCTGTAGAGAAAACCGCCACTGGTATGTAGGTGCCCCCTAAGAAGAAGCTTAAGACAGCGAATACATAGAGCCATCAATTAACCACGTCAATTCTGCTATCCTGGAAGCGCCTTATACCGAGTCAGTTTAAATTTTGGTATTATTATTTTATCACTGAATTACTCACAAGTACGTAAGGGCAGTACTTAATTAAGCGACTCTCACTGAAAGGATTACGAAAAAGAAGCAATTTTCTGTGAAGTTACACCTCAGTAATCCGGACTTAACGAGAAAAGTAGCGCGGATGAGGCGGTAATCCGGACAACACAATGATTTAATTGAAATTATTCACGTCATATCATTCTTACAAAACAAAAAAATCATTCAAAAAGCAAAAAAATAAAAATATGCTATACCAACGAGATAAAAGGGAATAATTTCACAAGTCCATAAATTTTACAATTTGAAACCGCTATATTTTATAAAATCTTTTTGTACATTTTGCTCACTCGAAACTGGCGAAAATTTTTTTCCTCCGGAATATCTTCGTTAATATTGTCAAAATTTTTGTGTTTTCTATTACAGGCTGAGGAGTATTGAAAATATCCATTTCATTGTCAATACGCCACAATGCTTATTCAACATTTTTCCATTGTTCAATAATAAATAATCACTTCAATTAAAGAGTGTTGAAACTCGGGCGAAAGTAGGTTGGCATTTAATTTGTACTTTCATTAAGTAGACATACATTTAAAATACAATGATAACATTTAACACCCTGTGTTATGTAAATACAATAGGAAAAAATCAGTTTAAACAATTTAACAAACCCTTCTTACAAAAAATTACATTTTTTAAAATATATTTCTTTATATATATATATCAATGTGTTAGGCTGAGTCATTATATAAACCTCTATAATTTCTTTACACTACCAAGCTTCGGGCTTATACTGGTGATTGATTCGACATTACACGCTCATTCCTCACACCTTTTGTCGTTTACGTTCTTGTATTAAGCATTTTGTCAGGTTTTCTGAATACGGTGTTCTAATACAGGTAAAGGCCAGTACAAAATTTATCTAGTGTTATCGGAAATGTCAGAGCTTAAGGGTGTTCATACGGATACCCTGAAGATAAATATCAGACTACAAATAAGAACACTTCCCGATAGTGTTTTCGATTTTATCAATTTTTCTTTTGCTATTTTTCGCACTTTTTCTACGATCTTATGGCCTTTTGGGTAAGGTTAAATATACTTTAACGAATTAATATTTTTATAACAAGATTTTCAAGTTTTAACAAGATTTGTATTGCAAATATGACAGTATTATTCAATCGTTTTAATTGCTGGATTCTTGCTTGCATCGCCTATATATTAAATAACCATACATGTAATAAATTTTTCAATTGGTGACTGGTAAATTTACCACCCACAATTCGCCGCGGAACATTCACTACAGGGAAAATTATTTGCCATTATTTGGAAGTGTGTGTTTTTAAATGAAATAATCTAATTATTTTTTATTTTAACTTAACCTCAAACTGTAATATTTAATTAAATGAAGACATTATGAGCGAAACTCAATCGAAAATCTGGAAACAGAAAAATCAGAAAAAGATATTTACACCTCTGGGACTCGAACCCAGGACCTCCCTACTTTCCAACCCGGAAAATAGGGAGGTCCTGGGTTCGAGTCCCAGAGGTGTAAATATCTTTTTCTGATTTTTCTGTTTCCAGATTTTCGATTGAGTTTCGCTCATAATGTCTTCATTTAATGAAATAATCTAATTAAAATATTCGCCAAGTATTAAAGTAATAAATTAAGTAAATATTAGTAAGGTTTCTTAAGGATTCGTTAGGTTATATTAGGCTCGTTACTATTGATGCAATACAAGCGGTCTTTAATACCAATCACTCATATTACTTTATTTATATTGTTTCTTTTCCCCGAGAAGTTTCCTCGCAGTGAATTGTGAATCAGTGCCTTTTAAATTAATTACATCATCATCATCATCATCTTCATCCCCTTATCCTATTCGGGTCAGGGACCCACTGCATCGTCAAGGCTCCTCCATACGTCCCTGTGTTGTGCTGTCTGTTCGGCCTCCGTCTATGGCTGTCCCATCCTCTCCTCACACAGTTTATGTATTTGCCTCGCCCAGCTGTGCCTGGGGCGGCCCACTAGACGTCTACCCTCTGGAATCGCACTCAGTATTTTCCTCGGAATTCGGTCATCAGACATTCTTAGTACATGCCCTAGCCACCTCATTTGCGATTTTTCTATGAAGAGTAGCAGTGGCTCAATGTTTAGATCGTCTCGGATCGTCGAGTTTCTTATATGATCCAATTTTGTAACCCCTGCCACTCCTCTCAAGTACCTTATTTCGGCAGCATTAATTTAATTGTAAATTAATTAAAACATTTAACGAAAACAAATAACTTTGTATACACCACTATATAATTAATATTAGATATCGACATGACATGTTTAAAAAATAATGTTAATTAAATAGTGGTGTATACAAAGTTATTTGTTTTCATCAAATCAATAATGACGCCACAAAGTGTATTTGCGAAGTTTGAAGAAGTAAATTAAAACATTTTAAATTAATCACTGCGTCTGGTATTGAATCCGTAATCTCTTCACGACTTAATGCCAAAGGTGTGGATTAGACTATATAATTTGATTAATTTAAAATAAAATAATTTTTTAAACTGTGTTTTCATCGCTCATTTTCGCGGGTTTAATTGGTAATTAAACCCGGGACCGACATTGCAACATTATTTTTTGAAATATTATAAAATTGGAATAAACAGTATTGCGTCTCATTCGTTCATCTCGAAAATGACGACGCGCGCTGAAAATAGGCGACAGAAAAAGATGGGTGTGCCTCATGCCGATGAAGCTGACCATTTGAGTAGTTTTGTTCCTTCATAACTTTCTGCACTACAAGTGAATAACTTAAAAAACTATAAAAGTTCAACAAGCGAATATTTCATTGCCTAGTTATTATTCTTAATTGCAGGTAGTTACATTAAAATAATGCTCGGTAGATATTTGTGGGTGATAGCAATATGGGATTTGTAGAATCGGTAGTTTGGGTGGGAAGAAGGAAGAAGGAAGTAGGAAGTAGGAAGGTGCCAGGAAGAGGGTGGTAGGCGGAGGGTATAGGAAACCGGGGTCAGGGGACAGGAGCGCACGAGTACAGGGAGGTTAGAAGATATGAATATAGTTTGCCCGAGATGATGTGTCGAGGGGAGGCTGTATGAACCGATAACCATAGGGATTTATCGCCCAACATATTGGAAAACTTTAGCCTGAACTTTGGTGCTAAGGATATATCAGATTATCGTTGAATTGTTAGAAAGTAGACGGGGCGTAAATACTTAGACTCAAGTTTCTCGTTTTATCAATATCTGAGTTAATATCGCTACTTGTCTTCCATGCGCCATTTCCTAATAAAAACGTTATTACTGTGATTCCTCAATTTATCGTTCGTGACGGAATATTAATGCAATTTTATTTTTATCTATTAATTTATTAATGTTACGTAATTAAAATGAATAATACATCAATCTGTTGGACAGAAATTTCTCAACGGGTTCTTAATAACAGTATATTTGTATTTTTTAATTTAGGATCTATATTACATTATCATTTAATTATCATTAATTAATATACAAAAGATATTTAGTAGATCGTTTGGTTTACTGATTGGTAGGTGTCACTGTGCGTAATATGTTCTTAAATAATACGAAAAAAAGGCGTTCTTAGTGTAATAACTGTCATGATTTTAAATTTTTAGTATCACAAACATGTTTTAAATATCAATTTTTCTAAGAAAAGTTCGTCCAACCGGTCATCACTTTGACGGCGTTATTTATCTTATTTAAAATACAAATAACTTAGTTTTTTTTTTAAATACAAAATCTATCGATTCGTGGCCAACATTCATATCAACAAATCATGTACACCAAAGTTAAAAATTATAAATAGATCACCTTTGGGAGTAAGACGTAAGAGTGGAGGAAATTTTTAAGAATTAGGAATTACAATGTAAATGGAAGGGAAACACCGGTTGAGTGGAAAAATTAAAAACAAAAAAGGGAAAAGTTTAAAAAAGGCTTTTTAAATTTCTTTGCTTATAAATCATATCTGCATTAACATTAACACTTTTTCTTATAAATTTCTTAAACCTTTTCCCGATCATCCAGTTTTTTTCTTCTAATTAATGACATTGTATTTCCTAATTTTAATAAACTTACCTCTCTCCCACCCTCCTCTCCTTCTTCCCACACTCTTCAAAGGTGATATTTTTAACGTTTAACTTTTGTGTAAATTTACTCCTGATGATGTGAACATTGTTCACGAAACATGTAACTTGTGCGTAAAAAAATATTTGCTTTTTTAATAGTAGTTCAATCAGTGTTCGTTACACCACCACTTTTGTAAGGTCAACTGCGCCCTTATATATTAAATGCAAAATTCAACTGACTAAGAAGGGAATTATTATCATTTTTTAAATGCTGCACGGGAATCAAATCTGGAACTTTCTGGCTCGAAGGAATTTATTTACTGTAAAAAAATTAAATTTTGCACATTTGTGTATACATATTTGAAAAATCTGTTATTATGTTTTGGTAAATACAATTTTTTTATTATTTATTTACGCCATATTTGGACTTTTAAATTTGAATATACGACATGCGTGATTGGTACTTGCCTAATGAAATATTGAATTATAAAATAAGGACATAATACAAAATAAAATGTAAAGTTCACAAGACGGTAAAAGTGCATGAGATAGATAATAAAATATTGAATGAAAAACTAATTTTTTTATTTCCTAAATAGTTTTCTTTTAAATTCCTATACAATTACAATACTTGAGAACTTCTAAGCTAACTAATTTAAGTTTTAGGTAAATTTGTACCACGCCCCTGAGATGATATTTCACAAAAATGTTGTCTTTTTTTTTCAAAAAAGTTTTTAGTGGTACGCTTGTGAAAAAATGGAAATTGAGCGTTGAAATATCACAAATTGACATAGCAGAACAATATTTGAATACGCAACCCTGACAATGAATATGGTTTGTATCCGACTCACCATCTGTGAGACAATTGACATCGAACGAGGGAGGTAATATATAAATACCTATTGTACCGACACATGCGGGACAAAAGTAATCGGAGTTATCTTTAATCTAAATTATTGAAATACACAACGGCGTTACTAATAATCAAGTTGGTGTTATTAATATGTCCCACCGCCCACCGTCCCCGCAGCGTTTCAAATTGATAATCTTCTCTGGATGGGTTGGATGTAATATTCGTTTATTGTGGACGATCTGGATTTAATATTCGCTTATTTTTAGAGCACCCTTGTGGCGGGATTGTTAGTTCGGCCCAACCCGGGCGGAACAAAAAGTCGTGTCTTCCATTTCAAAATTTCAAAGTAACCCTTTGTTACGATTTAGCGATAAATTTCATAAATAACATTTCTTTATCTCTCACGCTTTGTAATCTGCGTATTTTTCATTGTCTTGCCGGGGAAAATTTGTACAGGAATTATTCATGTGAAGCAAAATTTGGAAAAAGGCGAGGAAGATACTATCTAAATAGTAATAATTATTATGGATTACGGCCGTTTTAGTGAAATGGGTATTAGGCGTTTTGTTCCTCGGCAGAGTTATGAACGGGAACACTTTTGTTTCCCTTGTACGGTACGGTGGAGGAAATCACAACGTGAATGAACGTGGGTTTGGGATCTTCGTAAAACGTGAAATACATGTTAAGCTAAAAATGGTTAAATTCTTTCCACTTGTGTCCTGTTTAGACTGTAACGAAGTTATGTAACCAGATAGCTTTATAAATATATAAACTTAAAATAATTCATAATCTGCTCGTTCACGGTTTACGATAATTTAATTAATTACTTTAGGAAAAAACCCCTTCCGCAAGTTATGCCGTAAAACATTAATATGAATATTTTTTTTGCGCCAGTTACAGTAGGTAATCTTAGAGATTGCCTAGATCAGCGGTTGTCAATCTTTTTGAGCCTACGTACCCTTTGACTCTTAATACAAATTTTTTGTACCCCGTACCCTCTATTCATCCTCTGTGCACGTGTAATGAAAGACATTTATTATTTGTCATTTTTAATACTCTCATTATTTCACGAATAAATGCAATTTTATACAGAGTGTAATTCATTCAGAGAGCATTTTCAACCTGTGATTCTACCTGTGAAATTAAACAAATTTTGCTCGACATCTTTTTATTTCGATGAAAAAAAAAAATCATGTTCTCCGTACAGACCATACACATCTCCAAACTCACAAAAAGTTTCAAATAATTTTGTAGAAAAAAGTGTCTCGTGTATTAGTAGTTAAAATAAAACCCGATTTCCTGTTACACTCTGTTCAATCAATCATACTCGTAAAATGCTAATAAACAGTCAATGTGACCCTTGGCCTGCATTGCACAGCAAAAATTAAAAACGTTGAGCTGAGTTTTAAAACCAACATTCGTGCCACGATATTGCGTACCCCTAATTTTTGCTTCGCGTACTCCAAGGGGTACGCTTACCACAGGTTGAAAACCGCTGGCCTAGATTATGGCTACCTACTTTTTTTTATAATTTTTTAAAAATTTAATTCTTTTTAATTTAATTTACTTATAAAATTTATTAAAATTATCGTAAATAAGAATTATTTGTGACTTACTGTAATTAAAATTATTAATTCGATGTTTAATATCCCTGGGTTGCAATATTTAATTTCGTTCAGTGATCCTGGTAGGAGCAAGGAGGTCACAAGAGGTTATAACAATTCTTCTTCAACGTCGCAATTCTATACGCCTACGAGAATAAAAATTTTGGGAGACATATTCTCTGATGTTGTAGGTATATTTAGTTCAAAAATTTAAATTATAAGCTGGCTTTAATACGTTTTTTGTCATCGAATAGAGATGATTAACAAAGTGAAATTTTTTACCTCTGTAAAAAGAACGTTGGTTGATGGCCGATAAAATAAAAAAACCGTCTTTCTTTCTCTTAAGTGATTGAATATTTTGTTTTTAATAAACAAATGTCTATGTAAAAGTTTATTTGACAGGAATGAAAAGATAATTTACTTAAATTATACACTTGCTACTAGGAGATTAAAATTGATTTCACAATTTGAAGAAGAATCATCTTATAAACAAAGTTATTAAGTAATCTAAATAGCAATGAAATTTAAGCTTTTCCACGCAGCAATTTATTGGGAATCGTCACAATAAATTAAGTGAAATTCCAATTTTAATATGAAATTTCTGAAATGATAATAAATCGAGTTGAATATGAAAATTAGTAACTACTAGAAAGTTATTAATATAAATTATACTTTGAAACTGATCTATTGAAAAAAAAAGTTACATTGTTATACTGCCCTTAAATCGTCTTAAAATTTTAAAGTAAAATACTGAGTAACTAAAATAGAGTGCTTTAAATGGATTTTTTTTTAACTTTCTATAAAATATCTAGCATATATTTAAAATAAGGTTTAAAAATAAATAAATGTTTTATTTGTAAGCAGTTAAAAATGGAACATTAAATTGTTCTTTCTTAGACCAAAACGAGTCGAAAGTAGAATACTTAAAATTAATGTTTTTGAAAAAAAAAACCATCATTTCCAAAACAAAATTTGCTTAAGTAAACGCATATGATATTTTTTTATGTACAGTGTGGGTAAAAAAAAATCATCCTTTTAAAAGTGTTGTGAATTCTTCTGAAGCATTTTATTCCTACTTTTTTAAGGACAAAACAATTAGAAAAACTTTTTTGAAGATGTAGATAATATTAAAAAATAAGTTCTTAAAACTGTTTTTGTAAAGCATGTACCCGTAAGGATATTTTTCATAATATTTTTTTTTATTCCAACACAAATAACTTGATTCTGCAAATCTTCAAATACACCTAACACTGCGCAAATAAGTGTCCCGTATATCACAGTAATTAGGTTCCGGATGTAATTTTTAGTAACGTTCTTAAAGTCAGGGGTTGATTGAGAAATCATTATTTAATTAAGAACACGAGGGGATAACGTCGCGCTAGCGCTCAAACTTCCGCCACTGTAGCGGCTGTCCGAATTGTGAGTCTGGAGGGAGTAAGAAAGGGAAGGAGATGATCTGGTCACAAAACACGCTTAGCAATTTTTAAGTAACGTTTCGATTCTGATCTGTCTTTATCCAGAGATACGGTTCCAAGGAGTATCTGCCTCTCAGCCATTATTATTAAGTAATTATTATTTTGTGATAATTTAAAGACATCTATAGAAATGCTATCAAAAAGTCAAAATGCTAAATAATTGCAAGTGTAAAACTATTTACTTACTTTAAATTAACTACGAATGAACTAGACCTAGCAACTATTTTATTAAATATCCTAAAGAATGAAATAATGATTTTTTTTTAATTCTTCCCAATCTATTTTACTGTCAGTATTATAATTTTCTTGTAGGTACTTGTTATACAAAGTCTAAACAGTTTTACAACGCTTCGTTCGTTTTCCACTTTTTGTAATGAAAATTCAGGAAGAGTAATAAAATGTATCGAGTTTTATTAATATAATGTTTCCTTGAATGCATTACCATCTGTTTCCCGGCAAATTAGGGAGCTGGAAAATTCTGAAAATAATATAAAAAACGTAACTTGATTAACGAGAATCATAAAAATCTTTTACTTAAGATTTTATTAGCGAGCCATAAAATGTTTTGCCCAAGAAAATAAGTGCCTGGGCTGGTGAATTAAAAATATTTTCGTTTAACATTCAGCAAAGACGACCTCCGTAGTCCTTGGCTAGGTTTAACGATCCAGATCCTGAGATCGTAGGTTCGAAACCCGGTTATGCGTAATATGTGCAAATAAAATGTTAAGTGTTGTAACACATATTTATTTTTTATTTATGAAAGAAATCAAAACGCTATAAAAAATTTCCAATTATATTTTATTTTAAACCAGTTAAATCATACCTTCGAATTTTATCACGGAGACATAAAAACTTATTATAATGCTATACAGTCAATAAATTAATCTGCATTTTAACGATTATCTCATATTTGTAGGATTTATAAAAAAATATATTAAAAAAATTCTAGGGAAAAAGGACTAAATTTTAACCGTAAGCAGCTGATCAGAAATTCTGCGTGAAAAAGAAAAATATTTGAAAAAATTATTTTTAACATCGTTCTAAAATAGTCAACGAAGCTCGGGTTTGCGACTTGATTATGGTCAAAATAGATAAAGCATTTCATTAGCTTCGTTTTAAAATAAATGTTGGCCATGGAAATGTTTTAAATAATTAAAATAAATGTTTTACTAATGTTAAGAGAATTTGGTCCAATTTTGGACCGCTATCAATCTCAGAAAAATTAAAGTGGTCTAATTTTCGACCATAATTACTCCAGTCGAGGGCACCCACCACTTTCCCGAACCGTTTTAAGGACCAGATTGGTCCCTCTATCGGTTCTCACATCAAGACTCTATATTAATTTTTTAAACGAAGCTACTTTGAAATGATTCTAAAAGCCCCCGACTGTCCCTTCACGGCACAACATACAATTATACATACCAAAAATTTTTTTAAGTGTTCTCATCCGAGGCAGTTTGTTCTCGTTCTTGAAGCTAGCGGAGAGACAGCATTTAAAGAGAAATATAAATTAGAAAGAAAAAGCAATTGAAACATGTTCCCACGGCAGCCACAGCACAAGAGCAGCATCTAGAGCTTCTGGCAAGCCACAGGCAGTCCTGAGGATAGACAGTGAGCAGTGGAAGGAAAGTTGGCCCTTCAAACCCTTCACACCGTCCCTGGCAGCACAGTGGCCAGACGTGACCCCTATGAAGATGGTGGGATAGTGGAGAAGAGACTTCTGAAGAACCCAGGGGACTAAGTAACTCACTCCAGCCGACAGGACCACAAGAGAACTGGAGATCAGGGTCGAAAGGAACCCACCTCTCACTGCTACCGCTACATCAGGGGTGGCACAGTGACAGTGCAGGAAACTAAGCGCTTGCAAACCATAATTACTCCAGTGGATGTTCCATTCAATGACATCAAACAATACAAAACGCCAGGACACATATTTGCAGGACGTTCCTAAGTGGTAGATTCAAACAGCATCGCGCTGGTGAAAGATCACTATTCAGAATTGAAACATTCATTAAAATGGCTTAAGCCGTTGACTTGATCTGAATTGTCCAATATTTTCCAACCACCTACAGCCTCATCACCTTCCCCATTTCACTACAATTAGCTTCACGACACACCCCGTTAGGGAAAGATAGGTCATTGCCGTGCACTGACATCTTTGGTAACAAACAATTTAAAACGGCTTTTTTTTCAAAAGCACAATATCAGAATATTCGGAACCATTTTAGCTTTCAAAGTTTAAATATAAAGTCACCAATTTGCGCGGTTAACGTCAGCTAATCTTTGATTTGTACCGCGTACTTTTTACGGGTCGGACGCACTAACAGCAAGCATAACTGCTCGTAAAACTTTATTGATAAATGTGTGATGAAAACCTTAACACAATTAAAGATTAGACATTTTAGGATGTAAAATAAAACTTGCAACTTGTACTTACAATCTGTACGGTAAGTATTTAGTTTGAATTACGCAAGTTATTTTTTCACTCAATAATTGATCATCTATTGACGAATAATTTAGTTTTAAATAAAATTAATATATAAATTCACCTTTCCTTTCTCTGTAATTTGAATTGATGACCTAGAACACCCTTGAAGGGTGTAGGCCAGAAATAATTGAAAAAAAAACACTCAATCGTATCGAATTAAATAAATACCGGCTGAATTGAATTTTATGGAGTCGTACGCATCCCAATGACATTCTTATTCTGACATTAGTTTTTCTCTGATAACAAAACCGAGACGTGAGCGAGTTTCAAAAAATACAAGAATGGAGTCAATATTCAATTCAATTTATTCACTTTAAAAACATAAAAAAATTAAAATTTCAAATCATTTTTAAAATAGAGGAAATACTAAGATTAAAGTATTTTTAAGCAATTTAAATAATTAAATAATTTAAAAAACTTAAACAATTTAAACATCCACTTTGTATTTGGACCACAAATTTATTATTATTTTTTTATACATCTACCGGTTTCGCTTCGACCAAACTTCAACAGGAAATAATAATAACTAAATACTAAGGTAGAGTTATCGGTTATATATAAGTTGAGAGATAGAGGAAGAAAGAATATTACAATAGAACATAATTAGACAGTGACAGATTAATTTGAAAGGACTACATAGGGTAATCAATTAGTGGGAGGGAGACAACAATGTATATTTCCACAGAAAAGGATTAATAATATGACAAAAAGTTTTATTTTTTTTAAAGTATAATGTCTAACCACAAAGTAATTGCTTCTTAAGAAAAAAATTAAACATCAATGAACAATGTAAACACCAATGAAGCATATAGTTTCTCTTATATTTTAAAGAACTAACAATAATTTTTTAAAATATTATATTATACACATAGGAGACCCTCAGGAAAAAATCTTTGGTTATGCTGTGTGGGGGGTGTTTTTAGAGACAGGTTCTGTGAAGGAAAAAGGTATGATGGGTGGGTTGGAAATGGGTGGGTCAATGCGTCAATATTCAGGAGTGACAGACATATGAATCCGTCCTTCCTATTGCGGTGCAAGGCGATGGGTTGAGAAAGTTAGAAAACGTTTATAATCCTCAACCAGTCTCTCTCGATCCAGTTCGCCATGCAGTAAGTAACATTCGTCGCCAAGACCTAGATAAACCTCACCCTATAAACATGGGCACCCCTGTCAAGTCACTAAACGTAGCGATAAACTTTGTGTGTTTTGGGGAAGTGGTAGCTATTCCCGCATGTTTCAAACACTTGGGGTGGTGGCGGTACCCATACCCGTCTCCCAAATAGATTGAATTATTCCTAACTTTAAAAAAACCGCTGTGTGGCGTATACAAATATAAGATTTCTCAGCAGAACGCATAAAAATAGGGACAGAGTGCTTTACGATTCGGCAAAATGATGTGAGGGCCGGCGTGGTCTGTTCGCGCAATCCTAAGTGAAAAACACGGTCGTATAGACGCAGACGTGTGCGTTATCCCGTTAACCGCGATATGCGAAATCAATACGCGGACCCCACGGTGAAACTTATCTCAACATTACCCGGCCAGATAGGGGTAGATGGGGTACTAGACAGCGACACGACCTACCCGGAGCGCGGTACCACACGTGTGTCGCGGGGTGTTTTTTATTACCTATAAAATCCTTTGAAGCGAAATTGTATTTGGCGACGTTGGTGAGGGGAAGCGGGGCGAACGGAGACATTCATGTAAATGAGATTATAAAAAGAAGCGGACGAAGGTTTTCCACCAGACTTTGGTAACAAATGAGTAATAAAATGAAAATTCATCTAATGTATTCATGAATGCAGACGGTCTCGCATAAACTGGATAGGATTCATGAACAATGTCTGATTCTTGTCAACACGGGTTAGTTTTTCTTGTAACAAAAATACTACAATATTCTTTGCAATACTGGAAAACAACTTTACTTTATTTTATGGAAGTGAAAACTTCTTTAGTACCGTTGTGATTTAAAACTCGGTGAAACGAAACGAGTCAAAAACATAGGATTACGTAATACATCTACAGGATTTAGCCTGCGAGAGAATGAACTAGCAATAAAATATTTATTTATTTCAAGGGTACTCGGTTCAAACATAATACGATAAATCCACGGTCCTACGCAAGTCTCCTTTAGTCTAGTGGTATAAAGCGCCTTACGAATCTTAGTGGCCAGACATCACACGGCCAAAATCACAATATCCAATATTCAAACCACTCCAAAATGAACAGCCAAAGAAAACACAAAAGAAAGCGACATCTTGCGACTCCCAAGTAGAAGACACAAATATTAATAAGATGACAAATATGTAGAAAAAGGTGCACTGGAATTCGACGACAAAAATATGGGAAAAAACATCCTTCACATTGATAAAAAACTGCTTGGCAGCATCCCTACTCTTGCCTACTTTTGTTTTCTGAAGGTTTCACTTCTACCGTGTGTGAATTGCACACACCAAATATGGAAAAAAAAACATCCTTCACAATGATAAAAAAAGTGCTTCGTAGTCTCCCCACTCTTGTCTACTTAAGTTTTTTGAAGGTTTCACTTCTACCGCGTGTGAATTGCACACTCTGATTTTTTTTAATAGACCAGAATGACAAGTTATACATATTTCATAAACATTAAAAAACTATTAATAATCCCCTAAATTTCTCTAAACAATACAATTGGCCTTCGCTCACGGAGAAACTGAAATGAAACCAGTTGTCAACGCACAAGCACTTTTGCTTGTGTGGCAGTTGCGTTTCAGTTGCCTTGTTAACAGGTCGCCATGGTAGCGCTCACAAATTTCGAATTGCGTTGAAAAATGGTTTCATTTCAGTTTCTCCGTGAGCGAAGGCCTTTTACTTCAACGTAATTTTCGTAGGAAGATGGTACGGTATGGTAGAATAGGATATGTGAATGTTATCGAAGTGAAGTATCATGAATTTACAAAGAGAAATGAATAAGAGAAAAATAATTTTTTTGCGTCATTCGAAGAGTACCGAGGAATCAATTATGTATAAATGTAGCTATGTACTAAATTTTCAGAAAGCATCTTCGGGAACTAAACACACTCTTTCTGAATTTAAAATACTGCGTCGAAAACAACTTTACCAAGAGTTCTTCCTACTACTGAAGGCGTTAAAATGAACCTTTTTTAAAACATCGTGTAACGGAATGTTGAATATAAATCATTCGCTATTCATATCAACACTGTTAAAATTATCATAAGGAACGAACATTATCTCGGAACGTAAAAGTGTCACATTTCGTGGTAAAACAAGGTGTCGGTATAACTGCCTTCATTTTGTTTGTGGTTTTCATGTATTTTCATTGCGAGCCTTTCCATTTTTTTTTATAAATGGGTTTGAAGATAAAAATGAAAAGTTAATGTTTTGTGTTCGTTAAATTTTCAAAGAAATGGTTGGGAGCTCAGAATATGTAAAAGGTTGGAATAGAACTTAAAATTTTTCTTGTGGCTACTCTGACTGAGCGAATTTCTAACAATAGCGATCTACTTCAATGTTTAATTTATTTATTGTAAATACAAAGTAATACAATACGACAGCAAAAATAAAATATTATACAGAAAAAAGAAAAGTCCCAATAAACTACTTTTTAGCAGTTTGTCGATGGGTACTTTTTACTTTGGAGATATAAATAAACTTATTTTACTTTATTATGCAGTTAGAATTTTCGTGTTAGTCTAATACAAATTATTTCTTTCGGCGAGCCAATTTTTCAACATAATATTTCTTTTACCATTTGTACATTTTTTAATTTCGGCAGGTAACATATTTAAGCAATTAGGTATCATGTAGCCCAGCGTTATTTGTCCATATTTGTTTAAATGCTTAGGTACAATTAGTATTTGTTTAACGTAAAACGAGTTTTGTAAGTGTGGTCCAGTTTATTTTTCTATATAGGGCTATTCATATGATGAAATATAATTTTATACCACAGAATTGCTCTTACTGAGAGAATTTTGAGATCTTGGTAAAAGTACGGAACATTATGCCTTTGTTCATATAAACTTTTATGAGCTAATAATTTAACTAATGAATTTTGAACTGATTGAACGCGATTTACATTTGTTTTACAGGAAAGTCCCCAAGCTGTAATTCCATACCTTATAAAAGATTCAGCTAATGATAAATAAATTATTGGAAGTGTGCAAATTGGAACAAAAAATTTTAATTTATATAATCTGCTAACAACAGATCTGAGTCGTTCACAGACTTTTATTTATTTGTAAATCCCATTTGAAAAAGCAATCAATAATTACACCTAAATAAACTTTTTCTTTGACTAGTTCAATATTTTCACATGTACACAAAGCAGAGATACCGACGTGTAAGCAATCTGAAGTATGTGTTTTTATTTCAGGTGTAATAATATTACATAATATTATAATCCTTACAGTAGGTAGGTACAGGAGAATTAATAAACAGAGATTATTGCTCGTGTAGTATTGTACTGTATCGTGGGACCACTGCGGGAATGTAGGCGGGGAATGCACACGGACGCTCCAAACTATTTAGAACCAATATAAACCCCTATCGGTGATAAAAAGTATTTTCACACATGCCCTCTTCACAATGATTTGCAGGTACGTTAGTATGTTTCCAAAAAGTTTGATAGTGTTGAGTTTCTCAATTATTATATGTAATCTTGGTACCAACCAAAAAAACCCAGCAAAAATTGGATCATGGTTGTTCTCGGTTGAAATTTAATAGCCATTGTACAGCTTTTGGCCTTCGTGGCCGAGGGGTAAGGCTCTCGACTAGCAATCCGAAAGTCGCGGACTTGGATCCTGGCGTGCGCAAGTAAATTTAATTTGATTGATTTGTGTTATTTTAAAATTTATTAATTTAAAATAATTTTTATTATATTTGCGGCACGTTCCAGAGTGGAATATACTCTTAATATCGCTCTGGTGTAAGACAACCATTCAGAATTGAAACATTGCTTAAAATGACTTTAGCCGAGTTTGTTGACGAGATCTGAATAGCCAGATACTTCCCCATCTGAACCTTCCCCATCTCCTTCCCCTCCCTACCACCTTCAGCCTCACAACGTACCCATATTGGGGATGCCATAGTCTCACCGGCTCCAGACGGGAGCAGTTGGGACTCTTGTGCGGTATTCACATAAAACAAATAAAAATACCTAAAGTATTAAATCAAAGTGCATTAAATTTTACACAACTGATAAAAAATCATTACTGTGGGGTAAATGGTTCTTTACCTGTTGTGTAAAATTTTAAACACGTTTATTAGTATGGGGGAAAGTGCGAACAAATTATCTTTATAATAATTATTGTACTCTAAACACCGATGAAATTTCCATAAATTGATAAAAAAAACGCATTTCTGCATAGCGTTACGGTGTCCACTACTAAGGGGATATTACACATGATGACCAATCATCACCTACCTACCATACCTGATCATAATAACCCAAATGTATATCACGATTATTTGCGGTACGTTCCATGGTGGAAGACCACCAATCAGATTCGAAACGCGTTGCTTGAAATGGCTTCAGCCGTGTTTTGGCGACCAGTCCTGAATTATTAGTTCTAAATAGCCAGGTACTTACCCACCTTCCTCTTTCTTCCTGCCTCACAACGTGTCTCAATTGTGGATGCCATAATTTCACTTACTCCAGACGGTTTGGAGCAGTATTCATTAGTATTTACGCACAAGAAATTATTATAAATACGAATAAACATAATAAAATAAAATTTGAATCCAGGTCTGTTTTTCTATAGATACTTTTAAATCACAATTCAATTGAATTTATTTATTATCTCAAAAACATTATAAAATATAACATTTTAATCCGCTTTCAAAATACATTTGTAAGAGTATTATAATCACCTAGGCATACGAACTATACAAGAATTAATAGAGCTTGCCTTTTAAAGGCAGCTTCACTAACGCTAAATATGTCGATATCCGAATTAATTCTGTTTAACAGTAAAATTGCTCTTCCGACCGGCATGACCATTAGCAAGTTAGTCCTGCTGGCCGGAAGATAGAACAGTCTATGCTGTCAGTGGCGAAGATGCCCATCGGGAACATAGAAATGATTGCTCTCCATGATAGCTGAGTTTTCAAACCATCCGCGGATCAATCTGAAGAAATGTGTAGCTATATGTACATCCCTTCTGACCCGTAGATGGTTCATTCCGAGCATACCCAAAAGAAAGTCGGTAGGATAGAGCCACGGATAATAGCCATACGCCCTCATGTACAGAAATCTTAGAAATTTCTTCTGAACTCTCTCCAACATGAGGGAATATTTCACATGGTGTGGACTCCAAATTTCCGACCCACTTTCAAGTCTACTCCTTACTAAGGAATTGAATAAAATTATGAGAACACGGGTGTCTCTGAAATTCCTTGCAGTACGCAGAACAAAGCCCAGCATTCTCAATGAAGTGCTACAAGTCAAGTATGAGTATGAAATGTCAGCCTACTATCAAACATGATTCCAAGTTCTTTCACGGTGGAGACACGTTTTAAACTTCGGGCGTCCATCATATACCGGTAATACCAGGTATGACACGCCCTATATAAACAAACAAACAAACAATATTTCTCAATAGATTAATTACCGCATTGTAAAGCTCCCCCGAGGTAATCTTTCATTCAAACTGCACTTAATTAGTTATCCGCTGTAAACTAATAAATAAGTTGTAAAAGAGATGTAACTCTTTTTAAGCCATATAACAGTTTTTGAACAACGCCACCCGAGCGTTTTGTCTAATTGAAATGTATTATTAAATTTGGTAAGCTTCCGCGAACTTGGTGGGTTTTGTGCTTAGCTTCGAGCAAGCCGGCTAACAGTACTCATTGAAACTTATCGTTGCAATTACACCATTCACTTATACTTGATAATACTTTGCTTCTTTGACGGATAAGGCTTCAGTAACATGCATATTAAAATAGTTGCCGTATCGGATGACTTTCAATAACGTTGTCTTGGATTTTAAGAATGGCATGCGAATATTTCATTTTGGGAGGCTGGGATGGTAATAGCCACCCCGGGAATCTTTTATTGAATAACCAACACAATACCACAACAATGGATGAGGTTTGTCCGGGACTTGGCGGCAGTTGCGGCCTCCCATCTACTGCGAAGCGGGCCGGATCGAAAAAGACTGGTTGAGGGAGACCTTTTGACTTCTCCAGCAGGACTTTCTCGGATCATCGCCTTCCGCCGCAGTGGGAGGGATGGATTCATTCGTCACTCTTGCACACACTGACCCTCAGATTCCTACCCCTCCCCCCTCACACCTTTTTCCTTCCCAGAACTTTCTCTCTCGCAAAAAGATTCCCTTTCCCAAAAAGATCCTCCACACAGCATCCCCAAAGATGATTCAGGCCCCGAGGGGAATTATTTTTCTCAGGGCCTCCTGCGTGGAGCAAATGTAAAAAAAAATAAATTTTGACATATTGCTTAAATTTTTAGTGCGCTTCAAATGACTACAAATAAAGGGTGACCGGACAACTCGGAATGAAACCAACTCCACCAACCAAAGAGTGATAAAAAATATATATGAAAAATTGGTTAAAAAGGTTAAGTTGGGTTAGGGTTATCGGTTAATTTAAAATTATTTTTTTCATGTGTTTTAATGACTTTTTAAGGAGGTGTTGAGTTCACTTTATTCTCAGTTGGCGTGGAACCCAAATAAAGTATTTGTTAAGAACAATAAAACCAGTCGTTCTGTGAACAGTAAGCCTCGTGTACGAAAAATATTGTATCAAATTGTGTCTTATTTAATTCATTATATAAGATGTTTAACTAGGTACTCAAATCTTTATTATTAACGATAAATAAATATTTTTATTCTACTTTTGGAATAACTTCACGAATAAAACCTCAAAATATAATATTTCATCATCGAAGACAATACTAGTGACTAGTGACTCTCAAAAAAATATTTGAAACAGAAAAATGTTCGCTCTTATCTTCCTTAATCGTTTGAGAGTCGTTTATATTTATTTATTTTTATTTATGTATTTTTTACAATTATGTAAAAAAAGAATGTGCTCTTACTGGGGTACCCCGTTCTAAGGTCACATTGCACATGTTTTCAAGGATGAATTATAAATAAATACCTCGCATTAATAAAACAAGAGAATTATAAAGTTATATTTAAAAGAAAGCACAATACAAGCATTAATCTTTGTTAGGTTGCAAAATTGTATCTATATTCTTCCTTACCATGTCCATAATCCATATCATAATGCTTCTTTTGAAGTTGGTTATTTTTTAACGATTTAAATTGCAAGAGGTAGTATATTAAAGAATTTTATAGAGAAGTGTTGCATATTTCTTTGTGCAAAAGTCGTTTTAGTTGTAGGTTGGTGAAATGTATGTTGTAATGTGGATGTAACCGGCCCGAGTTGGTCTGTATAAAGTTATCCTGATTTTTGTATGCGTAAATTAAAATATTTTTTATATACAATTGTTTCAGTGACAACAAATTCAGGACTTAAAAACACATAGTCTGTAAGAGTTCTGATGGGGACTCTAAGTATAATTTTCAAAATTGAGTTTGTGCTATGAGGACTGGTTTTCCGGTGGTATCGCATGAGCTTCCCCATCCGATAAGACCATATTGGAGATGAGATTGATTGAGCTAATGCATAAACAATTTTAATAATTTGTTCTTTATCTAAAATGTTTCTTATTGTTTTGAAAAAATAGGTTTGTTTTTTTTTTAAATTTGTTGCTCATGTTTTCTAATTGGCAGTTCCATTTTAAGTTTTGATAAATAATTATTCCTAGTTTTATTTATTGTATTTTATTCAATTTTGGGCAGTTGCAAGGAATTTCTTGGTTCAAATAAAAACAGTCTTTATGAATTTTTATGTTTAAGTTTGTATTGAGGTTATCTGTTTGTTATTGATTTTGAATTTAAAATATTTAAATTTGTGTTAGTGAATTTGAATCAAGCATTTGTTTTACCCGATTCATCCCCTTTTCAGGTTTTTCGAAAACAGTCTCCCATGACTTTCAATGGAAAAGAAGGACTGTGTCATCTGCAAAACAAATGACTGAGCCGTGTCACAAATCATTAATATTGTCTTCAATGATTAGATAAATTAATATTTGTGACATTTTTTATTACAAATAAGGAATTTTACAATTTTTTCAACGAAATATCACTATTTCAATAAACGTTTGTCGTACAGTGTGTAAACACCCTGTAGCGACGATGTCAGAAAATTACTCTTCAAGACAAACTGAGGGTATTCTACAACAATGCATACAGGCAACTTATACACCTACCGAGGTTCTGCAGTGCCTCCATGATGTTCACCGAAGGGAGGGTGCACTCATTCCCAGCCTTACTTCGCCACCGACTAGCCAGCTTCTGGAGCAGGACACGGAGATCAACCAACATCACTGTCAAGGCTGCATCCGAGTGGCTCAGTTCACCACTAAATGAGCGATGCAGATGATGAGGCGACCTCCTTAATGAACGAACCTAAAATACGATTTTTTTCTGTAAAATTTTTGTTTAATTTTATGCTTAATTTTTTAATTTTTTTTATTTACTCTGTAAAATATTATTATATTATAGTTTACGTAATATGGCAGACTGGGATTGCACTTTCTTACCAGTTCTGCTGGAAAGAAAACTTAAATAAAAAAATAAATAAATAGAAACTAATGCTCTCCATGACAGTCGAGTTTTCGAATCATCCACGAATCAGTCTGAAGAATTTATTACATCAAACACATCCCTTCTGATCCGTAGATGGTTCATACCAAGCATGTCCAAGAGAAAGTCGCTAGGGTAGAGCCACGGGTAGTAGCCATACTCTCTCAGATAGAGAATTCTCAGAAATTTCTTCTGAACCTTCTCCACGAATCAGTCTGAAGAATTTATAACATCGAGCACATCCCTTCTGATCCGTAAATGGTTCATACCAAGCATGTCCAAGAGAAAGTCGCTAGGGTAGAGCCACGGGTAGTAGCCATACTCTCTCAGATAGAGAATTCTCAGAAATTTCTTCTGAACCTTCTCCAACATGAGGGAATACTTCACTTGGTGCGGGCTCCAAACTACCGATCCAATCTCAAGCCTACTCCTAACACGGGAACCCGGGCCTACCTAAAATTTCTCGCATTGCGTAGAACAAAACCCAGCAATCTCAGTGAAGTACTACACGTCATTACGATATGAGTATGAAAAGTCAACCTACTATCAAACACAACACCAAGATCATTCATAGTGGAGACACGTTTTAAATTTCAGGCTCTTATAGTATGGTAAACCAAATATCACATGCTCTAGTGAAAGAAAGAATGAAACATTTAGAGATATTGAATTCAATCTGATTTCGTTTACTCCATTTAACAATTCTATCAATGTCCGATTGGAGTCGAATGTAGTCCTCTAAATAATAATTTAATACTACTAGCTGGTACCCAGCATGCGTTGCAATGTCATCAAAGAAACAAATTAATTCTCTCTGCACGTCCTTTCCCGTGCGTCCTGGTTCACCTTCCGAGTCCCCCTCCTCTCCCGCGTTCCCCATCCACCTTCCCCGCCTTCCCCCTCCATCGTCACCCGTCCCGCAAGCCCCACCTTCCCCGTTCCCCTCCTCCTCCTGTATTTCCTCCCTACCGCTAAAATGCATGAAATACACATATTTTCATTTATACAAATTTCATAACAAGAGCTTACCATTTTATATAGCCTATAACCTTTGCGGGCGTGCGCACTACAAATCACCAAAGTTTCATCGCAATCGGATGTATGATATGGTAGCGCATAAAATACGAACAAACAAACAAACAAATATTGATTTTTATGCAAAAGAAGATTATAGTGGAATTCCACCATAAATTGTCTTTTTCAAAAATAGTAATAGTAATAACTAAAATTTACAAAATTTTAAGAAACCCCCGATACAAAAAAAGGCTTATAACCTTGAAACGCCTGAACAGATTTTCACGAATTGTAGCTAAGAACCATCTCTATTACGTCAGCTTTCAAACAAAAAAAAGTGCATCACAATCGGTCCATTCGTTTAGGAGCTACGATGCCACAGACAGACAGACAGACACACAGACACGTCAAACGTTTAAAACCGCTCCTTGCGTCGGGGGTTAAAAACGTAAGTTAAAGATTGCTGGGTAGATCTTGCACTTTTATCGCTAATTGTTAGTTATTGAAGCCAACAGATTTCCAATGTGAAAATTCTATTCGCCTGAAGCGATGGTAAAACGTGTGTGGTCATAATTAATTTAAGACAAGACATTTGTGCAAAAACAAATTCTACCACACGACAGACCGAAGATATTTACGATTCCGGCATCAGAAAGGTTTGTCGAGATAAAGTTCCAGTCATACTAATAACTTTAAATTATACACAATTGGTAAAAAACCCTTTAACAGTACGAAAACAATACATAAATGGACATTCATCAGATTTAAAAAATTTAAAACACGTCTATAAGTAAGGTTGACATCTCTAATCGATATATCTGATATCTCCAATATATCTTTGATATCTCTAATAGTACTGCAAATGTTGTGTCGCTCTCCGGGCCAGACCAAACATGGACGTACTAAAATTAATTGTAATACTATTTTTTTATTTGTTTAAAAAAAAAGACAAAATAGTACATTTAATATTAAATAAAATAATACAGAAAAAAATAAAAAAAGAAAAGTCCCAATAAACTTTGAAAATAAAAATAAAATTTATTTTTCTTAGTTTAAGGGAAATATGTATATGTATATTTTTTTTACATGAGCTCCACACAGGAGGCCCTGAGGAAAATTATTTTCCTCAGGGCCTATGTCATCTTTAGGGATGCTGTGTGGAGGGTTTTTTTAAGGAAAAGAAGGGAAGGAGAGTTCTGGGAAGGAAAAAGGTTTAAGGGGTGGGTAGGAATCTGTGGTTCAGTGTGTCCTGGTCATCCGCCTCCAAGACCTAGACAAACTTCACCCCATGAACCCGGGAACCCCTGCTAAATCACCAAACGTAGCGAACCACTTGGGGTGACTTATGGCAGAGGTGTTGGTTATCCAATAAAGGTTCCCGGGGTGGCGGTACCCATTCCCGCCTCCCAAATTGGGAGTTAGTTATGTATGAATACATAACTTACGTACATATGTAATTTATACAAATACGTAATGACGTACACATACATTCACATTGTAAAATAATAATAATGTTAATTAAATGGCATCATGCAATTAAAGTATATTAGTAATATTTGTTTGTAGCGTTATTATCTGAGTATCATTCAAGCGAGTAAACTGCTCAACTGTCACAATAGAAGTCAGTTCAGACATTAAAACCGTTAAAAAAGCTTTAAACGGTATAACCAGCCTCCAGCAAGGCAGTAGTGGTCTAATTAAAATACAACAATGGCGCCGGGAATTCCTCGGGAACATTATATGGCAATGGCTGAATATCAAAGTTGGGTAGTGCTTCTTCCTTCTTCCGCCCCCCAACTATTGTCCCAAGAGTTGGCTGAGCCATTGTTCTACGTTTTGTATCCATTTCGTGGCGTGGGATTCCAACAGCCTCTGCCACTGCTACTTTTTCAAAGAATTACTCCGCCAACTTTTCGTTTTGTTTGCGAATGAAACGCTGAATGAGTAATTACCGAAGAGACGTAAGTTTAATTCGAGGCCATTTTACAAATGGGCGCGTTTAAGGAATGCATTGCAAATATTTTTGACTCACTTTGTGATTTTTTTTAATCTAGTCGTTATTTATAAGCAAGCCTGTGCTGCCTAGCTCTGGGGAAGTAAAGCGAAAACGTTCCAGAACGTCAGGATTGCAAATGCGCCCATTGAGCAACTTATGTATAAACAGCATGGCAATTTTTCTACTCTTCTAGACACTCTAGTGGTCCCCAACCTTTTTATCGCCGCGGACCGGTCAAAGTTGGATAATTTTATCGCGGTCCACTGAGGGTAAATACTGGAATTAGATTTTGGCTGATCCTTCATTACACATTTAAAAATTTAATAAAATAATTATAAACATAATTATAAGCTCTCGTTGGTCGCAATAGAAGTATTTTGCTGAAAAACGGGAATAAATTCACCAATACAATCAAACGCGTGTTAGTGTGTCACGGATTCTCAATAAAACGATTCTATTTGGGTTTGGGCAAGCAGAATATAAGAGCGGTGACTCACGTTGCATGTCACTCGAGCTTTGTACGCGAATAATAATGGGTATTGTTTTTAATGTTAAATATTGTGCCATCCTTTTCACTCCACGAAAGAATTATTTAAGGACTTCAAAGTACTCACTATAAAATCCTTATACGTCAAAAACATATCCTCCTATTATAAACTCAAACATACGAAATTTTTTTTTCAATCAACCTATAATACAAGAAATTGCAACAAATCCAATTATATTATTCCACCAAAAAAAACCTCAATGGCACAGACACAAGTTAACTTTCTTGCTCCTAAAATTTTGAATACTTTAACAATAGAAATAAAGTCAATAGCCAAATACGACAGTTTCAGGAAGGCGCTTAGGGACTTTTTGATGAGTGAATGTGATAATGTTAATAGCCTGTTTCTCGTACTCAGATAAAGGTGTATATATAGTTTATATGTGTGAGGATGTGGTTATATAAATGTATGTATGTATGTGTGTGTGTGTGTATATATGTATAGATGTGTGCACCTACATATGCATGTGTGCTTGCATGCACACATACTAAAAAAAAGTTTTGTACATTTTTATAATCTAATTTACTTCTTTTCTCTTCTCTATTTTCTGCTCTTTATTAAAATTTCTACTTTTTATTATAATTTTTAGCACCATTTATACTAAATCCATATGTTTACACTAGACTTCATATTTCATATAAAGTAAATAAACTCCATTGGTCACCATGAAACAGGCAGCCGCCTAGTATGGTGATTTAATATATCTACTTTGTGTAAATGTCACAATTATGTAACATGTGTTGTTTAAATAAATAAATAAAATAAAAATAATTCGACAATGTCTGTTCCGAGACAGAACAAAATGTCAAATGGATTATGCTCGTAAATTTAGTTTTTTTTTAACAGTAATTCCACACACGAGGCCCTGTTGTGTGGAGGGTCTGTTTGATCTTGAAGAGATCCATGTTGAAGGAGGGGAAAAACACAGAGGCCGACAAATCTTTCCACAGCCAAACTGTTGAACTCAAGAACGAGTCCTAGGAACGACCTGTTCTCATGTGACAAATATCAACCGTGTACATATGTTGGTCACGTGTTTGGCGTGTTTCCCGACTATGCACCGGTACCGAGAGGATCAATGACTCTAGTTCCTTCGAGCATCTTTCATTGTAATACCGGTAGAACAAGGACAGCATTCCCACCTTACGCCTGTGTTCTAAAGACTGCAATCCGTTTGTTAAGTTAGGAGAATCTATCAATGGACTGCCCATTTCTGCACAGAGTCAAGGTATGTTGAGAATATCGATAAAGTTTGAAAGATTAAGGAAATGTCAATAAGGATTTTTGTTTTCTTTAGCCGACTAATTGCTTTTTTATCAAAATTCAATTTCAGACATATAACTGTTCAAAGTCTCAAATAGAGCCACAAAAGTTCACGGTAAGTACCCACACAGATCAATTTAAAAGTTTCTTTACGAAATTAATTTTTCAATATGGCATATCAGTTTCGATCATTAAAACTTTCCCGAGCTTAAATTGCAGCGAAAGCTCCACGATATTCATTAAGTCAAAATTGAACGAAAATACCTAATTTAAGGCACCATCCTTCGCAGTCTACTTGGTGCTCGAGGTCGACTAGCTTTAATAAGTAGTTTGTAACTCTTGGCTTTATAATAATGCAGTGTAATACAAGAAGCTCAGGAGCCTGAAGCCTGAAGTTCAAAGGACAAATTATGGCTGGATTGCCTTCAACGGCGAGCTCCGTTGCTCTCGTGATTGTGTAGAAAATCCCGTCATAACTTAAAAACGGTAAACCCATATCTTTCCTAATATTATGCCCAACCAAAATATTCTGTGATTGGTGTGATTTATTTAGCATTTTAAAATGAACCTTTGACGTTTTAGAATAATTTTCAGAGATCTTAGGTGAATTATGATTTGATTTTTTTAGACGCTCGATTTTAAATTTTGAAGGAGTGAGAATCGAAATATTTAGTATATTCATAAATAACTGTTAATGAACAAATAATAAATATTATTTAAGAGGAAGATTAACGCTAGAAATATTTCGATTCTTATGCCATACAACATTTAAAATCGCGCGTCGTGTTTGCACGAGGCAAGTAAGCGAAAAAGTGGTTTTTATTTATTTTGTGCATAATTTTATAAGAATGAAAAGAAGTTAGAACATACAAAACCTCAAAAATAGTCTTATCCATAAAGGGGTATTATACTTTAAAAATTGTTTCTTATATTAAGTCATGAAAAAACATTTTTTTTTGTGGTTTACGTTTGTATTTTTTGTTATGTAAATAGCAATTTTATTGCGATTCCAATACACAGAAAAGCTAGTAAAAGTTTCAATTTATCCGTAGCATATTTTTTACGTTCATACTATAAAGCAATTCGTCGTAAAGATGAATCTAAATAGTATCTAAATAGGATTTCACGTGTAGCTTCATCTGAAGTTTTAAATTTAATTTTCAAGCGCGTTATGCCTGAGTTTTGTTATTTTATTCACGATGATAACTCATTTTTCATTTACGATGAAACTTAATAATTTAGTTTGTATTATTGCTGTGATGGTTGTTTCAATATAACTTATAACGAATGATATCTGCAACGGACATTCATTCGTATTATAACAAAATGTTTACATTTTCAGTTATTTTTGAGAGATTTAAACCTGAGTAAATCAAACGAAAAGTAATTGGTTTTGGTAAAAGTATCTTCAAGTAGTATTTGCGTACAGGCATGAGCTGCATTATGCCCAAGACGTCTTTGAAAATTTAAAAATATATGTCTCTATGTTCGGTCTCCAGTCTAGACAGAGGACGACGTAACTTGAACGAACGTGCCTTTAGCTAAATTAAAATGCTCAAGAGGATCGTTTTCTTCTGTTATTGTGAAACTTCTCAGAACAAAAACAAAAAAGAAAGCGAACAAAAAAATAAAGTTAACAAGATATGCAAAGAGTGTAATTAAAGAGTGTAATTATTATTCTAGTTTGTAATTCTGTCTCTTTGTTCTTACTGGACTGAGAAATTTACCCCGTCTCAAATTTAAAAAAAAGTAAATATAAACTTTTGTTTTTCATTGAAAACTATATTTAATGTAACCATTCTTGTACGGTAACCTTCAGAATACAAGTATCAAAATCCCACAAGGTTATCTAGTGTTCTACCCAATTCGATACGCTAACATCAATTTCGATAACACCCCACGGGATTTCAGGGAAACAATCGGTTAAAATATTGGAAAACACGGTGTGGAGTTTGAAAATAATAAATTCGTTGTTATTCAAAAATAAAGGTATTTAATATAATCTAGCTGGAGTGACGTTGAAGGGGATTCAGTGGAATTTGAAAATCACTAAGGATTTATTAAAAAGTTGTACCTTTGTAATTTTTCATTTCGCTACTCCCACGTCGCGGAAGTTCGATATGCTGTAAATTTATAGATTTCCGGTTTGACAGCGTCATAATTGTAAAACTCAACAAGAAACCTTTTATTGCGTATTTCATACCTTTTATTTTTCTCGATTAACTGAAAAATAGATTATTTTGACTTTGTAAATTATATTTTGCACTTGTCGGTAATCTTAATATGACATTATGTGAAAAAGGATGCAATCAATATTGTAACAGTTAGAATAAAGATGGAAACGAAGTTTTTCTTCAGAGTTTTTTTCTAATGGTGAATCTTTCAACTCCCTAATGCTCTAAGCATTGGGGGAAATAATGGGATTCTATGCGGCCTTTTAAAATTTATTTAATTCAATTAAAATTTATTGAATAGTTTTAAACTGAAACATTTTTTTATGGTAATGTTTGAAGACCTCAGTGGCAGAACGGTAATTTTTTTACAACGTACACAACGTCAACGCACACAGACGTAACGGGTTTGAAACCTAGCTGCGGTGGCTGGGCAAATTCACATTTTTATTAAATTATAAGGCCTTCTTCGTATATAATTGATGAGGTGTAGGTATATGCAGTAAATATGCCCCATGATTTGAAGAGTGGTCGATACTTTCAGCATCACCATGAAGAAAGACTACAGTTCAGAATTAAATCGTGTGTAACAGATTTAATAATCAGATCTCAAGAGTCAGGGACTTTACAATTTTCGTTATTTCTTTTGCCTCCCTTTAACCTCTTTAATATCTTTAAGAATAGGAATAGGAACTAGGAGTAATACCTTGAACAATATAAATAGCAACCCAGCGGTTGTATTCACCATAATACTTACCTCAAAGCTTCACTGACAATTTTTGTTAAATTGAATCATATTGGTGTGTTTACATTGTGTACATTTGTTTTTTTTTTAATAAATAAAATTGAAATATTTATAAAAGTTATTAAAACAATTACAAATAGTGTTAAAAATGATACACGATCTTTTAGACCGGTCTGATCATGGTACATTCCATTCTCATTTATCATAAATGGGCATATCACTTTTCTGTCCTGAAACTCGTTTATTTCGACGATTTCTGACCAACGTTAGGCCGGTTTTAATGTCTGGCGTATCCTTTACTAATATAATTCAATAAACTAAAATTTACAATGAGGCTATTGAAAATCTAATCTGAACTAATAACTGTTTTCAAAAACACATGAAAAGCTTTTTTATGTGTTTAATCGGTGCTGTTAAAAATATCTGCCACCTTGCATATTGGTCATCTGAGCTATGTATAAGGAGACAAATTAATGAAAGATTTGGTATTGACATTGTTGCAATGAATTATATTTTCAGTTCGCGTGGCTCCATCAGGAATATGAAATAAAATCATTTGCAGTAGGTAGCGCAGGTCTGTCAAAAAGGGAATTAATGAATTAAAAATAATGACGCAATATTAAGATTTTGGGTGGTGTTCTGTTAATTTGGAGAGGCTGACATTTTCAAAAAGAAAATTTCATTTCCAAAAAGAAAATTGAATGTTTTCCCTCGTTCCTGCGAAGAGCTCTGACGCAAGTAGAAGCTATAATTTCAAAGGTTAAAGTAAAAACTCAATTTACCCCAATTTATCCCTCACTGATATCATAATAAAAACCGTATGATTGAATCAAAGAGTATCCCCGTTTACCGGCGATTCGAAACCAAATTGTCCCGATTACTTACGGCCTGTCGTGTCTCGTGGTCGAGTAACGTCTGATTACGGGGGGCGTGGCTAGGGAGGGTTTTGGGGGGCGGTGGCGAGTCGGCGCCGGGAGCGGTCAACCGACGTCATCCGTCAAATAATGTCCGAATCTTATTATTGGGTGTCAACCATGAAACTCGAGCACACATCACACTTACACGTAGATAATGTCTATTAATGGCTATTTACGTGTGTGTATGTGTATATTTACATATGATTTTTTTTCTGTTTCACTGTTAAATACGAATCTTATATCCTTTTTTTGTTTTACACATAAAGAACAATTTACTATTTTTTATTTGTTAAATTGTGCTTTACATTCGTTTTCTCAGCCTTTTTAACTCGAGCTTTGCTCTAAAAAAGGTGTAATACGTATTAATTAATGTATTTTTGAAAGGAAAAATTTATCTAATTTATAAAAACATGTAACCCTTGTACTATTATATTTAATACAAAATAAAAAAAAAATAAGCAAATGTAAAGGATGAGATGGATATTAAAGATTTTTGAAAAAAAATCAGATTATGGATTTAATTGTTCGAATGGCCATATTCATACAATAAAACTCGACACCCAGAGTTGAGAAATTGCAATTCCAATGAATTTGAGCTAAGAGGTTTACCTTTTAAGCTTCGAGCTTTAACCTTTACGCGTTGAGCTTCGAACTTTGAGCTTTGAGCATTGATCTGTGAGCTTTGAGCTATGTGCTTAGTATGCTATAATATCTTCCTATTTGAAACCAACTGAGTGCAGATAAATATTTTATTTTATGTTTGTCCGATGTCAAACACAAAAAAATGTCAGTATGTAATTATTACTGGTTTTGAAATAAAACCCCAACAGTAAATAATTTTATTATATGTGCATACCACGTCTTTTTTAATATTACTTAAGGTATATAAATATGCAATTTGTTTAAGCCAACCATAACCAAACATATTTATGGTGGTGTACTCAGAGATAGTGTTTTTATATTTATTTAAACAATTGTGCTCATTGCTAACCAACAAAAAGTAATCTGCAATTCAAATATTAGTTTACCTTCCAGCTTTGATGTTATCACGATGGAACCGCCGCAACATGTATCGCGTTCCTTTGGGAGCCATGTCAAAATGAAGTATGGCACTTAATAAATTACGAGTGCTTTGATCACGTGTGTTCTAAAGCCATCTCTCTCAATCAGCGTTATGAAATTACACTATGCTAATCATTTTAATTAGCAGATCCTGTCATATTTGATGAAATAATTACAATTCAATCGCTGTTGCAATGCAAGAGAGTGTATCGTACGTATAGCGAATTTGTAAGTTTCCGTAGTACGTTAGTTACGTACAAAATGAGATTTTAATTTAAAATTCAAGTGGCAGACAAAGTAAAGATTTGATTTACTTAAGGGGTTAGGCCACCCTAGGATTTTCGAAAAATCGATTTTATTTTTATTTTTTTTTAAATTGTCCCCTAAGACCTCGAAAATGATTTCCCAAAAGATTATGGTCGGAAAAAATCTCTAAGCACTCGATTTTCGAATTTTAGTACATGTACTTAGTTTAGTACTTAGTACATAAGTAATCGACAAACAGCGCATAAAGCAATCAAAGAGATCGCTGTCTGAACGGGTAAAAGACACAAGGATCGCTTTAATATCAAGCAGAAAAGAAAAGCAAGAGCAGGACAATAATCTAGAAAGCCAATTGTATGGTGCGGGCATCGCAGATTGAAGGTATTGCAAAATTTTTACTACTAGTCAAAATTTCAAACGGGTGTATCTCAAAACAGCATTTTTTAAGTTTGCCGGAAACGTAGCTCAGACAATTTTCAACCGATTTACTTGAAATTTTGAATATATCTTCGTAAATACATTGTCTATAGAAGTACGTAGGATTTTTTTTTATATTGCATGGTTCATTTGTTAATAACAATTACCTGAAGATTTTTTAGGCAAATTTGTAACTTTTCACTTTGGAAGTGCGCCATTTGGCCAAAAATTAATATATTGAAAAAATCCTACGTACTTCTATAGCAGTTACTATTTAAAATAAAAAAAATAAAAAAATATCTTTTTAATAAAAAATTACAGCAGCTGTGTGTCCGGCCGTGGACTCTAAAAAAACGGAGACGTCATCGGAAAAACGCTGTACAGCCGCCATTTTGAAATAAATTGCTTCACAGTACAGTCACTAATATGTTTGAATGCTTTGTATTGGAATCTCGATTTATTTTGTAGTATTTCTGGAAAAAAATCCTAAAATAGCCTATTTTTTCGGCCTCTAGGGTGGCCTAACCCCTTGAAAATAAATTATTTACTTTAAAGATGTGCTGGAATAATATTGTTCCTTGAATCGAAAGTAGTTGTCTTAGGAAAAATAAATGTATAAATAAAATTGCACAATAGATAAATAATCATTGTGTGTATTTGACAATATCGGAGTCCCATAATTTTCAAACGTATTTCAAAGCCAGAAAAATATAAAATAATATTGTCATACACAGATATCGGAGGAATGTTTACCTCTAAGGCATTTAAAATTCACCCGTGTTCTTTTATGTTCTTGGTGCTATCAATGTGCACGACATGTTATGGCGTCTCTACCCCTTGCGGAGATAAAAATGAAGTATTGGACTGGAATTATTTGAAAGAGCAAGCCAATGATGAAACTATAGAGGTTGTGAATTGTGTTAAATAGGTAGATAAGCTTAAAGATTTCGGTTTTTATAACTTATTTATTTACTCCTTTATACGCCCATTGGGTTTATACATTTGGTACATAATGTTTACATAAGGATTAGTAATAAACAATAGGTTAATAAAAATAGTTTCTGACATTTCATTGGTTTACATTTGGAAAAATTTAAATAAAATAAAATCGTAACAATAATAAACAGAAATTTTCACAAATAGTATGTGAGAAAAAATTATTATTTATTATTTTAACTTTATGAGTAAAACCTCAAACTGTAATATTTAATTAAATGAAGACATTATGAGCGAAACTCAATCGAAAATCTGGAAACAGAAAAATCAGATTTTCGATTGAGTTTCGCTCATAATGTCTTCATTTAATTAAATATTACAGTTTGAGGTTTTACTCATAAAGTTAAAATAATAAATAATAATATTCATCCCAGACTTGCAGAAGAGTCAATAGATGTCGCACATTAAATAAAAATGGATAATAATTTATCCAGACACCATCTAGATTGCATTTAGTTCGAGTTGAATCTTGCAATCATTCATAAAGATGGCAGCCAATAAAAATATGCGTTAAGAAAAATGAAGATAATATGGGTGGTTCTTAGTCGAAGTATGGTACAGTTAAAAGTGACCGAATTGGATATCGACACCTTAGCTCAGTGGATAAGAGCGCCCAACCCGGAAAGTAGGGAGGTCCTGGGTTCGAGTCCCAGAGGTGCCAATATCTTTTTCTGATTTTTCTGTTTCCAGATTTTCGATTGAGTTTCGCTCAAAATGTCTTCATTTAATTAAAAAAAATGAGAAAAAATTGTTTTTGTATGTTTTAAACACAGAAATTTTTAGTAAAAATGTCGATTTAATTTGTATATTTGTTTCCTAAACTATGTAAGCGAGGAATTGGTGAGTTTGCCGCATAATTTGTTTGTGATTGGTGACATTGAAATAGGTCCCTATGCCTAGTGACTCACTGATTGAAATCTTAAATTGACTACACTCAAAAGTTCGCAAGAGTCAAGCCCCGAATTTACAATTTAAAAAAGAAACATAGGCTATTTATCTTTTGCCGATCCTCAAATGTATGTATTCTCATTGAATTTAATAAAAAAAGTGTCCTTAATTTGTTGTAAGGGATGTTTAACTTAAAATTAATAAATCGACGAAAATTTTGCTGAATTCTTTCGACCAGAAAAACTCTCCTTATATTATATTTTGAAGGTTGCACCCATCAATGTAATACATCATTAAAGAAGTAGATAATATTAATAAATCTGACCCAAAATATGAAAAACTAACAAGACACAAAAAAATAGTCTCTCGTCTTACCGAGAATTTTGGTTCCGGGAACCATTTATTGGATAACAAACACCTTTGCCATGGGTCACCCCAAGAGTTCGCTACGTTTGGTGACTTAGCAGGGGTGCACGGGTTCATGGGGTGAGGTTCGTCCGGGTCTTGGAGGCGGATGCGTCTGCCCACTAGCTGTCCCTTTGACTTCTCCAGCTTGTACTCTTTCGGAATACGCCTTGCGAGCGGTTGGGATGGATTCTTAAGACTTCTTATTTTTAAATAATTTTTTTCAATCTCATATTTCAAATTCAGAATTAACAATATTATCTTTGACTAATTTTTAATTTTTTTTGAAGACTGGTTACAAGTAGGGGATATGTATTTCGGCAAAATATTATTGTTCCCATATTTTTTATTTTTATATTTTAAAGAAAGACAAACATTCCAGCGTTACGAATAACCTGACAACATCTGAAATCATATCATACTACCATCACAGTACGTTAAAAATTAGTTTGCGTCATGATGGAGTACTTAGATAGCCGAGGAGTTGAATACACGACTTGGATGAGAACCAGGCGCGATACCAACTCAGCCATCGACAACAATGATAATTTGTAATATCTAAACCTTACCGCACGATCGGGTCTTCCTGAGATGTCGCCAGCTCCTACTACCATCTTCTTCGGTGACTATGTATATTCTTTTGTCAGTTTTTTGTTTTCCTTCAGCTATGTACACACTTTATTGTGATAATCAGTAGACAGTCAGTAACCAACAAGATCATTTAACCTTATTCACATTCTTTTCGGTCTTCTTTTCCATTCGAACCTTCTCTTATGAAGTACAAACATGCACTCTCCCCTAGGATCTCCTCTCTACCGTATTCTGTGTGGCCACATTCTTGTTAGTTAAAATGTCGAGGTCGGTTTGTCCAGGACTGACGGGCGTTTGAATTCAACCCTCCCACTGCGTCGCAAGGCGATGGGTCAAGAGAATCCGGCTGGTTTGTATCTAATTTTCTTTTATTTAATAAATTAAAACCAAAATTTCCTTCGAAATCATTAGATTTCCAAGTAGATACTTCAATACCTACCTACTTAATTAAAAACTTTAGAAAAATTATTTTTTATTTTTTAACGCCCTTTTTCGGGGCTTATCCATATGAATAGTAAGAAATATACAATATTTTTTGTACATAATTGAATTGCCTTATTAGCAATATTTTATATTTGTTTAAAGATAAATTGAAGATGTCCACTGACTTGGTATAATTATTTCCCTCCATAAGTATTCTGGGCTAAGAGAAAACATATAGTAGTTAATCCCAGAATTTCTGCACTGAAATAAATCCTGACTTTTGATATTACGTTGTGGTATCCGGAAGCTTATCAGTTCAAGCACTATCGGAGAATCAACTAAATCATTTAGAATTTTATATAGAAATACCAAGTCGGTGAAAATTCTTCTTTCTGACAATTTGAGCTTATTCATATTATTTAACAGTGTGTTGTAGTTCAACATAATTTCTGGAATACCCATTTTCAAAAAAAAAAACCTAAGAATTTGTTTTGTATTCTTTCAACAGCTTGTACATGAGTATTATAATGTGGATTCTAGATGGGAGAATTGTACTCAAGCTGACTTCAAACATAGGCAAAACATAACAGTTTAATACACTTTATATTGTTAAAATTTATAGTTAGCCTAGTTATAAATCCCAATATTTTTAAGCCTTTATTACAGATTTCTGTTATGTGGTTAACAACTGAAAATTTTGATTGAAAAGTGATGCCTTAGTCTTTAATTTGTATTAATGTCTCAAAAGCATTATTATCAATGTTGTAATTAAATACCACTGGATTTTTTTGTTTGAGAAAATCTAACTATTTGACATTTAGAGATATTTAAGTAAAGTCTATTTTAATTACACCAAAATAACAATTATTTAAAATAAGAAATTATACAATATTGATCATTCCAATTTGAGAGTTTGTAATAAGAACCACGATCATGCAAACTCTGGCGGAGTCTCTCGGAATCTTGAACTGGAGCCGGAACGTAACAAACAAATTTACAGATAGACTAGCAGGGTTACCCGGCTTCGCTCAGGACAACATTCGAGAGTGTTCTGGAATGTTCCACAATTTATTTTATTTATTTATAGCGGACCCGACAGACGTTGTCCTGTACACAACTGTCGGGACAAACTAAAATTAAAATAGAGTAATATTGAATATTCGATACTGTGATGGTAGCGCAGTCTGACGGATCCAATGTAAAACAATCTAAAATCAACAACTCCTTAGAAATAAAAAATTAATTAAAAGAACATTTTCCCTTGGACCAAATTGTGAATTTAAACCATTCTCGAATCCCCTTGAACCCACACAAAAAATTTCATCAAAATCGGTCCAGCCGAGTTTAGGCGGAGTTCAGTGACATACACACGGACAGAAGAAACATATATATATTAAGATGAGTCGCGTTTTAACAGGACTTTGCTACGCTTAGTCAATTGTGGGTTCACACTTTTATCAACGTTCATGTAATATTCGGGTTATGCATTAAGAGACACGTACACTTCATTTACATTTGGTGGTAGTTCCACTACAGTTATATGATCGATCAACCCACCCCGCCCACGTGGGGTGTTACGGAAAATAAACCGAATTGGTTTTCATTGCGGCGGGCAAACAAAAATAACAGATATTATTTGTTCACTCTTCGGATCTTTGTTTGCAATCACAACACTACCAGCTGCGGCCCCCCGCCCGCCTGCCCTTCCGCCCGCCCGCTCGGTGTTCATTTCTGATTTATCTAAATATTTCCACAAATCTGATGATTTTCTTTTATTGGAAATCGCGATTGATTAAATTATTTTCTCTTTTCGATTTTGCAAAACACGGTTTTATATAAAGCTGCAAACGAGAGAAATTAATTAAATATTAAAAAAAATTAAAATATTTAAGGAAAACCTGCGTAATCCGCGACAGACATGGAAAATAATAAATGCAATTCTAACAAATAGCTCGACACCCCAGAAAGATGAAATTGAATGTCTTCTCATTAAGAATGAAGAAATAACATGCCCAACACAGATAGCTTCAACTTTTAACAACTTCTTTATATCAGTTGGGGAAAACTTAGCAGCTACAATTGCATCATATCCAGATGATTCTATCACTATATACACGGACCAAAAAGCAATCCAGTCCTTATATATGGCCAAAACAAATAAAACAGAAGTTCTCAGTATCATCTCTCAACTAAAGTCTAATGCATCTCCAGGTTTAGGTGGAATTACACCACCAGTGTACCTGAACTTTTGCAAAGATATATTAGCTGACCACCTTGTTTTTCTTATTAATCAATCCCTGGATAGTGGAATCTTCCCAGATCAACTAAAGATAGCAAAAATAATTCCGATTTACAAAGATGATTGCAAAAAAAATCCTTCTAATTATCGTCCTATATCCATCCTCTCTGTCTTCTCTAAAGTTTTTGAAAAGGTTATTAAGCTTAGGCTCACTAAATATCTCTTATCAAACAATTTACTCGCATCCCAACAGTATGGATTCAGAAACCAATCTAACACAAAATGTGCTGCCTTCGATTTTGTATACGCCCTCCAAAAGCATATAGACCAGGGTAAGCACGCTGCAGGCTTATTTATAGATTTAAAAAAGGCTTTCGATACGGTTGATCATGGGATACTACTAAAGAAGCTAGAACACCTAGGCATAGTAGGCACTCCCCTGAAGTTACTGTGTAGCTACCTCTCTAACCGACACTGTCAGACCTTTGTTGGAAAAGGGACAAGCAGCATGGGAACGATAAAATGTGGCGTGCCTCAGGGCTCCGTACTTGGACCATTACTATTTTTAATATATATAAATGATATTGCTAAATGGGGACTTAAGGGTACAATACAACTCTATGCAGATGATACAGTGATTCTTTATCACAATAATGATTTAAACGAACTTGAAAAGGAAATGGAAAGGGATATAGCTTGCCTGGCAAACTGGCTGCGACTAAACAAACTTAGCCTAAACATAAAAAAAACACATTACATACTGTTTGCAAATAAAAAAAATGTAAGTCTTAATATAAGTCTTGATAATAACCGCCTTGAAAGGGCTGATGTTACAAAATATCTTGGCATTTTCATTGATTCACAACTCACATGGAATCACCAATTTAAACATGTTCTATGCAAAATTACTCCTATAACTGGTGTTTTATATAGACTTCGCGGGTTACTTCCTCCCTCTCTATTAAAATCGATTTACCATGCTATGATTCACTCACATCTAATATATCTCGCCGGAATCTGGGGATTTGCTACAAAAAAAATGATTTCAGAAGTCCAAGTCGTCCAAAATAGAGCCCTGCGAAATATTTTCAGTCTACTTTGGGACACACATGTCAAAGACATCTACAGAAACACCCAAATACTTCCTTTTAATACCATTCCCACTTTTGAAATAACTAAAACTATATTACAAGTAATTCAACACTCGGCACATTCCAACACTACACTCTATTACAATTGCGACGTACACCAACACAACACAAGAAATCACAACAAACTTCATATACCAAAAATCAAATCAACAAAATATGGACTAAGATCCCTAGAATACATAGCTCACACAAAATATAATCAACTACCCAACGAGATCAAACGTGCAAGTCAATGTAAAAAGACCCAAACTAACATGCTCAAACTTCATCTTATTAATGACTATCTGAAATAATAATGCTGTGTATGTCCCCATCATATGTCCATTTAATACATACAGCTATATGTTTCATGTAATGCGTATCATTCCCGCAATGAGTTTATTAACTCCTGGGAGTACAATGCTTTATATAATATACTATATTCTGTATTGTATACTTTTGATAAATAAATAAAAATAATTAAAAAAAAAAATTTAGGTACTGGTATGATAAAATAAATGTACTTTTTATGTTAATTTTTTTATTTGGTATTTTTGTAATAATAATAAATTAATAAATCCCATTCAATGGCAAAGGATCTTATATATATTCAACTTTTCCTCACTTAGTACAAAAAAATTGCCTACCCACATTAAACCCGCGTTCTATACTGATAAAAATTTAGGTAAATTACTAAAAAAACACTAAAAGTAGAGATCATAAACTAAGCCACCCAGGCATTTACCAACAATGTTGCAATGATTCTATAGTTGTAACTAGAAATATAAATATTAGAATCACAGAACATAAGATGCCTTAATAATAATAATTTTTCCGAATTTGCCAATCTTCTCTACTTTTTTAACTGTTTATATAATAAGCTTGTGTTATAAAATTACACCAATTGTACCAAAAAAAATTGTTAATAAAAAAAGGTGTCTAAGAATGTGCATGAAATGCATTCCTACATACCGGAGCAAAAAAATAGTACGCATAAAATTTAATGTTTTTTTTTTTTTAATTAATTAAATGAAGACATTATGAGCGAAACTCAATCGAAAATCTGGAAACAGAAAAATCAGAAAAAGATATTGGCACCTCTGGGACTCGAATCCAGGACCTCGCTCGTTGGGCGCTCTTATCCACTGAGCTAAGGTGTCGATATCCAATTCGGTCACTTTTAACTGTACCATACTTCGACTAAGAACCACCCATATTATCTTCATTTTTCTTAACGCATATTTTTATTGGCTGCCATCTTTATGAATGATTGCAAGATTCAACTCGAACTAAATGCAATCTAGATGGTGCCTGGATAAATTATTATCCATTTTATTTAAAGTGCGACATCTATTGACTCTTCTGCAAGTCTGGGATGAATATTATTATTTATTATTTTAACTTTATGAGTAAAACCTCAAACTGTAATATTTAATTAAATGAAGACATTATGAGCGAAACTCAATCGAAAATCTGGAAACAGAAAAATCAGAAAAAGATATTGGCACCTCTGGGACTCGAACCCAGGACCTCCCTACTTTCCGGGTTGGGCGCTCTTATCCACCGAGCTAAGGTGTCGATATCCAATTCGGTCACTTTTAACTGTACCATACTTCGACTAAGAACCACCCATATTATCTTCATTTTTCTTAACGCATATTTTTATTGGCTGCCATCTTTATGAATGATTGCAAGATTCAACTCGAACTAAATGCAATCTAGATGGTGTCTGGATAAATTATTATCCATTTTTATTTAAAGTGCGACATCTATTGACTCTTCTGCAAGTCTGGGATGAATATTATTATTTATTATTTTAACTTTATGGATATCGACACCTTAGCTCAGTGGATAAGAGCGCCCAACCCGGAAAGTAGGGTGGTCCTGGGTTCGAGTCCCAGAGGTGCCAATATCTTTTTCTGATTTTTCTGTTTCCAGATTTTCGATTGAGTTTCGCTCATAATGTCTTCATTTAATTAAATATTACAGTTTGAGGTTTTACTCATAAAGTTAAAATAATAAATTATAATTTAATGTTTTTACTTTAATTTTATTTATTTGGTACAAAAAAAAAAAAAAAACATTATAAGGAAGCTTTGGCTGTCCAACTAGGAAGGTTTCCCTTTTACGACAGTCAAATTGCCTGGTATAGTTGTGATGTAATGAAGAAATCATCGTGGGTTCTATGTTTTCTTTTAAGGGGTCAAAGACGTGATTGCGTTATATTTGAATATTCATAGGTGTCGCCCTAACAGACGAAGAGAAAAACTTTGGAACGTTTCGAGTGGGAATCAGTATAATATTGACACCTGTCGTTTAAATTTGAAGCTTGCAATGTAGACTGCTTAAAACAAAAGAAGAGTTATTAGACGATAGAGATAGGGCATAGGGTTACGCCCATCGGGGAGATGGTAACGCCAATGACAGACTCGAGGACCGGAACAAAGGAATTTCGGACTTTGGACTGGGCAATAAAACGTATTATTAATGATCCTGATGTTCTCACGAAGTATGGGGAGCAATGAACTTTAGATAAACAACCGGTACATTGCGGCCATTGACTCGAATTTGGATGTAAACATTCAGTGCATTACGGAGTTGACAACCATAGAAAACGAGTGGAAATGTTAACTTTAAATATGAAAAAATGCAAACTTACGTAAATGAAAGAATTATATAATTAGAAATGAGGGTAGGGAACACAAAAAAAAGTTATGACGGAAGAATTTCACTGAATTAGTGTTTATATAAAATTACAAATGATTTAATTGATAGTCCGGTATTATTTGGATTGATAAGCTTCCGAATTCCACTTCGTAATACTAGAAGTCAGGATTTATATTAGTGCAGGAGTCTTGGGACTAACTACCATATGTATTCCTCATTGCCCAGAAAACTAATGGATGGAAACGATTATACCAAGTCGGTGGATATCTTCAATTTATCTTTGAATAAATATAGATTATTTTATTAAGGCAGTTCGGTTATGTGCAATAAATACGAAATAATAACCATGCACTATTTGTAAAAGCCCAGGAAGGGGGCGTTTAGTAACAAAATGACTTTATACCGTAGGAACTTCAGACAAAGCATATTGTGCGTGGTGACTAACAGTCGCTGATCTGAAGGAAATGAACAAATTGAACGAGAAGGGGCGTGGGTGCAAGTTGACCATGATTATTAAAGCTGTGAAAACAAGGCTGGTGAAAAGAAGAAAAAGAAAAAGGGGCGAATTTCAAAATAAAATTCTATTAAAATTAATATATCGTTGCTCGGAGAGGAGGGTCTAGGATCTAGCATCTCGGAAACATTTAGAGACAAAAAAAGGGGATTAACAGCCACGTCTGGGGCCAAGGAATCATATGTCACGTAGCAACTTATTAGCGAGAGAAAAAAAAGGGTATTTTGCGCAACATTAGACTAGGAAAATACAGTGGGACAGAGGAACGATCACGTTGAAATGAGCTTAGATAAATGGTTGTCGAGCTCTTGCACTTTATTGTGTTATAATAACAATTTTTCTGACATGGTTTTTAGGTAATTAAGAGATTTTATTGCTTTAAAGGGTGATCAAGAAATACATGTGGCTTATGGATTATTTACTTTAAGAAAAAAAACAATTAAAACTAACGACCGAGATATAAAACATGATTAATTGCTTGGACTTATTTAATTTTCGAAATGTAAATAACGATTAGACGAAATTGATGGCTTTTCCTGCAAGAATGAGATGCATTTTAGGCGGGGCCCCGAGGATGCAATAAAATTGACGGATATTCCAGGGTCGGACTTTGGTAGTGAGCAAAAGAAAAACGGAGATTATATATAAAATTCGAGTAGCTGGTAAGATAGATTTTATGTTGAAAGGCTTGGTGGGAAAACATGTGTAGAGAAAACAAAATTGCGAGTGTTAAAAGCGAAATTGCGCAATCAGGGGTGTCATCAGAGCGTTGCGAGGAAGATACCATCTCGGATCAGGCTTTGACTAATCATAAAGTTATAAAGGAAAGAGGAATACTCTGGGAAGGAGAGAGCAGACAAAGATAGTAATAAGGAAACTTTGGGGAACAGAAAATTGTGAAGATTGGGTGGAATAGTAGAAGAAGTAGGGGATTAATGACAAAAAAAAGCGTAAATACAGTCTGGAAATGTAATGGATATACATTCGAGGAGAACGTAGGTGCCCAGAGAAAGAGATAATTATAGAAATCCCATAATCAAGTCGGAAAAGTAGCGGTATCTGCGTTTTGCAAACGCCTGTGCAAATTCGAGATCTAGATTCAGTACGTCACGGACGGACACTTTCCAAATTGAAGGAAAACGGGGCAAAAAAACAGTCTCATATGAATAATAATTTTGTATTCTGAAACAAAGGGAAGAAGTGGGCGATCTATAGTACAATCTCTAAGTTCGGATCTGGTAACTATCTTAGGAAGAGTGCGTCCGATGGGTCGTGGCTAATTATTGATTTAGCATTGTAGTGAATTGAATGTTCCGATTCTCGAGTTGATATAGCTTATTATCTCAGATCATTGAAATTACGATTAAGCTCTTTTGGAGCTGAGGGACCTATTTAAAGCCTTGCAGGAGCTGTTTAGTCAGTCGGTTTACGGGTACGGGAAGGATCCTGAAGTGTTCTAGTGTGTCGCGAGAATTGTCTTTGTTAGTATTTTTGAGTTTATCAGTTAATTTTCCAGGACTTAGAAAATATCTGAAAAGATACTTAATAATAACTTCAGTGTCTTCAGGACTTAGAAAAATTTCAAAGAAGTGCTTCATTTACTTTGAAATATCTATATCTTAAAGCAGTGAAATTCTATAAATATTTAAATTTAAATTCAGTGAATAAATAAATTTAGATCTAAAACTTAGCGTAAAAATTTAAAATAAAAATTTACTTTCTTTATCAATCCGGTTTAAACAATGGTGGTTTATTGTAGTAACTTATCCGTGTTAAATCCAGTGCTAAATAACAACATCGTTAAATTCAATTTATCAAGTTAACCGTTATTGGAATAATTTATATGTTACTAAATTAATATACGGCACCTTAGATAACGTAATCAACTATACTTTTATCGGGTTATAAATATTATACATCAGAGGTATTTATAAAAGTTATTAAAAATTTTGAAATGTTTAAGTAATAATAAAAAAATAAAAATCGAATGATCAAGTTAATCACGTTTGATATAGTTTAAAAGAAAATAATAACGTCGTCAGAATAAATATCATAAAATAAATTGTGGCGTGAAGTGTTTATATAAGTTATTAAAAATTTTGAAATGTTTAAAGTAATAATAAATAATGAAAATTGGACGACCAAATTAATCACGTTTAATATAGCTTAAAATAATAACATCGTCGGATATAATAAATTCAGTTAAATAATTTAATAATAATAAATAAATGTAAAGATTGAATGACCAAATTAATCACGTTTTGAGATAGGTAAAACCTTGTATCGTCCGAAGTAATGAGAGGTTGTTGTTTTAATAATGAAGATTTCAGGTTAGATTCCGATTTTTCAAAGAGCAGAGTATACCCTGTGGAGCTTTGAATAACAAGTCGAAAAAAACGTGAGTCAGTTTTCCTTTAAAATTTTCCAGGAGCATGATCAGCGAGAGACGGAGAGCAGGGTGGTGCCAACTCGATTTTCAGAGCTCGTCTCTGGATAAAACAGCCTACTTGTTTGTGTGTATATGTGACCGTATTTATGAACTAATATCTATGTATATCTAATATTTTTACACTTAATTTTACAGGAGGAAATGGGATAATCAAGATGTAGTTTACTATCAACTTAGGTGGCGTATAGAAAGCCGTGCTCGTGTATATTTAGCGTGTTTGGGGGAATAAATAAATGAAATCAGGTCGCTCGGGAACCACCGAACAGATAATTAAACTACTTTTCTATAATGTTCGTAAGTTGAACCAAAATCAAGTAACTTAGGTATTTTTAGAAGGTATATAAAATACCTAACTATAGCAATCATATGTTGAATGGGGATAAAACAAACGATTAACTATGTCACTGGGTTAACTCTAATTACAGGGTCGTGTTTACATAACTGGGAGTATGTACCTGTTGGGATAAAAATGCATACCGATGTCTATCCACTATGTTAGTAGGTCAAAGGTTATATAAACAAACAATTAACTGTGTCACTGGGTCAGCTATAAATACAAGGTCGTGTTTACTTAACTGAGAGTACATACTTGTTGAAATAAAAGTGCATACCGATGCTCATTCACCAGGTTAGTAGGTCGAAGTGTTATATAAACAAACAATTAACTATGTCACTGGGTCAACTATAAATACAAGGTCGTGTTACATAACTGGGAAGTACCCGTTGCTTAGTGGGTTAGTGGTGTCATAGGTGGTGACGTTTTACCAATGATATTTTAACATTGTATGTGTTTTAGATTATTTAAAGAAGGGCGGTTATTCATTATATTAGACAATGGATGTGACAAGTGTCAGGGACGACCAAATGTAGGGTCGGTCGATTAATGAAGTCAATCAATTGAATGATTGATTAATTCTTTTATGTACCCAATTAAATTACATTCAAAACCTTATATGAAAAAAAAAAAAAACAATCATGTTGTTAGTTTTCAAGCATATTCTATACTTTACTATTAGACGGTTGAAAAATCACGGGAAAGCAACTTTGTCGAAGAAAATTTTAAAATCTTTGGGGTAATTGCAAGTCGAGTCAAACATGGGAGTTGACCTTTCATGATAAGGGTCTCAAAAGAAAAATGAAACAGAGTTAATGAACTCTAAAATAAAATCATTAAAACAAAACAAATCAATCCTGGAGTTCGGTAGCTCTCCAAAATCAAACTACCAGTATAAGATCTTAATTTATTGGTTATTTATTGTTATACTCCAATATTATTAAGTATATATCTGATCATTGGCTGGAAACTCACAACTTCCTTCACGAAATTCAGGTCCCCAATGCGGTGTACATAATGTCGCATTGTGGATTATAAACCTCACCCAAAGTATGTTTACATATATATCTTTCTATGTACTGTCCATTGAATAGTGCAAATTCGTTTTAAAGCTAAACGCCTAAGGCCTGGGAGGTCGTGTTGCACCTTTTTCTGGACGTGGTAAAAGGCCTAGGAAACCTCGTTATCACAAAAAGACCGTGAGTATATGATTGTACCGAGGACGAAACCGGTTCGCCTTCAGTAAAAATTAAATCCAAGGAGGAGACGGAATCTGGGGGTCATCGGGCTCTTGGTGAGACTTGAAAGTACCGCACGAGGGTGAGGAGTCACTAAAACGCGATAACTGTAGGTATCAATTAGTGATGGTATCTGTGACATGTGGGATATTCTTGTTGAACTGGGATCACCTGGTGTACTTGTTGGAGGATACGGAGCCAGATTATGCCAGAAAAGGGTTTGTTCCTGATTCGTCCACTGTACAATAACTGGGGTACTAACCAACTAAATCATGATTGTATTTTATAACCTTACAGCTTATAAACTTGGAGCCGAAGGATGTGGATTAAATGATCGGAGTAAACATTGTATTAACCATCACTAACTGATTCATTGTCTTGTATAAGTGTTTTGAAATTGTTTGTAATTTGGGGTACTGGCAGGTAATATGTAGGCCATACAAAATGGGTAGGGACTCCATATTGGGGTTTAGGTCATTCAATCGCGTTTGGAAAAGGAAAATAAAAATAAATTAGTTTCGTAATTAAATAATCAATTCAGTCTCTCTCGATTCAACGCTTCACTAGAACCAAGGTTACCACAAACAATAAAATAATTAGATTTCTATATCATGAAACAAAAATCAATCACAACGTATGATGAAGTCTACTTATAAAAATTTATACGTGTAATTTTATGTTCATGTCATAAAAGACGTATACAAAGTTAAGTACACATTTTATTCAAATGTTAAGTACTGGGGGATTAAAAGGAGCATCCTATAGTTATCGGAGGGGTCGGGAGAAAATTTCATGAAGGCTTATGTGGATTAGGGGAGGAATTTTCCATCCCCATACTCCGCATATAGAAAGCCTTAAAAGAGTAAATTATTTGATCACAGTCAGAAGAAGGGTTTAGGAAAGCTCCAACTCTTTAGCTATCAAGCATGAAAGAGGGGAAAAGCGAGAATATCACATAGTTCACATTAGGTAGGTACATGTTGTTTTTTATAGAATTTAATACTGAATTAATTACATTTACATAACTATCAGATTCACAGTGAAGAGATAAATCGAGCATTATTATTAAAAAAGCTACTGAGAATACCAAATACAAAATTAAAATGATAATATATTACGGCCGTAAAGAAAAAATAAACTCATTGATTCATGAAATGTTTGTATGATAGATCTGAGTGTAAGTAATCATGATAATCGTGTAATATTTTCGTGATTTATCTTTCGTTTTTCTATAACATAAAAAATTCTACAAGTAAATTAAATAAATTAAGAGAATTATTTATCACAGTTATTTTCCATAAATGTAAGTTAAGAATGACATGCATCTAATTCGAATTATAATTCTCACAATATATTAGAAGTAAAACTTACTATGTTTATGTATTTTTATTGAAAAATTTTTGATACAATAAAATAATGAAAAGTACTTAAAAAACTTTAAATACTAAATTAATGAACAAAAGAATTCCCGAAAAGATGCTGCGTATGGTTGGGTATGATATTGATTTTTATTGTGTTTCTATGGTTAAAGTGGAGATTTAAGTAACGAATTTAAATTAAAGTTTTTAAAAAGAGTTCTTAACTAAATAGATGCAATAAAACATTACTGCATAATAATAATCTGCACTGTTGTTATCGCATTTGCGAAAGTTTTATAATAATGAATAAGTGCATTACCTGCATTGTACTTATAAACAAATAAATACTTAGAAATGAGATATTTCTTAAAATCAACCTGAATAATAAAGTGTTTTGTAAGACTTGTAAAATACAACTGAAACAACAAGAAAAAAATCAAATTGCCGCTGAACCTGGGGTTTAGTAAATAATATTCAATACTGACAATGATTTCTTTACCAGCGCCTCTTCAGACAAAGTCTGGGTCTATATTTTCCAATAGCGTTCAAGAGGTATTCGTTATGCGCTATCTGCGAACTTACTCGTCGTCGTCGATTCTCGAATGTCGAAGGGTTGAAGAGATGATTATATTGGCAGTCCTGTGAACATTATCCATATTTCGCGATATTTTTGACATTCCTATGGCGTGAATTTGAAATAACGACCACACTTTCTTCGGAGTGGCTGGCGGGTACATTATTTAAAACTAAAAACAGCTGATAAATAACCCGCGGAAAATGAATTTAATATTACTAATACCTGCAAAACGACATTCATAGCAAAAGATGAATAAGGAATATATTTTTGGTGTGAAAACCATTTATCCCCTTGTACTTGTTGGTATCAAACCATCTGCTTCAGTTGCTCTACATTATGTATTGCAGTCCGAATTGCCGATAAATCTGTCATTAAATAGATCGACAACTTTGTCAAAGTATACGAATCCTGTCCTTCAAAGACCGCGTGGGAAACGACTTAGACTTAGAAACAGTGTTCCAGATTTTGACAGTTTTCTCGGCATTGACTGGTTTCACCCACTCGTCGCTCGAGTGGAATGACTTTTGACGCTTGGTATCTACCTGTATGTACCTTCGACGAGATTATATAGAGAATAACAAAGTCGTTCAATATATTATGTACTTTCGACTTCGGTTGCAAGCGGCCTTAATTGGAAAAGTCAGCCCCTGTGCTGTCGCGTGACGAATATTTTCTACGAATTCAAATTTTATCAACTATTTGTTTGTGAATTAGTCCAAAAATATGTTTGATGGTCTATTCATCCCATATTCTCATACAAGGATTTGGCATGCACTCCTAACTACCTACTATTGTGTGCTGAATGAACAACTTCATCGTATTCGGGTACCTGTTTTTACTTTTCTTTGACCTGAATCATGTAATTTCCAAACTTAGTATACCAAAAGGGATTATAAACGAATTGTTTCCTAACGAAATTCAACCCTTTGAGATAAAATTCCACGTGAAACATGTAACAAAGAATGCTTGTATTTTATTCCCTCCAGAGGCATTTCACTCTCCCGTTTAACATAAAATTCATTCACCGCATCAGGTACTCGGGCGATTCTTTTATCCCGATCTAACACTATTTATCTCCTAGTTACGTCAAACTACTACATCTAGTTAAGTACTAACATCTCTGTCAGTGGCCTGCCTTCCTCGTACACCATTTGTCATCCGTCCTTGGTGAACCGAATTTCTGGCCGTAAAAAGAACACGGCGAAAATTGGAATTTTCTTCCTTCCTCGTTGGAGTGCGAACTACGAACGGCACTACGGAGTTTTCGAGATTCACTCAAGCAATGGAAATTTATAACGAAGCATTCAAACTTCAAACACACCTCTTATTGTAGATTTGTTTCGGTCGTGTTGGTTCACAAATATTCATGAAAATGCGGCTGGTACAACTAATATTTCTAAAACATTTGACTGATAAAAAATTTTGAGTGTATAGATCTGAAACTTTTTGTTATACGTTAGCCTATTAATATTTATCGAAGATTTTTTATTACCCGATGCTAATATTACTCCATACACGAAGGTGATGAAATAATAATTAATTGGAAATACCAATAAGTTAGTTTGCCGAGAACGGTGGCATAAAATTTAAAATTCGTTTAGCTAACAGAAGTTTTTATTGGTGTTACTCAACTACTCAATTACCTTAATACTTAATAATTTTAATTTTTTTTTTTATCAATATTATGTCTTTCGTAGTGTTATTCTCAATAAGGAGTAGTAATGTAAGTTGGTTAGGTAGTTTATCCCGGTAAGACAAGAAATCCTGGGTTCGATTCCCACTTGCGACCATTACCTTCTTATTTTTCTGTGTCCTGTTCTGTTTCAGGCTTCGTTTAGATTTATTAGTATTGTTTTCTTTTTATGATATATTATGTTGATGGGTATAACCTTCAAAAGCTGTTAAAAAAATAATTTCTAGTGAAATTAAATTGGTTTTACAATTATACCATGTTCATTTAGTTTATTCCACACTGTTCAAAAGTAAGATAATACTATTGCAATCTTTAGAGCACAGGCGTCGGGTGGGAATGCTATCCGTGTTCTACCGGTATTTCAAAGGAATATACTCTGAAGAACTAGCGTCATTGATCCCTTCGGCACCGGTGCATAGTCGGGAGACACGCCAAACGCGCGCCCAACATATGTACACGGTTGATATTTGTCACATGAGAACGGGTCGTTTTTTCGACTTGTTCTTGAGTTCAACAGCTCGGCTATGGAATGATTTGCCGGCTTCTGTGTTTCCTTCCTCCTACAACATTGGTCTCTTCAAGACCAATGTTAATTCCTTCCTTTCCTCAAAAAGACCCTCCACACAGAATTCCAGATGACATAGGCCCTGAGGGAAGTTATTTTCCTCAGGGCCTCCTGTGTGGAGTTAATGTACAAAAAAAACTATGTAGAATATACTGATAATATTGTCGAATTGTAGGCTTTAATGTACCAGTAATTACATTTAAACTTTAAATGTACAATTTTTTTTACAAATACGATTAAGAATAGGTATACCAATTTTGGTTCCATGCCAACTGAGAATAAAGTCAACTCAACACCTCCTTGAAAAGTCATTAATAGCTATGAAAAAAATAATTTTAAATTAACCTAACGTAACCTATTTAACCAATTTTTTATATTTATTTTTTTATCACTCTAAACGACTTATCTGAGATGGTTCTGAGTTGGTTTCATTCCGAGTTGTCCGGTCACCACCAATTTTTTGGTACAACCCAGGCTAAATAAAAAATAATATTTCGGTGTTTTAGTGATCACAGATGTGAGATATTGGCAAGTGAAAAAAAAATTAACGCTCAATGCGAAGTCAGAAGCAGGTATTAGATTTAAAGATATCTACGTGATTCCATTAATATAAATTATGCTACTTGTATCACCGACCAAAGGATGCTAAGTGCGCGGCGATATTCGTTATAAATACAAAAAATCTAATGAAAAATGTGGAATATATCTCGTGTCCTGTGCCGGTCTCCATTTTATTTCGATTTGACGGGGAAAAATGGAGCTGAGACGTGTTTAAGAATCCTAATTTCCTCTTTCACCAACGTGTTTTCCTTAAGCTTTTACGGTTACATTTTTCACGTTTTTTTATACTCCGTATTGTATAAGAAAGATTTTCCTAGCTAAAATGCTGCTAAATGGTGGTTTAATAAACGATGTACTGAATTATTCTTCCGGTTTTTACTAAAAATCCTAGATACTAAGAAATTTTTTTGAAAATTTGATATTTGTTGTTTAGTATTTAATATTGAACAAACTACTCTTGTTTTGCGTAAATAAGAAAAATGACTTTTTTGTGTTAATAAGCAGTAAACCTAAGTTCTTAGTTTTGGATGAAAAAGTGAAAGTTTTCAAAACACATTTATTAAACTTATCTTGTTCCTGATCTGATGTATTCAAATCTTATTTTGTTTTATGATGACGGCTGCGGCCGAGTAGTAAAGTTCTTGGCTATGTATCAGGGTTTGAATCTCTACCCGCTCAAGTAAAAAAATTATTTATTTAAATTGTGATATTTCACATTACTTATTTTATTTACATAAGCTCCACGCAGGAGGCTCTGAGAAAAATAATTTCCCTCAGGGCCTATGTCATCTTAAAGGGATGCTGGGTGGAGGTTTTCTAAAAATTAAATTCATACAATATAATTTCTTTACTTGCGACAAATTCCATATTGGTTAGTACATTCAGTATCGCCTTGGTGAAAAACCTCTATTTAGAACCGAAACGCTGCTTGTAATGACTTTATCCGTGTTTGGTGATCAAATCTGAAAAGCCAGGTACTTCCTTTTCCTCACTTCCTCCCCCTTTCCGTACCCTTAAGCTTCACAACATAAACCATAGTCGCACTGGCTCCGGTTAGCAGGTTGCTATTCGGGACTCTGGTAGTTACAGAATAATAATAATGCATTGGGCTGCATTTTAAAAGTAAGTAAAATGTATTTTTATTTCTCACTTCAATCTATTCGGAGTCCATGAGATCGAAGGAGATATTTCAAATCCCAAAGCTTGATTTTATTCCTGATTTGAGAGACTCCATCTGGATTGCAGTGGAATTCGTTCAATATACATTATTCAGTTGGTACAAAGAGATTGCATCTCTCCAGCAACTGTCAAACATATATAATAAACGGAATTGGAAATCAGGTGACGAAACGGGCGGGATTTCTGAATTCGTTCGAAGAGAAAAATAAATCTTTCGAACCGTTCCCGATGTTGCGGATTGTAATTTAAAATTCCCCTTCCCGGCTGATTTTCTATGAAAGGCCAACCATTTGTTTATTTTATTCAGAAGAACATGAATATTGCGATTGTGACATAAATTATAGATACATAAATGATTTATGAACAACACATGTCTTTCTGAATTTCACATGTACATTAAAGTATGATCATTATTTTCCAAAATTAATTGTTTAACAACCGGTGTTTGCTGAATTCTAAGAATATTTTAGAAAATTGAAACGAACGAAATGTCTTCAATGAATCTCGCTGCTAATGATGGAAATTACGCTTTGAGTGGGAAATCACGACAAATTTGCCGACGTCTGTGCTATGTAGTCAAGTTGATCATTTTTATTGTTATATCAGCAAACAAGAGAACCCCTTCTTTGTTCTGATTTTTTGCTTGCTTAGGAAGAATTGAACCTTTCGCTCATTTATTAAATAAGCCCAAAGTTATAACTTTTTTAATGAAAAGGTCTAAGAAGACTTAAATATTTTTACGGCCCTCGGCGTGCTTTAAGTGCTGCTTGAACATAATACAGTCGTTTTTACAGCCACCTCCTTTGGCCGAGATTTGCAAGATATCACCCACTACTTGGCTGAAACCTGCTCGTTAATTACTACGCTTTGAATAAAAAGCATAATGAAACCACACAGCGTGATAAATTATAAATTCTATCGCGTCTAGTTAATTAATAGTTCAAAGACGCAAATCACCAATGCGGGTCGGGCTTCCACCGCCGGTTTCAGGACCGGCGAGATGTATGACGGGGAAGATGTATGATGAGGTGGGATGAAAGATACACGGCTATTAATATGCTCGAAGGTTAGCCAGGAACAATAGCCCGTCCATTAAGGTTCATCTGGGTACCGTCTTGTAATTATGTTGTAACTCCAATTTAAACTTCTTCAAAAAGATACAATCAACAATATCAAGCTAAAACAACCTTTTGAGCTACCTGATACTTTCTTACCTTCTTGTAGTAATTTGCTAACTTCTCTCGTTCTTGCTTCCTCCCTTTCATTCAAGTTAGCACGTAGGCTCATCTTATCTCCGGCACTGCACGCCTTACCTAATTACCCAAACCGTGTCTTAAGGCTCAAACTAACACCGTCACACGGTTCAAGGTAACCACTTAAAATAACGCGGCAAACTTTCAGTGTCTTGGGATTAAATTGGCCGAAACTTGGATAAAGGACGCGAAACAACACGTAAACAAATTAACTACGCAAAGTAAATGTACAAATTCCCTAATCAATTTTTCGCTTTGAATAATTAATTATTGTTAATCTTCGCTGATCTTACATTTCAGAGTGGGGTTCGCAGTCTCCAGGTAAAATTCTTAGGGTTAATTAAATAGAAGATATTAACTTTGCTGTCCAGTATTTATTAACTGTAAAATAAATTACAAGTCTTATTTTTTTCTCTTAAAAACATCGAGTAACAACCGTAACTTCACGGAACTCCCTAATCGGAAAATTTTATAAGGTTTATGCGATCGGCAGAGGGAAAGCAGTAGATAATAGAGATAGACGATATCTGATGTAGATTGTCACTGCGGTTCCAGTTACTGGAGACCGATATGGAACTGGTTCTTTAAACACTTGTTTTTGAAACCGGTTCCTTTTCGGTATAATTTTTTATCAATATTTCATGGCAACCGGTTCCAAAAATAACAGCAAAAAGACCGATTCCAAGTAATCGGAACGTCGACCATCTTTATTAGGTGAATAAACAGCTTTTAAATTCTTCACATACGGTCCCTAAACATTCTTAGCCATTGTAGGCAAGCCTTCCATTCTGAATGGTGAATGAAGGTATTTCACCAGGTCAAAACAGAGAGCATGAGATATTCTGGAAATTATTAAAAATATAAGTCATTAAATTTTGGTTCAAATTCTGATTCCAGGATCCTTCCGCTTTGCCTTCGTGACACGGTATAATTCATTTTCACAGTTAACCCAGCAGGCCAAAGTTTTTGACCTTTTCGTAGACCTTGTTTTGCCAAAATAAATAATTTATTTTTCGCTAGTAGGCCATATATGTATCCTACCTCTCTCTCCCGTATGTCAATCCCTCATCCTGTGTGTAGGCTCCTGTAAGTGACCTACTACGACGTCGATAACGCACGTAAGCAGTAATGTAAATACATTGGTAGGTACCTACCTACCCGTAAGACGTAAACCAGTGTAAAATTAGACGACGTATGTGGTAGCATCTGTATAGAGATATTTTTAGCCGCTACAGGGAGTGTAGGTATCGTGACCTTTTTAGCAAATGCTTGGTGATTTTATTTAATTACTCTGAACTTGCAGAAAATGCGATCCCTGAGCGGCATTGTGCTATAATACGAATTGAAATCCATAAGACAATATAACGTAGCGTCGATAACAACATTTATATTTTAATAGCACGTAATGTGCAGCTTTTGAAGTGGATGAATTTACATATTTGGACGATGATTTAGGTAAATATCTTGATTTTTGCAGATGAAGTAATTTTTTTTAATTATTCAAAATGTTAATCGCTGTAATATTCTTCAAAATTTATGATCAATAATTTGTAAATTTGGTGCAATTAAAACAGACTTTACTTAACCACTCGGACCAATAAGCTTGTTTTCAAGACAATTAACATACGCATGATCAGACAACTCAGAATGAAATCAACTCAGAACCTCCTTTAAAAAGTCGTTAAAAGTGACGATTTTTTTTTTGAAAATTGGTTTAACAGGTTAGGGTTAAGGGCTTTTTACAAAAAAATAATAGCTTTTAATGACTTTTCAAGAGGTGTTGAGTTGACTTGATTCTGACTTATTAAATATTATTTCGAAATGTCAGTCAGATTTTTTTCGACTAAAAAATCGTGCGTTTTTTAGTTATAACGTAAGCACAAGGAGACCATCAAAGAGGCATCACTTTTCAATAAAAACTTTAATTTTGGAAATCACTGAGAAGGGCTTACAGATGTAGGAATTTATAATTAGGTTACCTAGAAATTTCAACCATTTTACCATCCTCATGATAACTGTCAAAGGCATTAACTATTAGATAATGTATATTTTTGATAAACGATTTATTTATTTATAAGGTCAGAGTTTACTTTTCGGTACTTAAACCATCGCTAGATATTAGATAAGTTAACCGAGTTTTCTAACCATTGCAAGAACTTATTTTATTTTGTAAAATTGATAGTCATTTTGACAGCTTACCGAGGAATGGTGAAATACACCTTAGCAGCCTCACTGATAGAAAAACACTTTACAACCGTTGTTTTAGTTAGTTAGTTGTTTTTTTTTAGTTACACATTGAATAAATACTGTACACTTTCTGTTTCCAATTCTAACAAATAAAAAAATGCTTTAGACCACGCGACTGAAGTAAAACTTCTATAGATCCATCAATACGTATATATATAGGTTTATATGTATAATATTTATACATGTACATACATATATTAATTTTCTACAAATATTTAAATTTATTATGCGTTCGCCTCGCCCGTACACTTTTCGTAACGCTCTCGTCACGCATTCACCAGCTTACTCCCCTAGTCAAGCGTGAGTAAATAAGTTTTACTTTAACTGTCAGCGAAAGAGCTGGCAATGTTGTGACTGACACATGAGGTTCCCATCTTAACTCTCGACAGGCTAAGATGCCAAACATAACGGCCATAACCATGTGGGTCGGCCGACGACCCCGTACATTTTTCTGTCTTATGAGCATTTAAAGCATAGAATTTCTTTTTTTTGGTTATTTGTCCATGTATTGGGCAGGGAATATTACCTATAAATGACCAAATATTTTTTCCTGCGGTCAACGATTTTTTGTCATTTTTTTAAAACGACACATTATATTTTATTATTACATATTACTCATTTACGCAGGAATACCTAAAATACTAAAAAAATGTCTTGTATTTAAGTAAATATAAGAAGGATAGTAATTTTGAGGTCTACACTCGGCCCCAGTTAGCTGCGGGAGAGTTAAAAAGTTATGTTATTTCTGATGTAAAATTTTTAAATAACTGTTACCGCGTGAATTTAACAAAAATTCCAGAGTGATGTTTTTTATACATGAATACTTTACACATGCGAAGGTAAATACTATACAATGCGTCCAAAATGTTAATTTTTTGTTTATTCTCCGGGAATTATGATTTTTTTTCTGTAAACATGATAAAAAGTGAAATGACGATTCCAGATTCCCTAATTTAAAAGGAATGTGCTTTAAAAATTTGCAATTTTTGACGCTTGGAGTAAATTTACACGCTTATTTTTTCAACTTATTTCTTATTTAAAATAAAAATATTCCAATTAAAAAATATTAAAGAATATTCTAAATTCAAAAACTTAAAGGTATCTTTATCTAGTTTAAAAAATAATAGGTATTTGCTTTTACGACAACTTCAAAATAAGAAATGTACGGTGCATTTAAAATACCTTGGAAATATTCCGAAATTAGATGAGAAATTTCATGTTTGTTCCACAAAACACTATCCCCTTCCGCTGAAGATCCAATGTGTCCAACTTTTTATGGCTGTTACTTATCGGTCTAGTCAATTTTAGTTTATTAGTAAGTTTTCCACATCCGCGGTTGCTTAACAATTTTATAAACAGCATCTTCAAAGATGACAGTTAATGTAAAAAAAAAAATTTACACCATAATTATTAGTAAGGCCGTTAGTCTATAAATAAGTTTGACAAAGGGTTAAGTTTGAAGAAAGGTTTTCACTGACTTGGTATTTCTACATAAAATTCTAAATTACGCATTTGATAGGCCCGAATTGCTTGCATTGATAAACTTTCCGGTTCAATTACTAATACTAGGAGTCGGGATTTGAGTATTGACAATCTGGAACTAACTACTACAGTGTACGCCTCATTGCCCAGAATACTAATGAAGGGTAATAATTATATTATAAAGGTATTATGTTGACAGTTATCGTCTTCATTTTGTTACTAAATAAATACTAAAGATTGTTGCTGGGGCAGTTCAGTTATGTAAAAACGTCTGATGGTCATAAAATAATATAATTTTATTAACTGCTCTCACGTAAATGCCCCTAAAAATTACATTAATAAATAAATTAATCTATATTCATTTAAAAAAAATCAAAAAATATACGTTTGCAAGAGACGGGAAATTTAAAAATGACTACAATTTATTGAAGATTGCATGCAGTAGTTGCTCAGAAAATGTTGTCAAAGGACGCCAGGTCATAAAAAATTCATGTACCAACCCTGATTTATGGCAGTGGGGTATGGAACTTAGAAAGACAGGGCAAAATTTGTCTAAATTTCACTGAAATAGGATTCCCGCAAAACCATTAACAACCGTATTATGATCAAGGAATTCATAAAATACTAAGGCCGATGTATATGTTTAATTAATCAGAATGAAACAAGTTCTTTGTTTAAAACCACTTTATTTAAATTTATATTCGTCGACCGGTTTCGGTCGAACTCGACCTTCTTCAGGACAATAAACATAAAACTAAATTAAAGTACAGAGTAAAGCTAATGAGGTAAGCACAAAAGAAAGGGAGAGCATATAAGAGAGAGAGAGAGAGAGAGCATCAGATAATGGTTGGGGGAGGGGTAGGAGGAGGGCCAAAGGGTGGGTGGGGGTTAGAGAGGGAGAAAGGGAATAACTTTAAAATGGGACTGTTGGTTAATTCTAATCTTCTCCCTCTCTAACCCCCACCCACCCTTGGCCACTCCTGCTACCCCTCCCCCAACCATTATCTGATGCTCTCTCTCTCTCTCTCTCTCTCTCTCTCTCTCTCTCTCTCTCTCTCTCTCTCTTATATTCTCTCCCTTTCTTTTGTGTTTAACTCATTAGCTTAACTCTGTACTTTAATTTAGTTTATATGTTTATTGTCCTGAAGAAGGTCGAGTTCGACCGAAACCGGTCGACGAATATAAATTTAAATAAAGTGGTTTTAAACAAAGAACTTGTTTCATTCTGTAAAATGTCAAGCCACAAAGTGTTTGCTTTCTTCGATAGTATAATTAATCACATCCAGGTAGGGTGTGAACACAATAATAGTATTAGATAAGTGAGTGGAAATAGAAATCAGGTAACTCCCGAAAGACATTGCTTGAACAAATAAATCTAATTTATTTATTTATTTAATTTATCATGTTCTCTATAAAACAGTTAAACACAAGAATATTATGGAGAAGATTACAAAATTAAAAAAAAAAAGTTTATGTGGGCAGTTTCACTATCTTGTGACGTATGTCAGAAGATAGTTACTGAATTCTCTGTAGGTGACATTGAAGATGTCGATGTTCAATACAGATTCATTTAGCAGTTGAATTGTTCTGTTTAATGGCGCATTTTGATAGGAAGGATTTCTCGCTTTCGGAGCATAAAAAAGTGAAAAATTTTACTAATGTGATATGGGAATAGAAATGTGTCTTTGGATCTTGTAAATGTAACGACACTGCATTTCTGGATGCTGAAGGGTAAGTTATTCAATTTCGACCATTTGACAAGAGAATCAAGATCATTTTGCAGAAGAATGGAATTGATATGACTTTTGATTGCTCTGAAAAGTTTGATATCGTCAGCAAAGAGGAGATATTTTGAGCGGTTAATGGTCTTGCCTATATCATTCATGAATAAAATAAGGAGGAGGGGTCCAAGATTTGATCCCTGGGGCATCCTGGAGTTAGTTTTGTATTCGTGAGAAAGCTGGTGTCCGTAACTGACATACTGACGACGATTGTGTAAGTAGCTAGTTACTTGAGACCTCGTATAAAAAATTATTTATATGACCCGTCTTAAATACTTGGGACGGGTCATATAAAAAAGAAACAAGTAGTCTACGCTATATTTGTTGTCGACTTCTTCTCCAAATGTTGTGATAGTTAATTAGCTAAACTCGGTACGAAGTGCAAATTAAACAAATTTTGAGAGAGATTTCATATTCTTCTGAATTCCTTGACTAAACTTAGGTAATGATTTCCGGGTAATTTGTCTAGGCACGCACAAGTCTCACAGTTGCACAATAGCTCTTCAAGTTTATCACCCCCTAGTAGAGCAGGACAAGACCTATGGCACGCGTGCCAGTTAAGGCACGCTACTTTGCTGTTCTGAGGGAGGAATCGTGTTGTTTCTGTTGTTAAAATATCAGATAAGTTCATGCCGGAAGAGGTAAGAGTGTGAAAGGATATCTGTACGTGTGAGGGAAGTGCATTAGTCACGAGGCAAGTAATTTATTGAACCATTAACATTATAAATCTAGAGGTATTTCAGAAAATTCTATCTCCTGGAAACCAACGGAATTGAAAATTTTGGTTTCATGACAACTCAGAATCAACATAACTCAACACATGCTTGAAAAGTTATTGGAAGTTGTGAATAAAAAAATTGAAAAATGGCCCATAACCTAACCTAACGTGACGTATTTAACCAATTTTTAATATATGTTTATCAGTTTTAGTGACTTCTCAAAGGAAGTAATGAATTGAGTTGATTCCGAGTTGTTCGGTCACCGAAAAATTCATTGGGGTTTTGTGAATTACTTATTTACACAATAAAAACATCTAACTCTGTTTACACCACTATTTTTATTAAAAAAGAAACACATGTTTCAACTAAAGTATTCATTGTGTCAAAATAAATCAGTGTGTTCAATTCACACGCTGAAGAAGTAAAACTTTAGAAAACTAAAGTAGACAAGAGTGGGTAGAATTATTATATATAATGTGGAGGATTATATGCAAGAATTGAAAGAGATGGAATTGGGTAATCTGAAAGTATGTTGCCTATTGAATGCCGATGATGCGGTGCTGATTTCCCACAAGGATGAACGAAGTATGTACGAAGAATGAGTTAATGATGAATGTAAGTAAGTCTAAAATCGTGGTGTTTGAAAGATAGAGTATGTGCAACATAGTTGTGAATGATGAATACTTGGAGCAGGTGGATAAGTTTTTGTATTTGGGAAATATGTTTACGGGAGAGTTGAAGGCTGATAGAGATATTGAAAGAAGAGTATATGTAGGTAACTCCATTAACGGAGGATAGAACTCAATTGGCGCCAACAAAAAAATGTCCAAAAAAGCGAAGCTAGCCGTCTATAATAGTGCTGGTATCTGCCCTAATGTATGGCAGTGAGGCATGGAACCGGAAGAGGAAGCAAGAGGAAGGAAAGTAGACAGTGTTGTAGAATTGAGATCCCTGGGCGTAAGCGAATGAGTGTAAGGAGAATATGTGTAAGGAGAATATGTGTAAGGAGAATATGTGTAAGGAGAATATGTGACGCTAATGTGAATAGTAGGAGCAGTCGGAGACGCCCGAAGAAGACGTGTGACATTTATATTTGGGAGGCGGGTATGGGTCCCGCCGCTCCGGGAACTATTTATTGGATAACTAACACCTCTGCCGCATAGGTATCCCTAAGTGGTTCGCTACGTTTGGTGTCTAAGCAGGGGTGAGCGAGCTCATGGATTGAAGTTTGTCCAGGTCTTGGCGGCGGATGTGCCTGCCCACCTGCTACGTGACGGAGAGAAACTGGTTGAGGGAGGCCTTTTTTTTCAATTTCTTGTTAACTTTTTTTTTTTTCATATGAAATACCACACAAGAGTCCCAACTGCTCCCGTCTGGAGCCAGTGAGACTATGGCATCCCCGATTGAGGTATATTGTGAGGCTGAAGGTAGTGAGGAGGGGAAGGAGATAGGGGAGAGGAAGGTGGGGAAGTACCCGGCTATTCAGATCTGGTCACTAAACACGGCTAAAGCCATTTTCAATTCTGAATGGTGGTCTTACACTAGGGCGATACTGATAGTATCTTCCACTCTGGAACGTGCCGCAAATATACTATATATTATTTTAAATGAATAAATTGTGAAATAGCACGAATTAATAAAATAAAATTTATTTGCGCACCCCGGGTTCGAACCCGCGACCTTCGGATTGTGAGTCGAGAGTCTTACCTCGGGACCATGGAGGCCGTCAAACTCTTTCAACTTGTTAACTATTCGAGTTGAAACACAAATTATTTTCCCCTATTTCCGAAAACACTTGGTTGAAAGCTCTCCCTTTTCGATCAACTATTAAAAACCACACATTTACATATCCAATATTAGCCTCGGTTTTCCAACATCTGCAAATCATGATTTTCGACGCTGTTTTTGTAAAATAAATGTTTTTTAACATTTTTTATACACACAAACCAATGAACCATCTGACTTTGGTTTCAAAAACCTCTATCGTAGTGCTTCTCGACGCCATCGGTAGAGATAAGATTAGGAATTAATTTGTACTTTGTAAGCTCTACACGTAAATTATTATTTATTAAAGTAAATAAATTCATAATGTCAATCCATTGATTTCTCACGTTGAAATATTTCATCTAAGTCAACTTCTAATATAAGCTTGGCGAATGAATTTTATTGAAATAATTTAAGAAGATAATATCAATTCACTGAAGGTCTGATATCCAGTTGAGATACAAAATATAAATGTATAACTTCGTTTCCTATCGTTATAATAAAGTTATCTTCAGGTCAAATCCACCACTACTCGAGACAGAAGATACAAATTAAGGCAAAATGAAGGAGACGCCTGTGAAGTAATCGTTTCAACTCTGATGTATTTAGACGGTAGTTTGAAACACTCATAAAATGACGACATGATGTAAAAAAGGAACAAAAACCATATAACTGAAATCTAAAATTTTGGTTTGTGTTATTGCCCTTTTGTGGGGAGTGTTTTGACTGGAGTACGTTTTGGTCATCCTAAGGGAAAGGGGTTCAGCAGAAAACCGGATGCTGATATGTATTGGGGTTGAATAACGGAAACGAACACGCTGTTTGAAGAGAAATAGATGTATGTCTCTTAATATATAAAAGAGATGTATGTGTTTGTCTCTTAATATAAAAAAGAGATGTATGTGTTTGTCTCTTTTTAGTGTCGTTTCCGTTTCATCAAGTTTCAAATCACAATGGTGCTAAAGAAATTTCATTATTTTTTAAAAAATATTATATAAGTACATTATTCTGACTTGACTGCGAATAGGTAACGCTTTATGTGACGCTTGAAAAGCTGGACTTCCTTTATCCAGCGATTTCTGACAGCATTTCTAGTAAAAAATGAAATCGTCATTATGACGACAGTATACCCTTAAATATATTCAGAATCTTAATGACGTAAGTAAAGAAGCCGTGTACACAAATAGCGACTCGCGACCCGTGTATTGGACGGACCTACTGTCGAATTTGCTCTATCAAAGAAAATAAGAAGAAGACAAATAATGTGGGAATCTTAACGACGTAAGTGAATAAAGGGTGTAAACAAATATACGCCGGCGGCACGGCGTATTAGACGAACGTACGGTCCAATTCGCCGTAGCGGGCCTGGAGATTCGACCTTTCCGCCGCGTTCGTTTTAATTAATACAGAAAAACGTGTAACAAATATTTAAGATGTTTCTCTATGAATCCCTCCCGAAGTTATTAATTCATCGTCTAGAAAAATAAAATCTCGTGCTCAACTTTGTAGTTGAGAAACTACAAAGTTAGCTATAAAGTTTTAAAATAGTTGTACGTAAAATATATTAATGGCAATGTATTGTTTTTATTTATTTTAAATATAAAGAACTTACATATCCAGGGGTCTGTTGGAATAAAAAAGTTATTTTAGTTACGAATTCGCCGGAAATGATAAAAAAGTGAGTTTTGAGCAAACAAAAATTATTAGGGTTGTGTACCGCCTTAAGTCACCGGAGATCAAAATTTCATTAACCTTTTTTTCTCTAAATAATATCAGACATCAAGTACATCCCTTAACAAGGTAAAACTACCCATCGAAAAACTGCTAAAAAGTAGTTTATTGGGACTTTTCTTTTTTCTGTATAATATTTTTATTTTTTGCTGTCATATTGTATTACTTTGTATTTATAATATATAAATTAAACCTTGAAAAAAAATCCTGTATACCAACATATAAAAAAAAAACAACGTGACATAGACGAAACTTTTAATTAGTACGTTTGATGCCAACTGGGTTTCCTTTTGACTAAAGCAAAGCAATACGATCCAATCCAGGTTTCGTAGTTACAAGAAAACCCCTTTGGCTTTAAAAATGTTAATAAATAATGGTGCAAGACAAACGTATTTGTTTTATTTAACTTTGTGAGGTTTGCTGATGAGGTTAAGTTATGATTATAAATTACCGGTTTGTAGACGATTATTCGAAGTGTCGGATTTTATCTGGTGTTCAACATCTCGGCTGCGGAATAATTTGCCGCCTTCTGAGTTTCCTTCCTCCCACAACGTGGGTACCTTCGAGACCGAGGTTCACTCATTCCTTTCCTCTAAAAACCTTCCACATAGCAACCCCAAAGATAATAAAGAACTTGGAGGAAATTGTTTCCCCCAGTCCCTCCCGTGTATAAAACAAAAAGGTAACACCTCCATCATTGCACAAGCAAAAATTTAAGGTTTTTTTATTCATGTTTGCCTTAATTCGCTGATCTAAGTATCTAAGTAAAACAAATAATACAATTTCTCAGACCGGGTTAAGGCGCCGCGCCGTATCCCCGCTCAAAAAGAAGAAAATGGAGAGATATGTAATTACGAATGTTGAAGAGAGCATGCTAATATTTAAAACGATAAATCTGAAGCGAAAATTGTGAAAGTGTTTTAATAAAACACGACTCGTTTAAATAGAACAAAAATCTCGTGGGGAACATCTAAAATAGCTTCTGTGAATTTTTTCATACAAATAACTTTTAAAATAAGTGAAATTAATGTATTTGTAATAATTTTCGGAGCATACTTTGCGATTTTTTTCTATCGAGGGAATTTCATACAATTTGCGTTTTGGCGTGGAAAACATCTAGATTATCTTCAAAAATAACATGTGTTTTTTAAGAGCTAAAAAACTTCAAATGTTTAAGGGAGAAATGTAAGTAATCGGTAGAAACTCGGGTAGCTGCGGTTTAAATTACAGGTTTGGTTTCCGAATCATATTTCCAAGAGAGCAATGCAGTTTTTAATCAAATAGAATAATGTTCCCGGTAAGCGTTGGTTATATTGCTTCCCGGAGCTCTAGTTCTCTAGGAGAATCTAGTGCGAAATGAAATTCTGCGAGCGAAGTAGATCTCTATACTAGCTCCAGTAGCTCCAGGTCATCCGGCAAGCAAAGCAATTTCATTAATGTGACAAGGCGGATATTGCCTCTAAGACGTGTGTTCGGATGTGTGACCTACATACGAGCATATACCAATGTTAGTGATTTAAACGTCGATACTAAAACTTCTACAAACAAATTAAGTGTGCTCTTTCTACCTGAGTTTTTCCAAAGGCATGATTTAAACCTGGCTGTTTCGTTCATAGTTCTGATAGTTGTTCCTGGCTGCAGCCTAGTAATGATTGAATTTGATAGTCTTCGATGTGCGGAGGGCACCTGATGAGGCACATTTATTTTCAAAATTTCGTGCATTTGGGAAGTTTGTTTATGAGAGACGGGAAGGTTGATATCGCATATATTTATGGATGAGAAAATGAATACATTAGTCGCAAATAAATTATTCTTTAAGGATTCTTTCGCCGTGTCTTAGATACCAGCACAGATAAATGGCAGTGAGATATAAAACTGTTGAAAGATGCACGAGAATAAAGGGAATGGAGAAGAACTGTGATTTGTTAGACGTTCTGTGTTATAATAAAATTTGTACGACCGTTTTCAAAGAAAAAAGCATAGTCGAGTATGCATAATGCACAATTTTTGATGAAGAAACTATTAAACTGTTAGAACTTTCAGAATTAATTGACCCATAAAAAATTGTTAAGAGCATAAAATTGATGTAAGGATTACAATACAGGTAATTTACAGATTGTTAAAGTGAACCAAATTTTGAATCGGCTCTTGTCAAGAGTCAGGATAAGTAAATAATGCATAAGATACGACGTGTGAATGTGGATGCAGCAAGGAGTGTGTGCCTAGAGCTGTTCGTGCCATAAAATCGTCTCTTCCTTTACAGGGAAATAATAAATAGTTAATAAGACATATTTGGTTTTGGTCTTTACACAGAGTCGTGAGAAATTAATCAAGCCAGGTGCCCAACGACCTTTGTCAAAACATTTTGATGTTTAGTTCGGAGAAAAAATGAACCACGAGGCTCATTTTTTCTCCAAACTTATAGTTGTGGGTAAACTGTTAGGTTCTCTTTTGAAGTAATGCTATTTCCATTAACCGATATTTATGCACATATTTAAAAGTGACGTAGGAGGAGACGACCGAAAAAAACAAATCTCCAAGTTAACGCGAAGTCAAGGGAAAATAAACAAGCTTTTGGTATTGCGGGAAAAAGGTCCCACTTTAAAAAACCAGGCGCTGCGCTGGATTTCCACCAAATTGACAAGACAAACACAATGTCAATATTGCCTCAAAGAAACTTCAAGACTCGGATAGCTCTTTTGTTTCGTTGGGTCGTTATTTACAAAGACGCTGTTTTAACAATTTCACAGAATTCGTATACGGGACAATTTTTAAAATTATTTCCTTCAAAACTGACAAATCACGGAGATAATAACATGTTTGCATATTAAGTAGTGACTTGATGAGGAAAAATATTTACGATTTACTGCTGTAGGTGGTGTGGTGTAGCACCTTTGCAGGACACTTTTAAATAACAATTCCCTTTTAAACAATCAAAATTCAAAAGGCCCGCTTCAAATAGCTCGCTCAGCATGTGTAAAGCGCCACCAGCGGCAAAAAGCTAACGGCCGCCGCTCTTGCCGCCCGCGAGTCTTGCTCGTTGAGCCGGCCGGACTAGCAGTGTGACGCTTTGTTGTCGAGTTGAGACTTTTGCGCCCTTATTTGCGCGCGGTGTTTCATAGAGAGCATTTTTTTAAATCGTGAAAGGGTGATCCTGCTCTAATCATGAGCCAGGAGAGTGCACTCGATGAAAGGTTCACCGCCATCGTCCCCCTACCCAAGAAACATGTGAGTCACCCGATTTTCTCTTGGACCATGTGCCAAGAGAAATAATTGTAAAATCCCATTTCAACTAAGCCCGAGAGAGAGATTGCCCCAAAATTTAAAGATTTGGATGTCCTTTGGTTCTGAGTTGTACACTGAATATAATATATACCTATACTTAAACCACTGTGTTATTTTTGCCGAGCTCTTCTGTCCATGTTTCCCAGATGAACTGAATTGAATGGGATTTCGCACCTTTTAGATGAGATAATTTGCATTAGAGTCCTCTACACCTGAGCTAGTCAAAGGACATGAGGGCCTCCTCAGCCGAGAAGTGCACTCCCCTTGAGACAAAGTGGAACCTAACCTAACTTTTGCCGGCTGACCTAACACCGGAGAATAAGGTGGAGCCCTTTTTTAAACCTAACGCTGACCCCGAACGTGGTTACGATCTCCCCTTTTCAAAGCCTAACAGTGGCTAAGCGCAAAGGTAATATATAAATAACAAGCTTGAACAAAAAACAGATGAATTATTTTTCTCAGGTCCTCCTATTTGGGGTTAATGTAAGAAAAACACGGATTGTTTCGCAGAATTTGAACAGATTAGAGAAAAATTACAGAAAGATGTGTTCCAAGTTTCTAAAATTTGACAGAGGTAACTTTACAAACGTCAGACTCACAAAACAAAAAAACATTCGCAACATTTATAAAATTCATTCTTATAAAACTTTCATAAATGCGATAATAACAGTGCAAACTGTTATAATGCTGTCGTTTTTTAATGTATTTATTCAGTTACTCTTTTTAAATCTCTAATTGTATATTTGATAGATAAATCTCCACTTTAACAATACATATACAGCAAAATTCAATAAAATAATCACGCACAAACTTTGCCTCTGTGTGATTTTTTTTTGTTTATACATTTATTACATTAAGTTTTTTATAAACTTTAAATTTTTGTATACTTTTCATTATTTTATGTACTTATCTATGTATTTTATCAAAAAATTTACAAAAAAACAACTGTAACTACGACCCTAAACTTCTATTGAAAATTGTTAAGGAGATGACATACAATAACAACATAAAAGCAGGGATATTTCCGAACTTGACAACAAACCAAAAATTAAATTGGACAGAAATTCCAAGGGAAATAGGTATGTTTTTAGGTTTTCACGGCCAAAAAGTATTTTTGTTATTGTTTTTGGGGTGTTATGCCGTGTTTCGCTACCTCCTTCTTTAGCCAATGTTTCGGACAGCGTTACAGTGTCCATCATCAGGGCAGATGAGTAAATGATATTGGTGAGAGTGTTTACTTATGTGTGTCGAAGCGATACCGTGCTGCCAGCTCCATTTCTCTACGAGCTGGTGTTAGAAAAAATTCAGCATGGTTTTTTGCGTTTAGCTTTGGTGTAGCCGTCAATTACTGGATACCAAGAACTATTGAGCTTAGCTCCGTCGTCTCTGTTAATATTGATGGGGTTTTTATGGATTTCAATTGCCTCCGTAATTAGGCGTGCTCTGTAAGTTTTGGGTCTTCCCAGGACTTCAGGAACAAATCCAAAGTAATGGCCGGTTTCGATTAAGTGCTCGGCGATTGCCGATTTGTCAGGGTGGCCAAGTTTACAAGCACGAAAGTGTTCCGAAATCCTTTTGGAGATCGTCCGCTCTGTCTGGCCTACATAGACCTTGTCACATCCGGAACAGCTGAGTTTATATACTCCATCTGTTTCCAGAGGAAACTTAGTCTTTGCCGACCTCAGTAGGTCTTGGATTTTTGTCGTGGTTCCGAAGACCGTCTTGATGTTCTCTTTTCTCAACAGCCTGGCAATTCTGTCTGTTACATTATGGACGTAAGGCAGGAAAGCGCAGCCTTTTGACTCTTGTTCACCCCTGTCTTCGTTTCGTGCTGATTTGGCTCTTATGATTTGCCTTGTCTGCCTTGCTGGGTAGCCGTTACGCTCCAGTGCATCGGTGAGTTTGGTCAGTTCTAATCCGAGTTTTGGCTCCTCACATATTCTGGTCGCTCGGGTTACCAAAGTATGGATGAGACCTCTCTTCTGAGCGGGGTGATGATGCGAATCAGCGTGGAAAATCTTTCCAAACTAACCCTTACCTTCTTGGTGAAATAAGAATAAGTGGAATGCAGGTAGCAATTTTTTGTGGTAAGTGAAATTATAATAAATAGATATTAAAACTTGCATTCCGTCCATTCGCGCCTTAACAAGTTCTATAAGTTTGATAATATATTAGTATAATAATAAGAGTATAAAAGTAAGTAGTTAATACGTAGAAAGGTAGTTAAAGTAAGATTTTTATTATCATTATAAAAATTAACAAGAAAAGTTTGATATAAAGCACGTTTATAATTAGCAAGCTTTATTACGCCCGAGCGGGTGTTTTGCAAAACAAAGCTAAATTAATATATCGATAAAAGGTCCATATGAGAAAAATTTACGGATCTATTACAAACATTCTAAATGACCGAAATTTAGCTTGGACAAGGATTGGTGAAGGTAAACATCGTTTAGCAAGTCTGTGCTGCCTTTGAATAGGCGAATTTTCGAAATAATTATTAGCAGACTTGGGAATACTATCCAGGGCAGTCAATCGTGTCACTCGTGGGTACTCGCAAGTTAATCAGGCTCATTAAATTTTCAACAATATAAAGTGATTAAGTAAATCTCACAGGTAAAATGGAGCGCAGGCCAAAGTCAGGAGCGCACAGAAACTTTGCTCCACTCGCTTTACTTTATGAAATAATCTTTCTGTTCGGATTAACCGGCTATGGGTCTGCCTTATTCGTATTACGAGGGCTGTCAGTAAAATAAGGTCTTTAAGGTTCTGTGTTTATGAGGAACGATTTTACGCGCATTCCGGCAACACTGGGTATAGCCTGGTTTTCCGTTGCCAAATCCCCACCATGCTGCACCCTCTGTGATCTTAGTCTCGGCGTGGCAGTCATTCGCGATGGAGATTCCAATCGCCGTACCCACTAGGTGTGAGTAATGTTCTTTAATTCATTTCTAAACTTTGCTTCAGCGAATCTGAATGAAGCCACTGACGGGATTATTCCTTTGTTTTGTTGTTGTGTAGTTTACCCAGGTTTCTTCCTCAGGCACAATTGAGTCCAAAATTGTTTGCCGTCGATGTCGTAGCACTTACGAAATTCACGGGCTCCTTCAACCCGTTGTTGGTTGGTTGGTTGGTTGGTTATTTATTTTCTTGAGAAAATTTTTTTATAAAGTTTAGACCAAACGCTGAGAATGTAGATTTTTTGACATTATTTTACCACGAAAATGGCGCTATCTAAATAATACAATAATAATTACTATTATAACATAGTGAGAAGCAATGGGATGCGTCTATTGTTTAAAGAAAAGGTGTTTTAGTACAGTTTATAAATACTAAAACATTGTATACTGTACGGGAGTTCTGATGAGTCCTTAGGGTAGTAGTCTACATATATTCGACTCTAATGATTGGATTATTTCTATAAAGCCGTCTTTACAGAAAAATAGAAACCTTAAGATTTAAAAACCTTTAGGATAAATCAAAAAATATGTAAAATATCCCGCAATGAAAAGAGATGCAAGTTTTTTTTATCTTTGTTCAACTAAAAATTTTTTGAGAATCTCTGTAGAAAAATTGCTGTTACATAATTGCGTGTATCAGAGTTGGAGATGCCCTTAGCATTGCCATGGCGAAAGACAACTTTTCAGAATTTAAACGTTGCTTGAATTGGCTTTACATATAACCCTCCCCTTCTCCATACACTTTTTTTCTCAACTACCTTCAAGCTCAAAACTTACCCTAATTGGGGATAGTATAATCAGGGTATTGCTGTTTACTTTGGACATTTTGGATTATCTATCTTCTGTCTACTTATATAAAGGAGATTTTCTGTGGCGGACAACGGGCGGGCTTCGTAAATTTTTGTACAAATCTATAGTTTTTTCCGCGTTGGTGAAATTTTACACACTTGACCTTCAAAACACGAGGAAGGACACTGTCTACTTTAGATTTCTAAAAAGCCTGAGCAAAGCCCGGCGACTACGGGGACTTCAGCTTATTGACAATAAAAGAGCTTTTAGAATAACAGAGATAATAATAATCTTTATTTAACGAAATTTGCAACATTTATAACTAAAAAGGACGTGAACATTATTTAACGATTCACGGAAGTAAGATAACTATAGATTCGTTAGGAAAGTTTCTATTCTAACACTCACTTTTAGCCACCTCAAGGGTTCAATATCATTGTCCCCTTTTCGATGGAAACGGCTTAGCGGCTTAGCTTGATGTGATTTTCAGGTCATGCAAGGGAGGTATTCTCTTAAGCATATGCCCAAGTTGAAGAGAAGCATTAAAGATGCTCTCAAGCCATTAGTTCGCAAAACAATTAGGACGGAATAACATGCCGGGAAATAATTACTCCGAAGTTCGATTAATTGTTATTAAATTATTTCCTCGTCAAGCCAGCGCTCCGGGGTGGGTTGCGATATCGGGAATTTGTAATCACTTTGTCAATGAAACTCATTTACATTAAGTTTTGAAACTGCTTATTCGACTGCGACGTGACGAGATAATGCTTTTTGTTGTAATAAGTACCCATTGATTATACGACGCCACGTGAAGGGTAATGAAGTTAATATTGTCATTTGGAAGCCACATTCTTCGGTGACTTCCGTGGCAGAGCAGTACGTTTTTTTACCCTAAATCCCGAGGTCGTGGTTTCAAAATTCGGTGTTGTAAAATAATTTTTAAAACGATATTCGTTAGACGTGATTATTCTCTCAAGACTATTCAGTTTTTCATCTGCAAATTTCATAAGAATTCTTCTTAATTCTTTATAACTTTTGTAGCACAGCTCTATGAACTGTGATACTACAAAATCACGAAAGAACAATCTTTGGTTGATCAAAATCTTGCGAGTATTCTACACAAAATTTTAAAATCTTAGCCCTGCAGCAAAAAAAAACCTGTATCAACAGTTGTAATAAAGTTTATTGATATCTCTCGAAATCCAGAAGTATGGCTTGGCAACCCTGGAAAATTTCATGGGGATAGGACACCCCAATATTCATTAAGATATTTAATATAAGAAAATATATAATATTTTGTCTTAAGCTTCTTAGCCCACCGTATTTTGATCATTTAGAGAAAGCTTGTTTCTTGCCTACTGGCCAGAAACCGCTGGACAACTGCTGTCAATATCAGGAATCAGGATGAAGTAGATTCTCAGTATTTAGTGCAGCACTGCGGATGCCTGAGACGGTACTGAATGAAAATTCCTTCTAATTTACAGGGCTAACAAGCCGTGGCGAGTTTTTTGTGTTAGTACCCAGAGATTGTGGGTATGAAGCAAGGTGTAGGAAGAAAAATTAATATAAATCAAATAAAATAGTATGTTGCACCTTCTCCTAGTATTTTAGATTTTTATCGAACTCGTAAGTGATCAACACCCAGAACCTATACATTGTTTGAACTGCATCTACTGTACGGTATTCAGTGACAAGCTCTGAATTCAAGCTCAAACCCAATTGGGGATTGGCCATTCTCTAAAGCAGGTAGTTCATTTTAATTTTGTTTTATGGACATTACATTATTTTAAAAATATTGACAAATATGCAGGAACGGTAGCGCAGCCGTTTCACAAAATTTTATTTTGGATTTGAGACTAAAATTCCCGTGAGCATAATAAGTTTGGTAGCAAATTTTGAAAGAATTTTGGCTTTCAAAATGTTTAATTGTTTATTTAAAAATTAGATTTATACTTACAAGAAAAGGTAAACAATAAAATGTTTTTTTAATGTTATTGAAAGTTTCTTAACGTTTTTAAATGTAGTAGGCGGGTATGGGTACTGCCGCCCTGGGAATCATTTATTGAATGACCAATACCTCTGCCACAGGTCACCCCAAGTGGTTCGATACGTCTGGTGACTTAGCAGGGGTGCCCGAGTTTATGGGGTAATATTTGTACGGGTCCTGATGGCGAGTGCATTGGACGGGATTGCGTGGCGGGCTGGATTGGGAGATGCTGGTTCGGGGAGACCCTTTAGAACCGGTTACCGTGGTCCGGGCCGCTCGGTAGAACAGGACCCTCAGGCTCACGACTGAGGGTGGGCTGCCCCATTAACGAGTGCAAAAACCCCGCCGCTGCTGTTGTGCCGGTTTGTGACCTCTCCAGCCGGACTCTCCCAGCCCATCGCCTTGCACCACAGTGTATGGGTTGGATTTATACGTCCATCACTTCTGAGCACTCTGATCCTCAGCTTCAAAACCACCCCTCATACCTTTTCCTTCTCAGTCCTTCCTTTCTCCTCAAAACCCAAAAAAAGCAAAAACAATAAAATCGTGAACTTACAAAAAACAAATAACAGTAACATCCTTACAACGGCGAGAAGCAGGAGTCCTCGGTGCAGGCCAAAACTGAACTGAATTTCACCAACATTTGCGGCCTGCACAAAAACTTAAATTCCAACACCACCTTCTCTCCCAACGTCCCAACCTTCTCTTCCTTTCTGAAACGCAGATAGCCGAGCCTCCAGATGCCTCCTATCTGGACTGCTCGGGATCACCCTCGTAGGCAAATTCAGATCCAAGACGTGTCTGTCTCTTCAGCCGAGCTAACGTCAACTGTGTGCGACTGTTGAATCTGGAAAACTATCGATTCGTATATAACAAAATGGCAAAAGAAAGCAAAGGGATCAAAAATAGGTCAAAACTCGAGCACGACCTGCAGATCAGCAGATAGCTGATTGCCTGCCCGCATGGCAGCAGAGCGTTCTGATCGCTTGCGGGCTTAATAGGTCGCAATTTTTGTAAACCCAGTCTGACCAGACCTCCGACAAACCTCTTACCAGACATGACGGCTCTCTAGCAAATACCGCAGCCAAAAAGGCTAACTTATTTGGCAAAATGTTTGCGGAAAACTCGACCCTCGATGATCAAGGTGCTATTCCGCCGTCGGTTCCTTATTGGAGTTTTTATATGACAAAGCTAAGGATCGGTATCAGGATGTACTCCAGGTCTTACGAGGGTTTGACGTTAATAAAGTTAGCGGAATACCTCCCCTGGTATTGCAAAGGTGCGCTGCAGAAAAAGCTCCAATTTTGATGAAGCTTTTCAAAATGTCCCTGAAGTCTGGGTCTGTGCCCTCTGGTTGCAAAAAAAGCGATCTTCACTTTATTCCGAAGTAGGGCGATCGCTCTAACCCGGCCAACTCTACCACCCCATAGCGATCACATCTTTTCTGTCAAAAGTGATGGAACGTGTGATAAACGACAAACTGCTCAAGTACCTCGAGAAAAACAAATTTATTAACAACCGTCAATACGAATTCCGATGGAACTGCTCCTGCGGTGATCTTCTCGCGTGTGTGACGCATGTTTGGGGGCGGTGCCAGGAAAGTTTTGGTGAGATTCAAACGATTGCACTGGACATTTCCAAGGCCTTTGACCGGGTTTGGCACCGAGGGCTTGTCAACAAACTGCCTTCTTACGGACTTCCCGCACCGTTGTGTGCGTCGATTGCCGAATTTTTGAGGGAGAGGTCGATTCAGGTCAGGCGGTTGCTGACGGTTTCACCTCTTCCTCGCATTCGATAAACGCTGGCGTCCCACAGGAATCAGTTTTGTCTCCGACTTTGTTTTTGTTGCACGTCAATGACCTCTAGTCAGGCGCACCGATTCAGTGTTACGCGGATGACAGTACATGTCCATGATAACTTTTTGTTTGACAAAACCCTAAAGGGCATACAAACCACAATGTCTCGGAAGGCTTTGAAGTAAAGAATTAAAGGACGGTTACCTCGAGAGTGTTTCCTCTTGGGGTAAGAATAACCTCGTCGAATTTAATGTTTCAAAGAACACAATCATGTCTGATAACGTCTAAAAGGGATTGAAATGAAAATCTAATCTCCTTCAACGGAAGCAATCTTCCGAACAGGAACTTCATCGATATATGCTTGGTGTTACTCTGCGTGGAGTTAATGTAAAAAAAAAATTGAAGGGGTTTATGCAAGACAGTACTACGACCCTTATTCGTGATTTGAAGATATCAAGCTTTAAAAAGTAAAGAATAATTAAAAAAATTTTAAATATCGCTACCATTATTTAGAATTTTAGTGTGAAAATATATATTTGCATTTGAAAAGGTTGAATAAAAATTAAATATGTATATATTCAAACATTGAAACCTGTTCCCCATAGATTGTTCATAGATGAGTCCTAATCCTCAATGTGTGCCATTTTCACAGCATCCCCAAAGCTGACATATTATGCCTTAACGAATTTATTTCATTCAGCGCAGAGTTAACGTTTAACAAAAAAACAGAGTATGCAATTCACACGCGGTAGAAGTGAAACCCTCTGAAAACTAAAGTAGACAAGAGTGAAGAGGCTACGAAGCACCGCACAAAGAGGAGACCGATTATAATATCTCATTCTCTCGTAGGCTTAATCCGATAGATGTATGGGTTTGTCTCTCTTTGGTGTCACTATTTTCGTTTCATCGAGTTTCAAATCACAAGGGCGCTAAAGAAGTTATCACTTCAAAAAAATAATCGGTCCCTGGTCGCCCATTCGTAACGTTAAGTACTGTTTTGCATGACAACAATATTATTTTGATTACGTGTTATGTTTCAAGCGACCTTTTAATTTATTATAGATACCTTAATAATATTTAATGGTAATTTGATGATTTATATGTTAGGTTAGTACTGTGATACTCAACCCTGCTAAGTCCCTCTATGTAAATCAATTTAAAAAAAAAAAACATAAAAAAAAACTTTCTAAAAATTTGGTGATATATACGGTGACCGGACAACTCGGAATGAAACCAACCCAGAACCATCTCAGATAAGTCATTTAGAGTGATGAAAAATTTTTATATAAAAAATGGTTAAATAGGTTACGTGAGGTTAGGGTTATCGGCTAATTTAAAACTGTTTTTTTCATAGCTTTTAATGACTTTTCAAGGAGGTGTTGAGTTGACTTTATTCTCACGGCATTTGTACATAAAAACAAAATTGCATATTTTTGAAAACCGCAAAGCGGTTAAGACGACACAATACCCAACAATATATTCAGAATCTTAATGACGTAAGTAAAGAAGCCGTGTATCCAAATTGCGACTAGCGACTCGTGTATTGGACGGACCTACTCTCGAATTTGCCTTACCAAAGAAAATAATAAGAAGAAAAATAATGTGAGAATCTTAACGACGTAAGTAAAGAAAGCGTGTAAACAAATATACGCCCGCGGCACGGCGTATTGGACGGATGTACGGTCGAATTCGCCCTAGTAGGCCTGGAGATTCAATCTTTCCGCCGTGTTCATTTGAATTAATTCTGAAGTACGTGTTCCTAATATTTAAGATGTTTTTAAATTAATCCATCCTGAAGTTATTAATTCATCGTCTAGAAAAATAAAATCTATATATGGGCATCGACCTGGGTCGAAATATACCGGAAATAGAATTTTCAAACCTTTCAACGTAAAATATAGTAATGTTGAGGTACGAGTATTGTTTTTATTAATCTTATATATAAATAACTTAAATCCCCGGGTCGCGGTTTGAAAAAAAAGGTTATTATTCTTACTAATTTGTCGGAATTTATTAGAATGTGAACCTTGAGCAAAACCCCCGATACTTAGGTATTATACCGCCTTAATAATTAATTCATGCTCAAGGTGGATTAAGAAAAAAATATTTTGTTAAAATGATGTACCTAAGACCATACTGCTATTTATTTTTACAAATTGAATTAAAAACTTTTTATTTAAGCTACAAATGCAGGTTTTCTGTCAAGAAGGTTATATAGCTATTTATTTTAGCTTGTTTCCGGGCGCTTAATTATAAAATCAACTTGAAGTTTATGTATCGTAAAGTTCTTCAACACTCGAGAAAGGAAAAAAAGAAAATCTAAAAATAATCCCGGGCAAAGTGAAAAACTTGTCAGGAAGTTATAATTAATAAAAATTAAACCTCTGGCAAACTTTTCGTTGAATGCAATTCAAAGGCGCGAATTTAAAGAAGAATAATTATTCTGCCAAACTTTCATTTAAGTTTGGAAAAGATATACGAGAAACATTATATTTTCTTGGAAATTTATTAGTTTTAATGACTTTCGGAGCATGTTTTGATTAAATTAGTTGTTTGTAGCCGCAAATTATTCCTGAAAGGTATGGGTGATGTGTGCGGGGCCTTAATTGGTAATAATAATAAGTAATGTTCTACTCACGCCTACACGAATAAAGGTCGCTCAAAGGTAGGAGGCTTCTCAAATTATGTTATTTTAATAGCCAAATCCACTTAGTTTAGTTTGGAAACTGTTGAAATTATCATTCGAAATACACGTAGAGAATTATTAGTGAACGAATGATAGAAAATTAGCAGTTTTTTCTGCTTCAATTCAAATCTTCTTTATCCTAAATAAAAGGCAACTTTGGTATGTGTGCGTCACATAGATCTGAAAACTACTCAACTGATTTCGTTGAATATTTAAATTTTGTTCTTAGCAGTGCTGGGAGTGTTTAAATATTGATTTGAATGGTAGACAAAGTCGGGAAAGACACTGATAACACATAAGCGAAGTACGTATTTCCGGGTCCACTAGTAATAAATAAAGTTCATCATATTTTTGATGACGCGCCATGCGAGCTCTAAATGTTTAAATAATAAAATTGTAATAAATATTATCATCCGAGCCCTCTATAAAACCGTGCTTTACGATCAGATCGTAAATAAAAATATGGCTTTTTATTTTTATGAGAGAAATTTTTATATCAAAAAAAGTTTGATATTTTTTTGTTTTTGGGGCTTTATGACATTTTTGGCGGGGTTCAATTCACGATTTTATATTTCAAATATTCATTTTACTAAAATTGGATTTTGTGAAAGCTTTTTGAATACATTTGACATAATATTGAATATTAATCATAAATAAATATTTTTAACGGATTGGCGTTTAAAAGAGTATCGGCCATTTGAAATCGACTACGTAACCTTATAATTAAAGAAAGCACTGTTATTCAATAACTTTAAACGATTGTGTTTGATCTTTTGAAATCCTTTAACAATTACAGTAATTGCTAGTGAAGCATAATAAATAATAAACAAATCGTCATAACGATGCAGCACTTCACTCATATTTCCTATAATGTTTTAATTTTCGTCTACAAAGTTTTTGACAATTTTTAAAGTTTTTAACAATTTACTGCCAACTTACTTTAAAGACAAATTGCATTACAATAAAAATTTCCACACACACTATACAAGACAGAAATAAAATATTAGACAAAAAAGCGTCGACAAATAAAAAACACAAAATTGTTTACCTTACGAAGAAGTTCAAATGTACAGCTTAGTTCCCGGCGACATAAAAATAATGAATGTATAATTAAGTATACAAATAAATTTATACAAAGATTTTTCAAAATTATGAATTTAATTAAAAAGCAATATATAAATCATAATGTGTTAATACATATGTTTTCGAAGTCGAACTTTTCAAAATTTAATAAATAAAAGTTTTTCGAATGAATAATTATAACTAATCACAACTGTGACCACTTATCTTTTTATTCGATACGTTAATTAACTGGTTTTTAACTTGATAAATAACTTACTGATAAAACTATTTGAGGAGGATAAAAGCAAAACCACCTGACCCGACCAATTTTGACCTGATGATGACCCTTCCAAGCCATTCAAAAACTACTTTTAAAACGGTGGTCAAGTGCAAAATCGCAAATCTTCCACTTTTGGTGAGGTTTTAAAGCGCCACTTTCGAAATGCACCAATCACGAACCAGAGAACATACAAGTAGTTCGCAAATCCAATATGGCCGCCCCAATGGTTGAAGTGTTAAAACGCCAATCTAACAAATATTTAGGTGCAAAACGCCAAAAGCAAAGTTAAACTGCAGAACCTTCACTATTCCAAATACATTTGTTTAAAAAAAAAACATGCATAAGTTTGTAACAAAAGCCATCAAAAAAGTTTAAGTGAAATATTATCCCTCATTTACTTACTGCGACTTCAAATATACGACTTATAAACTAACTACCAAATTATGTACAAAATAAAAGCAAGTACATTTTTCTTATCTGAAAATATAACACGTAATTCATAGTACGTAACTTAATTTTTCTCTTATTTTTCTCTATTGTTTTGGAATTCCTTGGGATATACTACTTCCCAAATTTTTGCAGGATTGCCGTACCCAGTTTCCTGTTCACATCATCTGTGACTTCTTCTTCCCCTTCCCTCAGCAAACTAAATCATTCAACTATTATTTTAGCTTATTAAAATCTAATAATGTATTTTAAATATTTAACTTAAAATTTAGAGCTATTCATTTTATGGAACCATACCACCCAAAAATCGTTCTGGAATTATGAAATATGATATTTATAAAACCATAGAAAGGTGATCAACAAATAAATCAAAAGTCATAATAATGCTAGATTCAGGAATACAACATTTATTATGCGTCAGTATGATGGAAATGCTGAAAAAGCTTTTTGCACTCTCTTCTATGTGATTACATTTTACCCTGTCATTGTATTTCTGTCTTTGTCTGACAGATCGCACGTGGCCAACTGGAATTTATCTAGACTATTTGAATAAAAAGGTACAAAATTCGCTATGAAAATTGATCACATCTGTCTGCTTAGAATCATAGCAATAATAAAAATAAAAACTTTTGCATTATTTGAAAAACTTAGTTTTGATGATTATTTTAGCGATTTACTTTGAAAGTTTGTTGATGGTTCCACTTTTATACCCACTACTAAAAAGCTCAACATTATAGATTTTTTATTACAAGTTGTATCTGTCTGTATTTCCATGCCGTGGAAGAGAATATTATATCGTTTTAAGATTTAAGATTTCTAAAGTAAACACTTTTTCCCTTTATTCTACATTTTCCCATATCTAACATTATACGAAATTCAATAAAACATGTAATTACAGAGCTGTTGATGTATTATAAGCGGGCGTGGCGTAACACTGTATGGACAAAGACATCTAGGTGTACTCGTAAAGACCTTTTCTTCATTGTGTCTCCACACATTCACACTTTAAGGATAAAATTAATATATTTAATAATCTGCTCTTTCATGGATAGTGTTAATTTAATTATTTAGGAAAAATATTTTTTCCTTTAAAATATTAAGATGTATTACAATTCTTTCAAGAAAGGCATTCAAATACAAAATTGGATTGAATCACTAACAGAATACTGCTTGTTTTATTGTTATTAGAGTTGTATGAGTTGTAGGAATTTGGAGTAAATTGTTGTTAACTTTTAAGGTAGAGCGAGGATTTGTTATTAAAGGTAATTGGAGGTAATTTGTAACTAAAAGATTATTTTAACAAAAGTTTTGTATGTCTTTATGATTGGATCTATTGCAGATAAAGTGCCACCTTTCCATGAGAGTTACATTGGAATCTATCGTGTAAGAAAAATTGTGTACGTTAAAAACAAATATTTTATTAGGAGGTGTTTGCGGAACACCTTAATAGTTAATTCATTTAAAGTGCATACACGTCATCATAAATCTAATATAATTTATACAATTTGAGGGGCGGGTATGGGTACCGCTGCCCCGGCAACCATTTATTGGATAACCAACACCGCTGCCAAAGGTCGCCCCAAGTGGTTCGCTACGTTTGGCAACTTAGCGGGAACGCCCGGATCCATGAGGCGAGGTTTGTCTAGAGAGACTGGTTGAAGGAGACCGTTCGATCTCTCTGGTAGGACTCTCTTAACCTACCGCCTTACACCGCAATGGGGGGGATGGATTCATACTTCCGTCCCTCTTGGACACATTGATCCTCAGATTCCTAACCACCTCTCATACACTTTTTCTTTCCAGAATTTCCTCTCCTCTCTTTCCCTAAAAAAACCTCCACATAAAGAAAATGCTAACAATGTATTTTGTTCCACAAGCAAATGCTTTCAATGGAAGATCAGTAATACTATAATAAGTACCATTTTTAAGATAAACAAATAAATAAATAAAAATAAATAAATTGAAATAATCTAAATGTAAAATAAATAATTAAAACTGCACACTCCAAAAAAGCAATAATCTACACTTCTCTGCTAATCTGTTGAAACCACAGTTTTCAAGAAGCAATGGCTCAGATGCATGCTAATGGTGGAATTCGAGGAATTGATCGGAGGAATTCGCTGCTTCTCCGAAACATAACATATATCTGTCACCTGGAAAGTGTAGTTCCAGGTTCTGTCAGGGTTCTGCACTCCTGCGGTCGGTGTGGACGTTCCACCGGTATCCTGTCGCGTAATGCGCCCGCGCCGCCCTCCGCACTCGGCCGCTACCCGTGCGCACTCCGCCCTTCGCCCTCTGCCCTCCGCCCTCACTCGCTGCCCAGCACACTCGCGGGGCCGTCGGTAACGACGCAATTATTTCGCTAACATATCCCCGGGACCGGTCAGAATGCGGCGGCTAAAAGCGACGGGGGCAAGACCGGACGCCCAGGATTGTTTGATTTGAAAAATGCATTTGGACTAACGAAAATAAATGTTTTTTTCTTGGCGGAGTGACAACGATTTCGTTGAAAACCCGTCGTGTGATATGATGGTTCCTAATAAAATATTAATTTAAAACATCGAGTGGTGTACTTACACCTCTGACGTGGTGAAATTAATACATTTATTTTTTATTTTTATTTTATTGGAAAACCAACAGTTATAATAGTTACAATAAAAGATAAAACATCTATAAATTACTTAACCAATAACAGGTTTTCACTTCAGTGTATTAAATTGTTTAGTGAAAATAGAGAAAAGAAAGAAAAATAACATAAAGACCAGAGTTAAAAAGCATCTGGGGATAGGATGGTGGGAGGGAGGGGAAAGGGATGGATCTATTCTGTATACAAAGTGGTGTGTGTGTGTAAATGTTATTTATTCATTTTAGGTTTGAAAATGTTAGTTGCTGCGTTAAATATGTCAACTTCACTGTATAAATTGTTAAAGGTATGTGAAGCACGGTGAATGAATGTATTTTGTTTAGAGTTAGTGTTGCATTGAGGAATGTGTGGTTTTGTCTGGTTTGTCTGATGGGCACTCTTAATTGAATCCTTTCTAGTAACTCAGGGCAATGTATCTTAGAGGTAGCTATTTTTTGTAAAAATAGTACGTCTGCCGAGTTTCTTCAACTTTCCAATTATGACATCTTGAAGAACGCAACTGACTCTTCGTAGCTCAATGAGGACGATAGCTCTGAAAATCAAGGTATCGTAGAAATCGTTATTTAGATTGTCTTAAGTTCCTCTACGCAAATAATACAATATTCGTCCTCTCTTAACACATAGGCTTCCTGGAAGCATATCTCGGAATAAACGTAACTAAGTCTACTCACGACTTATTATTGTCTCACCACCACCCTGTACTGAGATCATCATCAGAGGACTGGATCCATCACATATTTGGGCATCCAGAACGATCATCATCACCCATCCTCAAACTGAAGATCTATCAAAGATAATTTATAATGAGCTGTAGAACTTTGAAAAGTAAATTTTAATAAAAAAATGTGGCAACACGCCAACATTCTTTGTTCAGAGTTCAGAAAAAAATTACTGAGATGCGAAACAAAATCTTCAATATTTTTCAATGAAACTTAAGGGAATCGTAATAAAAATGTACCTACAGGGATCGACATCAGTGGTGAAATATTTTATGTAGAAATTATAAATGGAAACTTTACATAGATAATAATGTTGGGAAGGGTAAATTCTAATTCACAAGTATTAATAAAAGGTTATTATTTATACCATAAAAAGCACAATGGGGGTCACCGATTTAAATATTTACGAAAATTAGTTTATGCAGTAAGCGCCACAATTAAGTTTGTGCAGAAAGCGTCACAATTAAGTTTGTGCAGTAAGCGCCACAATTGAGTTTGTGCAGTAAGCGCCACAATTAAGTTTGTGCAGTAAGCGCCATAATTGAGTTTGTGCAGTAAGCGCCACAATTAAGTTTGTGCAGAAAGCGTCACAATTAAGTTTGTGCAGTAAGCGCCACAATTAAGTTTGTGCAGTAAGCGCCATAATTGAGTTTGTGCAGTAAGCGCCACAATTAAGTTTGTGCAGAAAGCGTCACAATTAAGTTTGTGCAGTAAGCGCCACAATTAAGTTTGTGCAGTAAGCGCCACAATTAAGTTCGAGCAGTAAGCGCCACAATTAAGTTTGTGCAGTAAGCGCCACAATTAAGTTTGTGCAGTAAGCGCCACAATTAAGAATAAAGCAGAGCGAAAGGCTTTCGCTGGAGTCGTTTCATTAATTTTGTAAACTCTAACAACGTGGAGTAAACACAGGACAATCGAATAAAATATTAAGAGCAGGACGTTCCCGTCTAATGGGGGGAGTCCGTAAAGAATTTAAGAGGTTAGGGAATAGTCTCGCTCTCTTCGGGCGGGTAGAGCCAGTGATGAAAAAACTATACTTGGTTCATTGGCCGCTAGAGAGAATGGACCCATGGAAAGTTTTCAAACATGTTGCGATTTCAAAGGATTTACTGACATTAATAATGTTCCCTTTGTCTGCAAATAATTATTTCGAAAATTCGCCTATTCAAGGGATTCACAGACTTGGTCAAAATAATTGTTCAATTCATATTTACGACGTCGTATAAACTAATTGTGCTCCTTTTATTGTTGTACCTATGCTCGGTAAAACACCCCATCGGGTATGCCGTACGTAGTGTTACAAATATGCTTAAAGATTAACAATATTATTTTATAGGTGTAGATACCTACTTACGTGCTAAATGGAAAATAATTTCTCTGTTAAGGCTTTCCATGTTTAATTTAATAATCCCGTTCGCTTCAAGTATACCAGCCGCCGCGCGCCGTCACTTCATTTGGATAGGGTTCTAACTGACTTTTTTTTAAAAATGAACTTTGAATGCCAAAGCATTTCATTTGCTCATTTCTAGACCCAAAATAATTTTCAGAACCATCTGTATTGTATTTTCGTAGATATGTATGACAAAGTTATAACTTCAAGCGTTTTAAATAATCATTTTTTTTACAAGGTTCTAACATCACTTCAACCCTCTATTTTGTTTTTGTATCTGGCCGTTGATCGTTATTACGAGGCGGATTATGGTTCTTCACTTTGGTTGGATAGCGTTCTAACTTCGCCTTGCTATATTCTAAGGTTTCCAAGTTTATAGAAACGAATTTTCGTAATCTATTTAACTATTTTAGTTAAAGTATTTTCTTTTCTAATATTTAAATTGAAAATATTTAAATAGGACGTAGCCCTAGTTTAGAATTGCGTGAGCGGAATGTAATTAGAACCTTGTGCAATGAATTATTATATCCTAGCTGATTGCATATGGTTCTATTTGCATGTTTAGGTATTTATAAAAAACGTTACATAAGATTCAACCTGAAAATCAGAAATTGGTAAATAGATTATGAGAAATCGTCTTTGCAAACTTTGACACCTCATTTCTCAGAACAATGTGAACAAGTGTAGTTAGAACCCTATCTAAATGTAGTGACGGCCTACAAAAAATCCACACCCAAGGCATTACAACAATTTCATTTTGGTCTTACGTTCTACTCTTAGAAATCCAACCCCTATTCTCTTTCCCTACATCCATTATATTTTTACTCACAACCTGAATTTCCATGTTACCACGAAACCGTGGTATTAAATTCATACCTAGTAATCAACTAGACTTTATAACATTTTGTGCATCTCCTCATCCCCGCCATAAATATACCAAACCACACACATACCCGCTATTAATAAAACACTATGTGCCATCTATGGGTAACCTGTTAAAATACTGTTTAGTGCCATCTATGAGTAACCTCTCAAACTACTCTTGAGTCTAAAATACCACTAACTACTCATTGTGCGGTAACTATATGGTTTTACATACTTATTTTATGCTCCTTTGTACAACCTACCTATAATAATGCATCGACATTATTATAGGTAGGTTGCAATACTGTAAGGTGTGAATAAATAAATAAATTAATAATTATGTTTTTATGAAAAACAAATACCTTTGTATAACACCACTATTTTATTAACAATATCAACATGTTTCGAAAACTATGTTTTCTTCGTCAGGATAATAAGTCAATAATAAATAACAAAAGACAAACAAGTATAGACTAATTAGAACATAGACAAAATATTAGAAAGGAGAGGTGATTAATTACCTAAAATATATCATAAAAAACAATTATATAAAATAAAATATAAAAATTATTTTAGAATGGGTAAAATTGCAATAAATAACGGTTATTCTACACAATTAATAGATAATATGTTAAACAAAAAATATAAGAAAAAGTTTTTTAGATCTTTTGTTTATCCACACGTAGTTGACAAGAATAATAATTGGAGAAAAATTGTATTTTTAAATAATAACACTTCAAATTTGATAATTAAAAACATGCCAGATAATATCCAACCAGCTTTTTACGCCAATAACAAATTAAAAAAATTATATATTAAATAACAAGGACAAAGGTGTGTTTTTGAACAAATCTGGGGTTTATAAATTTATTTGTAATGATTGTAACTTTTTTTATATTGGGAAGACTTCTAGAAATTTTAACATTAGAGTTAAGGAACATCTAAGATGTTTAAATAATAATAATTATTCAGAATTTGCAAACCACATTTTGGAAACAGGTCATTCTTTTGATATTAATAAAGGTTTAAAAATTTTACACACTAACACAACGGGTATACAATTAGATAATTTAGAAATTTTAGAAATTAGAAAAAGTGTTAATAGTAAATTAAATATTGTAAATAACCAAACGTTTTTTAAAAATAGCCATCTTTTAAATTTATTTTCGTATTAATACTTATACTTATAATAATTTATTTTGTTATTTAGACTTCTTGTTTTCCTTTTAAAAGATTTTTTATTATGTTAATGTAATTTTTTACCCATTCTAAAATAATTTTTATATTTTATTTTATATAATTGTTTTTTTATGATATATTTTAGGTAATTAATCACCTCTCCTTTCTAATATTTTGTCTATGTTCTAATTAGTCTATACTTGTTTGTCTTTTGTTATTTATTATTGACTTATTATCCTGACGAAGAAAACATAGTTTTCGAAACATGTTGATATCTATACTAATATTATAAAGAGGAAGGATTTGATTGTTTGTTTGTTTGTTTGTTTGTTTGTTTGTTTGCATCGAATAGGCTCCGAAACTACTGAACCGATTTGAAAAATTCTTTCACTGTTGGGAAGCTACACTATTCCCGGGTAACATAGGCTATATTCTATTTTTAAAAAAATTAGGGATCTTTACTAAAACTACAATAATGTAACCCAAGGTGTAAAAAAATTACCGAAAATATTCTTTAAATCACGTGCGCTGCAAAAACTATTGATGATAGAATAAAATAATGTACTACAACTTTGTAGAACACATCATTATCTACAAAAAATGTCGCGACAGCATATGTCTAACTATTATAGTTATGCCACAATAAGTGTTCTTTTATTTAAAAAATTTAATTGAAATGCCGCCGCTAGAAAAGACTCTTTATTTGTATCTTGATATTAATTCTTATCAATATAAATTATTTTATATTCGAGACTGCTTCAATGCCTTTAAATAACTTTTTGAATTATTCAATTCGGACATCCCATTCAAAAGATATCACGAGTTTAAAAATGTAAGTATTATACAATGTTAGCGTCACTGGGGTACGGGCCGTACGTACTATCTTATGTATAAAAATCAAAAATTGTTTGTTCGTATTTTATACGCTGTCATACCGTTCATCCGATTGCGATGAAACTTTGGTGATTTGTTGTGCGCACGCCCGCAAAGGATATAGGCTATTTATAATGGTAAGTTCTGGCGTTATTGAATTTGTATTAATGAAAATGTGCGTATTTCATATATTTTAGTGGCAAGGAGGAAAGGCAGGGGGGAGGAGAACGGGGGAGGTGGGGTACGTGGGTGGGAAGACGAGGGATGGGAAGGCGGGGAAGGTAGAAGGGAAACGCGAAAGGGGAAGGGGACTCGGGAGGTGAACGGGGACGCACGGGAAAGGACATTCAAGGAGAATCAATTGATTTTTTTGCATTGCAACGCAAGCCGTGCTTTGTGCTTTGAGTTTTAGCTTTAAGCTTTGAAATTTAAGCTTTGAGCTTTGATTCTTGAGCTTTAAGCTTTGAACTTTATGCATTCAACGTTAAGCTTTACGTGTTGAGCTTTAAGCCTTGAACTTTAAGATTTGATATTGAATTTTGAGTATTGAGCTTTGTGCTTTGAGATTTGTGTTTTGAGCTTTAACTTTGAGCTTTATTTTTAAGCTTTGTGCTTTGAGTTTTAAGCTTTAAGCTTTGAACTCAAGTTTAGAGCTTTGATATTAAGCTTAAACTTTGGCCTTTAAACTTTGAATTTTTGCTTTAGGCTTGAGCTTTAAGATTGAGCTTTAAACTTTGAGTTTAATATTTGAGCTTTATGCATTCGGCTTTAAGCTTTGAGCTTTGCGCAAAGCATAAAGCTTAGCGCTAAAAGCTTAAAGCTTAAAACTTAAGGCTTAAATCTCAAAGCTCAAAGCTTGAAATTCAATGCTTTAAGCTCAAGGCTTTAATCCCAAAGCTTAAAGCTCAAAACTTGAAGCTCAAAGCTTGAAGCTCAAGGATTTAATCTCAAAAATTAAAGCTCTAAACTTAAATTCAAAGCTTAAAGCTGAAAGCTTGAAGCTCAAAGCTTTAAGCTCAAGGCTTTAATCACAAAACTTAAAGCCCAAAGCTTTAAACTCAAAGCTTAAAGCTCAAAACTTAAAGCTTAAAGCTCAAGACTTTAATCTCAAAGCTTAAAGCTCTAAACTTACATTCAAAGCTTAAAACTGAAAGCTTGAAGCTCAAAGCCTAAAGCTCAAGGCTTAAATCTCAAAGCTTGAAGCTCAAAACTTCAAGCTCAAAGCTTAAAGCTCAAAGCTTGAATATTAAAGATTAAAGCTCAAAGCTTAAGGTTAAAGCTCAAAGTTTAACCCTTCAAAAATTTTAAAGCTCAAAGCTTGAAGCTCAAAGCTTAAAGCTCAAAGCTTAACCCTTCAAAAATTTGGCGTATTTTGTCAAAAGGTAAAAATGTTTCGATATATATCGATTTCGCAATAAAAATTCAAATAAATGGAATATTTGTAAACGTATCGAAAAACTAAATAGGTACTGGTTTTGAAAGGTGAAATACGCTTAAATAAATGGTATTATTAGAAATTACAAAAACATTTTTTAAATACAAATTTTTTTAATGTAAACTTTAAAAAAATTTTAAAATACTCAACTGACATTTTTGATATTAAAATTGCTGATCTATAGAAAATGTGTTTGTTTCTGTCTATGTTTGTGAGATGTTTTGCGTTGCTAAACCGTTCATCCGATTGCAATGAAACTTTGGGGATTTGATGTGCGCATTCCCGCGATGGTTTATATACGTGTAAAGTGAGTTCTGGCATCATCTGGGACGAATGGGAAAGGGTAAGTAGAGCGATTTTTTTTCTTTATTAAGTGGCATAGCATATGCCGGGAACTCGCTATTGTATTTAAATGCCTGTGTCAGAATTTGGTAAATTGAATTATGTAATAGAAAGTACCTACCCTAAAATTCTAAATCTATACTAATATTATGAATGCGAAACTGCGTGTGTTTGTTTGTTACGCTTTCACGCATAAACTAATAAACCGATCTTAGAATTTTTTTCACCAATAGAAAGCTACATTATATGCGAGTAATATAGGCTATATATAATGGTAAGTTCTGGCGTTACGAAATTATACATATTAAAATATTATATTTATTTTACGTTTTCTGTCGAAAAAGGCGGGTTATTTTTTTTTTTTTTTTACAGTTATTTTTTTTTTTTTTACAATACCGCACAAGAGTCCCAACTGCTCCCGTGTGGAGCCAGTGAGACTATGGCATCCCCAATCGGGGTATGTTGTGAGGCTGAAGGTAGTAGGGAGGGGAAGGAGATAGGGAAGAGGAAGGTGGGGAAGTACCTGGCTATTCAGATCTGGTCACTAAACACGGCTAAAGCCATTTCAAGCAACGTTTCAATTCTGAATGGTGGTCTTACACCAGGGCGATACTGATAGTATCTTCCACTCTGGAACGTGCCGCAAATATACTATTTATTTTAAATGAATAAATTGTGAAATAACACAAATGAATCAAATAAAATTTTATGAAAAACAAATACCTTTGTATTACACCACTATTTTATTAACAATATCAACATGTTTCGAAAACTATGTTTTCTTCGTCAGGATAATAAGTCAATAATAAATAACAAAAGACAAACAAGTATAGACTAATTAGAACATAGACAAAATATTAGAAAGGAGAGGTGATTAATTACCTAAAATATATCATAAAAAACAATTATATAAAATAAAATATAAAAATTATTTTAGAATGGGTAAAAAATTACATTAACATAATAAAAAATCTTTTAAAAAGGAAAACAAGAAGTCTAAATAACAAAATAAATTATTATAAGTATAAGTATTAATACGAAAATAAATTTAAAAGATGGCTATTTTTAAAAAACGTTTGGTTATTTATAATATTTAATTTATTTTCGAAACATGTTGATATTGTTAATAAAATAGTGGTGTAATACAAAGGTATTTGTTTTTCATAAAATTAATGATGACACCCCAAAGTAAATATGCCTATTTTGAAGAAACAAATAAAATTTATTTGCGCACGCCGGGTTCGAACCCGCGACCTTCGGATTGTGAGTCGAGAGTCTTGCCTCGGGACCACGGAGGCCGGCAGTTATTGCTAACGTCAGAAGAAAAGCAAAACAAATCGTTGCCGTAAAACCATGCTGATATATATTTTTTAAATCAGTCATCGTAGTTAATATTTATCTCTAAAAAATGAATCGCCGAAATGTATTTACGCGCATGACTGACTTCCGAACAACGGCACCAAATTGGATTTTACTACTGGTGAGCTCTGGCATTATGAAATATGCAAAAGGTGGCATGCGAGCTGTTTGAAAACTGAATGTACCGGGAAAGAATGTATGAAATGCGGGAGGGGGACTCGGGTAGGGGGTTCGCAGGAGGGGGAGGAGGGAAACCCGGGAGGGGGAGGGGAATCTGGGAGGGGGGAAGGGAGCTTGGGAGGGGGGTTCGCGGGATGGGGAAAGGGGTATTGGAGTGGGGGGAGGAAAGGTGGAGGAGGCGGAGTAAGAACGCGAGACGGGAAGAGGACGCGGGAGAGGAAGGGGAGGCGGAAGGGGAACGGGACGAATGGGAAAGGACACGCAGGAGAAAATAATTTATTTATTAAATGGCATGGCAACGCATGCCGGGTACCAGCTAGTTGTTAATAAAATAGTGGTGTTATACAAAGGTATTTGTTTTTCATAAAATTAATGATGACACCCCAAAGTAAATATGCCTATTTTGAAGAAATAATAATTATGTAATGAACTTAAAGAAAAAATGTGATGTTTCAATAAAAAAAATATATATTTATCAAATCGAAATCATTTGCCAATGCAAAGGTATAAAGACAATCTAATTTTAATTTGGATATTCATAAACACTAATAACAATGAACGTTGTTTGTAGGTTCCGAATATGTAAAAGCAACTCGACGTTAAATGTAACTAAAGTCTGTGAAAAGAGATGTTAAACAGGTTAAATACACAACACAGATACTGAGTTCTTTTTAGGTGTCAGAAAAAACTGAATGAAAAACTGTAAACGGAGATCTTCAGGTACCTATCAATTTTAGCAATTAATAGACTGGTTTGACAACGTGTTGCCGAAAGTTGACCACCTTTGCATAATAAATATTTCTGTAAGTTAGTTAGTAAGTTTTGTAAAAATCTTTCCAAGCCTACCTGTTGGCCTACAAGTCATTCCGTGGAGTCTCCTGTTCACAAGTATTCTGATCATAGTGACAATGTATTCGGGTTTTTAGTATATGTTTGTAGTTCAATGGTTTTGCGGAATATTCTGCAGCTGCATCCTCGACAGTACTTAATTCAAGGTTCTTTTTGAGATCACTGAGAGGAAGGAAGATCACTTGGCGGGGATATAAAAGTTAAGGGGTATAGTCCTTTCTGCCATATTCCTAGTTCCTAATTATTGTCAAAGGCATTTTATGTTCCTATAATCTTCCTCGCGGAGAAAAGGGGTTATGTATTTGAAAGAGAAATATAAACGTAAGTACCTCATTCATTATTGACGTGATGTATGATACTGCACTTAGACTTTTACATCGACCATATTTAACATAATATAAAGTATATTTGAGGCACGATGTATAAATGTGGATGAGGCAAGGAGTATGTGCCAAGAGAGATTGTTCGGCGGTCCGTCCTTTCTGCCTACCCCGTGGGAAACGATCTGATGGTTAGTTAGCTAAGGCATGTTCTAGAGTAGTAGATTCTCTTAGTATCGCCTTTTTTATGTGTTTACCGTATAAGAGTCCCAACCTCTACCGTAGGTCACCCCAAGTGGTTCGCTACGTTTGGTGATTTAGCAGGGATGCCCGGGTTCATGGGGTGAGGTTTGTCTAGGTCTTGGAGGCGGATGACCAGGACACACTGAACCCCAGATTCCTACCTACCCCTTAAACCCTTTTCTTTCCCAGAATTCTCCTCCATTTCCTTTCCCTAAAAAAACCCTCCACACAGTTTCCTCAAAGATGAAATAGGCCCTGAGGGAGATTATTTTCCTCAGGGCCTCCTGTGCTCGTGTAAAAAAAAACTGCTCCTAACCATCTGGAGCCAGTAAGACTGTGGGATACTCAATTGGGGTGTTGAAAGTTAATATTCGTGAAAATCGCTTTAGCCGTGTTTAGTACTTAGATATGAATAGCCAGGCAAAGGCACACATTTCCAGAATACAAAATCCTGCCAACATTTGAAATCCTTTAAATATTACCTCATACACCCGACATATTAAGCGGAAAATGTTGTTTTAGAAATGATGGGCGATTTCGCAGAGCAGATGTTTGAATCTGCGACGCCTAAGGCCACGTCCGCATAGGCTTACTTAGCGCCTAGAGCCTAGCGAGTCGCCTAGCGACGTGCCGACAAGCAAATGAGCAAGGCACCTAGCGACCCACCAGACAAACCACCTACAGTGCGGCCACCGTGTATCCTAGCGAGTAGCCAGGGTGCAAGCCACTAGGCACTAGGCGCTAGTAAGCCACCTGCCTATGCGGACGTGGCCTAACCGACCCATAACCCGATTTTCATAATCAGCCACTAGTAAAATTAATTGAAGTAAAATATCAGCCATTTGGATTGGGTGGTATTAAATTGGTTTTAATAAAGTACGAATAAATTACATTACTCGCAGATAGCAACGTTTATTTTAATACAGTAAAACTCATTGTCAAATTAACGGTTCAATGGGTTTGCTGGCGTGTTATTGATCAGGATAACTAATAATAAATAGTCTACACGAGTGATGCAATCATGTTAATTAATTGGAAAAGTTAAACAATTTCGCCGCAGAATATTGCAAACTGATAAACCGGCTGCGCCATGAGTCTAATTTTGAAATTAATTAACTTCGGACGATATGCAAATCAACGATATAGTATTCCGGTAATGTAACAAAACTCATTTCATTCCGCCCTATCCCGGCGTACCATATTTTACCAAGATAGGACCGTATAACGCTGATTGCTGTGGAACTACAAATTGGGGTATGAAATATTTGACAAAATATCTTTACGGGTTCACAGATATTCACCGCGGCAACAAATAAAGTTCCGTCACATGAATGCTGAATGTTTCGGCATTCCGTTGAGGCCTGATGGCGTAGTTAGCGAATGAATGCAAAAACAAAGACGCCGAGAAAGTAACGCCATTAATCACGATCAAGTGAATGATAAGCAGTCCGTTTGAAATGCCGGCTTAGTTAGGTATATTAATTATCGTCGCGGCACATAGCGAAGCCCGAAAAATACGGGGATGGCGTTGTAAGCCTAATGAGAAAAATACGTCAGTTAATTTCATGAGACTAAACAACTGCAAATAATCAACGCATTGGAAATATGAAAGTTTAAAATAATGATCTTGTGTTTTATGATAAGAGCACAATTTTAAAAAAATATACTCAATTGTGATTCGATTTTATGCAATCTTACCGTCCATTTCGCATTTTCCCTTGCACTATTCATCTATTTTTAAAACCTCAATATCATCATCTCTCCATGTTCAATTTCGTAATTATTATTAAACAATATAAATTCGGTTTTGCATCAGGCGCGGTCCCTCCATACATACTGTGGATGCGGCGCTTCCCTTCCTTTTGAGACGTTTTTTTTTTTTTTAGATGAGCTCCACACAGGAGGCCCTGAGGAAAATTATTTTCCTCAGGGCCTATTTCATCTTTGGGGATGCTGTGTAAATGAATAAAATTATAAAACATATTATAATTTTATTCATTTATTTATTCAGCATTTAAAAATCTTTGAGCTAATTTTTTTCTAGCCGTAAACAGCAATAAATTCTACAATTTAACGACACCGTCCCAACCTCAGCGGCCAAAAACAACAAAACGCGACGCGTGGACCGGATCGAAATTCATAATAACAACACCACTCTCGATGCTCGTATGTCGAATGTCGCGCAAACGCACCAATACCAGCAACAGTAGATTCTCTGTTCCATTCCGCATCCGCAATGTTAGAAAAAGCTTGATATTTGCGCATGCGCGTTTAGTACTGCCTGCCAAGTTTTGCCTGAAGCAGTATACGCATTCGATGGGAGCATTCAAAGCGCAGACAACGACTTTAATGCACGTGATAGCATAACAAAGCGCGTGGAAAAATTCGGTACGTTTTAGAGAATTTGTTCGTGCGATCATTTTGAAAATTTGGCTTGAATAACGGATGCCGATTGATACGTTAAATATCTTTCGAATATCTATTTAATTAATTTAATTTTAGAACTGTAATATGAGTAATTGATGTGAAGCATAAAGGATTTATAAAGCTTATTTATTTGACATACTATTTTTGTTAGTAATCGCATCTTGTTCGTGGGCTAAACTGTAGGTATTTATATTTGATATTAGGTAGGTGTATACTTCAGCATCCCTTTTACAAAAAGTCACCGAGCGCCACTGTAGTGAATGCCAACGGTAACATTTTGGTTGTGTACAAGTAATATTATGAAATATAAAATGCATGGATAATTCTTATTCTTATTTAGCCTTAGTAAAAAACCTCGTGAAAATTTCATTAAATTGATAAACGACCATGGATGTGAAAACATGACTAATTAAAAAATGAAAAAATAATTGAAATACGTTGCTTTCACATCCAAAGATTTATACATTGCTTTCACAGCCAAAGGGGTTGTTTATCTATTGTATATGCATGTTTTATTAATAATTTCTGAACGAACTTAGGAATTTTTCCAACGTATTTTAAATGTCTTGTATATTTTTGAAGATGTCGTACAAACAAATATCTGTATAAAAACTAAATAAAATTACCCTTTATATTGTTCTGATCTGAAATATACTTTCGTGTTTGAAAATTGAAGTAGTTTAAGCTTCAAACATGAAAAAAGTAAAAAAAGCTTACTCTTAATATATTCTATCGAAACGTTGAAAAATTTCACAATTTAAAAATTACTTCACATTACTTTTACAATATTACTTCACAATTTCTCTCGTCCATACAATTAAAAAATAAATAAAAAAATCCCCAAAATAACTGAAAAAAACCTGATATTTTGGATTCATTTTTACACAATTTAAACGTTGATCCCTTGAATTTGTATTAATTTATACACGCATAAGGCATTTATATTATTAAATAACATTAATTTCATGGAAGTTTTATTAAGCTCACGCGGAAAAGTCATTTAAAGAATAATGGTTCAGAAATAACTTATCTTTAACCGTTACCAAAACTAAATTATCAATAAAACATTATTTAGAGGACCAAAAAAAATTAATAGTAATTATGGTAAGTTTTACTAAAAATATGTTATATGTTATAAATATGTTATATGCCTGGTCCGCGATGTTTAAAATGAAAAATAAATATTTTGCGCGCCATTCATATAATATTTTTGTTCCATATTTTGCATTATAATGACCAATTCACATGTGAAATATGTGAATTGGTCATTATAATGCAAAATATGGAACAAAAACATTATATGAATGGCGCGCAAAATATCCCATGTCAAAACTTTATTTTTTTATTTTAAACATGGCGGACCAGGCGGACTAAACATGCACACAGATCCACTGAAATTCAGTGTGGCCAACAGAAATTTTTTTATTTTGTTACTGGCAATCTTCTAAAAAATAAAATATATAATCCTTACACGGTTTGAAACAAAAACACCGTTTAACGGTCGCTAAGTGTTTTTTTTTCATATTAGTGAGGCTGATTATGTATAACAATTGGTCAGTGGCTGAGTTGGCATCGTGTTTGTATCCCACTCAGAAATTGTGAGTTCAATTCCTCGGCAGGCCAAGACCTCCAACAAGTTGTAGGCCACGTTTTCAGCTTACTGTAGTGGTAGTAGGAGATTTTAAAATTATCTTTTGGTTATTCGTAAACAGGGAATTTTTCATTTTCTTTAAATATAATTTAATTAAAGGCAATAGTGAAATAAGTACTATTGTACTATATCATATTTAAGTATGATAAATAAATAATTATCCTCAACAGTAAACTAGTATCTAGTGGCCACAGTAATAACAATTAAATGTAGTTTTACAATATTCCACCAGGCAAATTGTTATTTTAAAATTTAATTATTTGAGTAAATATCATATGTATATGTGTATATATGTAGGTATGTGTGTATATCTACGTGTATGTATGTGTATACTTACATATATGACTTTTTTTCTTATTTCACTGTTAAATACCTATCTTTTGTTTTACACATAAAAAAAATACTATTTTTTCTTTGTTAAATTGTGCTTTACATTCGTTTTCTCCGCCTTTTTTACTCGAGCTCTGCTCTAAAAAAAGGTGTAATACTTATTAATTAATGTATTTTTTAAAAGAAAAACTTTATTTAATTTTTAAAAACATGCAACATGGCACTCTGTACCATTACATATAAAAAAAAATATATAAAAAGTAGTTTTGTGAAAGGTGGCAAAAAGTGGGTTTCTAATTTTTTCTTATTTGTTAAATCAAATCCAAAATTTACACTGAAATCATAAGATTTGTAAAAAGGTACCCCATATTTTATACAAACCCGCATACAAAAATTATAAACTATAAATATTTCATGTACTTAAGTAAAATTTATTTAATTGAAATAAGAAATTATTATAAAATTTTTCCAAAGAAATGTCACCGTCTTAATGATGTTTCCATCACCATCTTTTTGCCAACTTTCTTCGTGCCGTTTCAGTGGCTACCATAACATTGATTATTACGGTTTGACAGCTCGTAGTAGGAACCACGTTCCTGCGAACTCTGGAGGGATTAAAGGATAGTGTTCAATACAGTCATTATCTTCTCCTAACTTAACGGGGTCGGGTAGGGATGCTGTTCTTGTTCTACCGGTATTACAATGGAAGATGATCCGAGGAACAAGCGTCATTGATCCCCTCGGCACCGGTGCATAATGGGGAAACCCGCAAAACACGCGCTCAATGTATGTACACGGTTGACATTAGTCACAGGAGAACGGGTCGTTTCTACGGCAAAGGCTTGCCAGCCTCTGCGTTTCCTCCCTCCTATAAATAGGTCTCTTTAAGACCCATGTTCACTCCTTCATTTCCTCAAAAAGACCCTCCACACAGCATATTCAAAGGCGAAGACATAGGCCCAGAGGAAAATTATTTTCCTCAGGGCCTTCTGTGCGGAGTTAATGTAAAAAAAATCTTGATCCGTGACCGGAACGTAACAAACGAATTTACAGAAAAGTTAAGTGCAAAATAGGACTTAGCTCGCTACGCTCAGCCAATGATAATTTACTAGCTACGTTAGTTTTAACAAACACCTGTCCACATAATCTCTGCAATTCTCTGTTGATAATAATTATTTGTTTTTTTATTATTTTACAAACAAATTCCTTTTTAATACAAAACGTAAATTTGGATAAGGCCAAAATACCAATCCAAACTAAATAATAATTTTTTTTTATCAAAAGGTAGATACCAAAAGACCTTGAAAGTAAATACCATGAACAGGTTAGAGGCTTTTGAAATGTGGCTTCACCGGAGAATGCTCAAGTTTCCATGGACCGACATGATCACTAACATAGAAATTCTCAGGCGGGCTATAGCAGATAGAGAACTGATCACATCAATAAAAGTCAGGAAAATTTCATATCTGGGTCACGTACTTCGAGGGGAAAAGTATCACTTGCTCCAATTAATATTGAAAGGTAAAATAGAAGGTCGCCGAGGGCCTGGTAGGAGACAAATGTCTTGGCTACGAAATATACTTCAATTTGGGAGGCGGGAATGGGTACCGCCGCCCCGGGAACCTTTATTGGATAACCAACACCTCTGCCATAGGTCACCCCAAGTGGTTTGCTACGTTTGGTGATTTAGCAGGGGTGCCCGGGTTCATGGGGTGAGGTTTGTCTAGGACTTGTAGGCGGGTGACCAAGACTCACCGAACCCCAGAATCATACCCACCCCTTAAACCCTTTTCCTTCCCAGAACTCTCCTCTCCTCCTTTCGTTAAAAAAAAACCCTCCACACAGCATCCCCAAAGATGACATAGGCCCTGAGGGAAATCATTTTCCTCAGGGCCTCCTATGTGGAGCTCATGTAAAAAAAAAATATATATACTAGAGTGGACCGGCATTAGAAGTGCGGAGGAGCTATTCCGGGCAGCACAATGTAGAGAAACAATTTTCCAGAGTGATCGCCAACGTCGGAGGGACCTGACAGGGCACACGAAGAAGAAGAAGATACCAAATATTTAGGAGGGATATGTGCTACTTTATTTATTTGTGTTAACATTATAAAATACGGACTAAAAAAGAATTAAATTTTTCGTGATTTTAGAGATAACTTTGGTAATTATTTGCGAGTTCAAAAATTATTATTTTTTATTTACTGTAATACAATGACATGTAAAATAGAAGAATAAAAAATTTAAAAAAGCGTTTCTTGAGCGCTAATTTACATTTGAAATATATAATGAAACAAAATTAAAATTTCTTCACAAAGGAACGCTTTTTCAAGATGTTTTATTTGTTTTTTGGAGCGCTAAATTACAAATGATCGATTAATGTTGAAACAAAATTAAAATTTCTTCACAAAGAAACGCTTTTTCAAGATGTTTTATTTGTTTTTTGGAGCGCTAAATTACAAATGATCGATTAATGTTGAAACAAAATTATAATTTCTTCACAAAGAAACGCCTTTTCAAGATGTTTTATTTGTTTTTTGGAGCGCTAAATTACAAATGATCGATTAATGTTGAAACAAAATTAAAATTTCTTCACAAAGAAACGCTTTTTTAAGATGTTTTATTTATATGTTTTATATAGTTTTTATATTACTTAGAAAGAAAGATTATTTTTTTTAAATAATTAAGTGCTATTAACGTATTAACTCACAAAAAAGCTAAAGTTAACACTAAAATCACGCAAAATTTAATTATTTAATGGGCTATACAGAGTGTTAAGAGAAGCACTCGACTAGTGATTTTCTGGCTATATTTGGAGTAAAAAATTTTAATGAAATTTTTGTCACCGGTAGCATTTTTGGTATATTTTTTTTACTAAAAACAAAAAAGAAAACAGAGTGTATTGGACGGTTAGAAGCGAGGTGAGGGTTGGTCGGTTATTCGGCTGTGACCAGTGATGACATGTGGAAGATAATTTTTTTGTTTTATTTTTAATAAAACTTTTTTAAAAAGACTTAAAGATGACACTGGAGACCAAAATTTCATTTACATTTTTTACCCCAAAGTCAGGCATCACTGGTTGAAGCAAGTCAAATACGTCTCCTAACACCCTGTGTTGTGTATAACAGGGCACATCCGTGCCAAATATTTGCTATTTATTTTGATAAAAAAAATTATACAGTTTTGTTGAGTACTTTGGTCCCAAATCCAAATTTAGGTTTTGCATAAAAAAGGCCGCACAACCGTTCCTCAACAATATAACATTTTACGAATGATGACTGGGAGAGAAAATATTATAATTGAGGAGAGTTTTCACATAGAGAAATATAAAAAAAAAATTTCGTTGGGCCGTTTCAAGTGAATATTCTACTGGGGATCAACATTTTATTATAATCAAATTCATATTCTTTTAACTGCTACACTTGATGAATGATAAGAAAACTCAATTCATTTGTGAAAAAAAAAATTAATATAAGTAAAAAATTGTGAATTTTGACGAAAGAGAAACATACCCATTTTGAGTTTTCACAAAAAGAAATTTCTCTTTCATTTTGTATCTAAAATAAAATAACTGTTTTAATAACAATAAAAATAAATGTATGCTTTATTTTTCTAAGTAGCTTCCTGCCTACACCAAAAAATAATTAAAAAAAATATGCAAATAACTTTTTTTGAAAATGTTGCAAAAATGCAAAAGTAATCCGAGGCAAAAATTTGGTGAGGAATAATATATAAAGCTTTATTTTATATAACTGTGGGCCAACTCAGATACATCGAAATAAGATAATAAAGGATCTTTTAATTTATATACCTACCAAGACATTTCACTTTTTATATAGTTGTAGGTACCTGTATAGATATTTCATTGTGTGAAAATTTATCATTTTCTAATACACACAAAGCCGGTAAAGACACCGAGTTTTGAAAATCTGAATTAGCCATCACGTTGACATCAACATAGAGAATAATAATAAAAAAAACAAAACAAGAAAGAACAAAAAAAAGAGACCGGGGTTATGCCAAAATTATGCCACAATTATCCTCAATTATGCCAGGGTACTGCAAAATCAGCCACTGCAAGCTTTCCATTCTAATCTGTTAGGATAATATTTATATGTGTCCTGTGGGAAGCACTTACAAAGCAGGAACATTATTTGTATGAGATCAGGTGTGGTAACAATACCTTTCGGTAGATTTGAGCACTCTAAGCGCCAATCAATCGAAACCTTTTTGGTTACACAGGGATGTTGTATGAGGAGCGCCAATTGAAGCCACATGCGTGTTTGCCTATTACTGTGCGCTTACGTAAATACGATTATTGTTCCGAACTTTTTGAAAATCGATTTATTCTCCTTTGTTACCGGGAATGAATCGATTGAGTTTGACAGTTTAACCAGTCCGACCCGTAAGCGGATATACACGTTAAAATAACGATAGCAGTCAAGTACAATAAGCGTGTTTTCACGTCAACGCGTGTGTTCCCACAGAAATCGGTATAACTCCGTTATTGTTCTAGTGACAACCCTTAAACAAAAAGTAGAAGGTCCATAATAAATAAAGCTTCACATCTCTATTCAAAGTTGTCCATAGAAATACATAAAAATACTTCTTTTGTAGATACAGATTTTACCCGCCAAATTGTAAAACGCAACTTTTTCGTACCGATCCGCCTCAGACATTTATGAGTTTTTTTCAAGAAATTTCTCCAAAAATGGCCACGTAAGTATTTGTTTATTATAGTTATATATATTTGCTACGCTATTGAAATGACAAAATATCTAATATTAAGAATTCATATACCTTGGTCGTTTGTAAGGGTTCATTAATAATATACTTAAGTAAATTTGTCTGAAATGTATTCGGTAAACAAATCAATATTGGACGTGTTGTACGAAAAAAAATTATGATTAGTTGATATTTTATTCAATTTTTTTTATAAGAACAACTCTCTTTTTATAACTTTTGAAGGTTATTCCCATCGATGTAATAAATCATTGAAGAAGAAGATAACACTAATAATCTAAACGAAAACATGAACGAGAACAAGACCCAGAAAAACTTTTTTTTTTTTTTTTTTTTTATATTAACTCCACACAGGAGGCCCTGAGGGAAATAATTTCCCTCAGGGCCTATGTCATCTTTGAAGATGCTGTGTGGAGGGTGCTGTTGAGGAGAGGAAGGAGTGAACATGGGTCTTGAAGAGACCCATATTGTAGGAGGGAGGAAACACAGAAGCCGGCAAATCGTTCCACAGCCGGGCTGTTGATCCAAGAACGAGTCGTAGAAACGACCCGTTCTCATGTGACTAATGTCAACCGTGTACAAATGTTGAGCGCGTGTTTGGCGTGTTTCCCGACTATGCACTGGTGCCGAGGGGATCAGTGACGCTAGTTCCTCGGAGCATCTTCCATTGTAATACCGGTAGAACAAGGACAGCATTCCCACCTGACGCCTGTGCTCTAAAGATTGCAGTCCATTTGTTAAGTTAGGAGAATCTATCAAACGGACCGCCCGTTTCTGCACAGAGTCGAGGGTTTTTTTCAGGTATTTTGGGACTCCAGACCAGAGGTGGCTGCCAAATTCAACCGTGGGGCGCACTTGCGATTTGTACAGGGTTAGCAGTTGTGTACTATTAAAGTATCTGCGGGCCCTGTACAGTACGCTCAGTTTCTGAGAGGCTAACTTAACTCTGGCCTCGATGGAGCCCCCGTACCTGAGCTGGTCACTTAGAGTTACACCAAGCATATCAATGGAAGGCCTGTTCGGGAGATTGCTTCCGTTGAAGGAGACTAGATTATCATTCCGATCCCTTTTAGACGTAATCAGACATGATTGGGTCTTTGAAACATTAAATTCGACGAGGTTATTCTTACCCCAAGAGAAAACACTCTCGAGGTAACCGTCCATTCTTTGTTTCAAAGCCCTCCGAGCCATTGGGATTTGTGAGCCCTTTGGAGGCTTGTCAAACAAAAAGCTATCATGGACTTGCAACCCTTCCCCCAATTATAAAAGAATTGATCTTTCAATATATTAGTTAAAATATTATATTAATCAAAATGTAAAAAATCGTACTTTTGATGGTAAAAGAAAAGTGAAATGCTTGACTCAGTATTTTTTCATCGTTATCATGGTTAAGAACCTTTAACGTGGTGCCACATTCTCTTTTATATTTTCTAAGGTCTACGAGATGAGCATCTATAGATAGACCCGTAGCCACGGTGTAACGGAGTGTCAAGTGACGCTCTTGAGGCAGATGCTCGGGGCTACGCATCGCGTAGTCTGTAGTATGTAGCTCGTAGATCGTAGCGCCGTAGTAACCGTAGTAACGCTAGTACCCGTAGCGGCGAAGTATTCACGCCAAGAGCCGAAGCAGACTTTGTCACCTCTGATGGAAATATGAATAGATACTCAGCTCATTATGTTTGTAGATCTACATACCTTTAATGTACTGTAACTTTTAGATGGTTTTTACGAGTTTTGGACGTGGCAATTGGATGTTTTGTCACTTTCTCGATTATAAGTATCGTGCAATAATAATTAATATTCTTGAAATTCTATATTTACTAATTATAAAAAACTAAAGAAAATATTAGAGTTTATCAATTTTATATTATTTTAACTTTATCTTATGCATTCATAATCGGCCTACTCATTTAAAACTATCATCCAAAAACAAAATTAGTTTAACAGAAACATTGAAATATGAACAATTTCAAAAGCAAATTAATTCCCTGAAATTGGAAAATGATATATTGTACCCTTAATTAACCCCTACAATCTGTTATATCTAATAAAAAATGTATTATTGTTTTTGTTTATCGATAACTATTTTTTTCTAAATTGTATTCCTGTGTCAAAAAATATTTGTATATTTATTTCATAAGTGTTTGATCTTTGTATACACACTTCTTAGAACATTTTTTGGATGTAAATAAATACTCCTTCCATAAACACGAGCCCCTAGAGCTCAACTTATGGAGTAGTAGAATCATAAAATGAATTATTATGTAAACCAAAGTTGAAATTTGTAAAGTTTCAAGAGTAGAAATAAAATAAATAAATAATTAAACAAAAAAAAAATTAATAAAAGCACGGTAACTTAATGCAATATTTAAATTTATTTCGCTATATATCTAAATTAAATCTATGGTTTGTACTCGTACTTATAGGTATTCATGAAGAAGAATTTCGATTTTTGACAATTGTTTTGTCCCGGCACACAACTTAATGTATTTCATAGTCATATTAATATAATACATTATTATATTTGACCGAGCGTAACGAAAACCTATCTCAACCATTTTGCATTTCGTCTTTTCGTAAATTTATGTGTACTTCAGTTTCCATTTCAAGATGGCGGCTATTTCAATGGTTCAGTAAAGATTTTTGTTTTTGTTTTTACGTGAGCTCATATGAATACTATTGGGCCAAAGTAGATAGTTCCCTTCACTGTTTTTCAGGAAAAAATTTACCGATGAATTTTTTGATGGTTATGTATTGAAAGCTATAAATTTAGTCGATTTTTGTGGAGCGATTTTTTTTTTGCGATGGTTTTAAATACATATAAAAATAAGTATAATAAACTAGTCGTTCTGTGAACAGTAGACCTCCCACCCAATTTTTTTTCTTATTTAATAAATTGAAACCAAATGTGCGATCTGTTTGAAATGCAAATAAAAATTAGTGTAATAAACTAGTAGTTGTGTGAGTTCTCACACCCTTTTATTTTTCTTATTTAATAAATTGGAACCAAATTTTCAGATATCTAAAAGCCTACATACTTTATTTTAAACCACATATTTTATGTGATATTAAAAAAATTCTAATAATGAATTATGCAATTTTTCCAAAAAATTGGCACTATCTCGATGAGGGTTTATCTCAATGAGATAAACCCTCCACATAGCATCCCCAAAGATGACTTAGGCCCTGAGGGAGATTATTTTCCTCAGGAGCTCCTGTGTGTGGCTAACAAAAAAAAAAGATCGATGCCATTATTGTCAGTTTCATCTTCCAAGCAAAAATCTGGCCTACCGCATATTCGAAAGCGGAGGAAGAAATTCAGAAGGTGAAATATTGGCTTGACTCGAACATATTAACTCTAAATGTACATGTATTATTTCTTTGTAAGTAAAATAACAATGTTCGTTTAAATTAATAAATACATAATACGCATTTAACTATAGTAAAACCACTAGCTCTCCCTTTTGAAGTGACCTGTTGAAAAAAACAATGGACGCGGGAAATGGTTAAAAATGCCACAGAAATGCTTAAGTGCTAATTTATTTAACATTTAAAAACTATTTTTATAACAAAATTGAATGTGCATAATCAAAAATATTTTATGTTCGAAGTATGTGTAGTGTAATTATTAATTTTCGTAATCTATAAGGTTTAATCCGAAATTTCAGATATGGTCCATAGTTAGTTTGTAACTTTATTGTTTTACATATATTATGTAATATTTGAAGTTAAATAAACAAAAATAAAATTAGGAAAATGCGAAAAAAAAGTGTATTTTATTGTATAAAATCTTTCGTCATTTGTTTTTTAGTATTTTTCACACCGTTAATTTACAGTATGTCTATTTATTTATTAGAACAAAAATACACATAAATTATAAGAAAATTTTGACTGTCCAACTAGAGGATTTCCCGTTAAAGGATAGTTAAATTGCCTGATATAGTTCACATTAGAAAGGTACAAGCTGTTATTTGTAGAACTTAATACTAAATGAATTAAGGCACAAGTTCCATTTACATTATTGTCAGATTCACAGTTCACAAGGTTCTAAACGCAATAAAGTAACTAAATACGGTAAAGGTTGTAAAAAACTACTGAAAATACAAAGTTAAAACTTAAAAAGATAATAAATTAAAGTTGAGGGAGTGGGCTCCCAGTGCGGCAGAGACGGGAGATGAAATGAAAGGCGAGCAATCGGAGTAGTGAGTCGAGTTGTTAATTTGTTGCTACGTAGCGAATGTCAATGAAAAAATAACAAGCTGTAGACAGAAGGCCGTAGATGAGGTGTTGCTGATGCACGATGGTGAAGACCACGGGTCTGCAGGTCGCCAGCATGTTGCTCGACACCGTGACGGTGGAGAGTGACCTGATATTCCAGGCCGTCGACGCCATGCATGGTGGAGGTGGACGGCGATGACTCGCGATGACGGTGAGTGGAGCCATCTGCAGGTAATTCTTGTCATCAGAAGATGATCTCAGTGGCAGCGAGATGCGGCGGAACTCGGTAGCCTGAGATGATGAGCTGTTTCCTGGACAGAAGATGCGGTGGAACCAGAGGCGGTTTAAATGTTGATAGCGCCCTAGACAAGCACCTCTTCGGCGCCCCTCTAGCGGCCATATATTATAAATTCTAACTATGTACATAATACGTATAAAAGTAAGTAAGTACTTAAATATACATATTGCATTATAATAACTAATGCTGCTCCACGCGGCTTAACCCAACGGCGCGGGAATTTTGGTATAAGATGTGTAAATCTGGGTCTCCAGCTATCTTTTTTTTACATACCAAGTTTCATTTCAATTGGTTCAGTAGTTTTTTTTGCATAAAAAAGTGACATATACCTATACACATACATAAACGCTTTTGCAGTTATAATATTAGTAGGGATAATTAATAAAACAATTTATAACCTTAAAATTACAGATGTCAAAAAAAAAATTAAAGATATCAATTATTTATTTAAAAAATTTTATCTACTAATTATACTTCAACGACAATTCTTAAAAAAAAAAAATTTTCCGCGTCTATATTTTTGCTTTGAGAAGTTATCAATAACACCGTCATAATTTTTAGTCAGCAATAAGTTTAATTCAATGTAAAAGTATTGCTAACGAATTTAATCTCTTATCTGTCATGGTTGAGCGACGATAATTTTCACTCTCTTTGGACATGAAAAACTCCACTCCCCACTGCAATTACTAATTGCCGTCGATACGCACTTTTTTAAGGCTTTATCAATGTTTGGTTAAATTGTTTTAGGTTCTTTATTTCTTAGAACCTGTAAAATCGCTTTGGTTGTTCGGGGATGTTCTCCGTCTCGAGCTATCGTTGTTAAATAAAAACTTAGATGGATACATTCATCAACAAAGCACTTTTTTAAATCACCAGAAAATATTGTTGCTAACATACTAACACTTTTCAAGTTGACCAAATTGATTAAAAACGAAAATTTACTGTAAAAGGATTTTAGGTAGGAAGAGAAGAATAAAATTTGAGAATAAGATAAATACCATATTCTGCAACTACATATATACTACAAATAAAAATAAAAAGCGTAGCAAAGACTACCCAGTTTTTAGATACCTATCTACGTTTGAGTAATTTTGGGAGTTAAAAAGTGGAAGCCCGCACGACCAGTAAGTTTAGTAATAAAAAGAACCTTTGAAATATTTACATAATTAGATGCTTACATTAAAGCATTTACTTGGGATACATTTTTGCTCAACTTTGAATAACGGTCAACCCGAGCGTGGAGTTGATGGTAGGTACTCGGCGCCTAAAATATCCCAAATTATCTCGTATATCGTTCATCTGACAGGCTAAAGGATCACATCCCACACATTCCAGGCCTTCTAATGACAGGAGAGACATGCTTTCGTTACCCTGCCCTGCCCAGCCCGGGGGGAGATTGGGGATTCTGGGGAACCCAATTATCCAAAGGCACCCGGGATAACGACTGTTGAATTAACTTTGACTAATATTAATAAAATACAGCTTCTCCACCCCTGCCTTATCTGGCGATCATGAGTGCTAAAAATTCTGTGACGAGCAAGCAGTGGCGTGCCTTTGGCTAAAGGTAGACTGTAAGTAGTTTTTAAACAATTTTTTAAGTAAATTTATTGAAATCAAGTTTAATTTGTAAAATTCCATTTCATTTTAAAGTTTCTCTATTATATGTTTATTTAATAAAAATAGTATTCGATCTACAAATAGTGTTTTTTTTTTTTTAATTGAATAAAAATGTTATTGAGTACATTAAAGCGAAACTTAGAATACTTCTATTACATCTTACCTTGTTAAAAACTTAGACCAACATATTTAATTTATATGACAGTTTATACTCAATTGAAACCCTGCAGCGGATAAGAAAGTGGAAGGGAATATTCAGAATTATCAATTTTTAATAAACCCCATGGTTTCTTTTTTAATGGTTTTTCTATAAAAATCAAATGCTTTCATAATAGGTTCCAAACAATTCCAGATAATTTCAAAATACTAATTACGGTTGTGTCTGACCTGCGTAACTTTGGAACTCAAATATGACTATCATCAACATCAGATAGATTCAGACAACCGATAACGTAGGAACCCATCAATCAATTTAATATTATTGTTTTTTTTTTCAAAATTGTTATTACAATATCCCGTGAATTTTCAAGGGTCTGTGCTAGTAGGTAATAGTTTTTTTTATTCATTTAACCTCCACAGATGGTGGCATGGCAAAATAGCATTATTCATGTTAGCCTTTAACTTAGCGGTAGTAACGAGACCTAAAAATCAGCCAATTTATAAAACCTGGAGGGATAACATTGGGTTCATAATTTCAAAACAAACATTTTTTTATCGTTCAAAAATTACTAGCAGTGCTGTCTTACTGTACAGCTTAAGGCTACTTTCTGTAAAAAAAAATCAGTGTCAAAAATTAATTGCAGTGAGGCAGGTTGCAACTAAAATTATTATCAAAAAGAAACAATTTATCAATGTTTGAAATTTGTCGTAGTTTTTATTTATTTATTATCTTTTTATGGTTCCTTTTCTAAGGGTAGACAGCTTTTCAGTCTTAATGCAGATTGCACGCCTCTGCATGCAAGCCGTTAATGCGATTTACTTTTTCGGAACCAAATGGAGGTTTAAATCCTGACCCATCTCGCTTAACCTGATTTCCTGGGAGATTTTGAATTGCCGGCAATGTGGAATTAATATTATTTATTCATATTTTTAATTATGATTCGAATTTAAAATTGAAAGGTCGTGCGTTGAGCGATGACAAAACATGGTTTGACGTACAAAGTAACCTTTTCGTAGAAAAATATTAAATGTATAACGCACGTAAATATTTGCGAATGTTGATTGAGGATCCACGTAAGGGCTTTCAGTAGGTAAATACGTGACCTGATTAGTTATTGCTATTTTTCTGGGATTGTACGAAAATAAACCACTTCTAAATAATTTTGATATTTTTTAATTAACGGCAATAAAGTCTGATTCTATTTTAATAATTAACAGGAATTAAATTCTATGTGCTAAAATAACAAAAACTTTCAAACGGTGTGCCCTAAAAATTTTGATAGCGTTTTCTAGGTCAATTCTATTTGATAAGTTCGCGATGTAATTTCCATACGAACTGTAATTTCTTTTAAACGTAAAAATAGTCATGTCGTGTAACAATGCTATTTTGAAATACATAAAAGCAATATTCTTATTATTATATAAAAATTCTTATTAATGACAAAGGGGAAAGTGAGTCAATTAACAAATTAGTAATATGATATTGTAAGGACAAACCCGTCGTCGGTAGACATAATGACTTATCAAAATATTTTTCAGAGCAGAATTGTAATATTGTAAGGTCCCATCTAGTCCATTTTATCTGTACGTTGACTTGTGGTGGGAGGGAAGGAAATCGGAAATTTCTTAGTGGTGGTCCCATCAGCCTAAGGCGAGTCCATTGGCAATCCTTCCTAGTGGCGCAGGTTAATCTTATCAAGAAGTTTCCCGACTCTAGAGAGTCAAAATGTCGTAACATGAATATTTGACGCTAGGCCTGAGAGGCCGTAAGATATAATGTGAGAATATAACATTGCTTAAGGGTGGATACTAGGAAGGTGCGGTTGATTCCGGCGATGGAAGAAATATATGGATTTAGTTCCACTCTATTTATTCCAAGTATACACTAAATAAACACAGCAGATAGTTAGCAAACAATTATACAGGGTGTTAAAAGATGTGTCTGATTTACTTTAACCAGTGATTCCTGAGGTTATTGGGAGTAAAAAGTAGATGAAATAAATATCACCGTTTACGTTTATTGTTTTTATTGAAACCACCGGTTAAAGTAAGTCTGGTGCGTCTCTTAACAAACACCCAGTAAAATATTATTTATTTATTTATTTAATATAAACGGTATACGTATACCATAAACATGAATTACGTTACACAAAATCATAGTTAAATATGAAATAATAAAAAAGAGTACAACAGTTAATTGTGGCTTTAGATTAAGAAATGACAACAGATATAAAAGTCTATAGTGCAAATAAAGTTAATACTGATTGAAAATATTTGATAGTATAGCCTTTTTGTACCTAGCTTCCGTGCAGTTAAATAGATCTGCTACATCAGCATATCTATTAGTAACTTCATGTAATCTAGGTACAAGCGAGTGTTTATATACCCAGTCCGGTTATTGTAGCATTTAAACAGGATTTTAGAACGAGTGGCTCTCGTGGTTATATGAAATTCAATGAATTTAGTTAAATCAGGACTGTCTATTCTACCATTTACAGTTTTGAACATAAATATTAAGTCGGAAATATTTCTTCGATCTGAGAGTCTAAATAAATTTAATGTTTTCATCAAGTAATTAAAGTTTATGTTTTCAATGGGAATGTCGAGTTTGAAATTAATGTGTCTTAGAAATTTATGTTGAATTTTCTCGATTGAATCTGAATGTATTTTAAAATGGGGAGACCAGATCGAAGAGTTATATTCGACTTGACTACGTACTAAAGATGTAAACAACACTTTTTAAGTTGAAATATTCCTTAAACCTCTGGAATTTCGAAGAATGAAGCCAAGCATTTTCATTCCTTTATTAATAATTGTGTTTATATGGGATAAAAAGTTTGATTTAAAGTCAAAAATTATGCCCAGGTCAACAATTGTTTTGCAGTGTATTTCTGAAGCACAAATGGAACGAAGTAAAACCTCGTTAGAGTGTGAAGTTAAATGGAGAGTGCGGAAATGTTGACCCTGATTTCAAAACCCGTGTGCAAAAAAAAAGTGTTTTGTGTTATTTGCTTAAAAAAATTGTATCCTCTCAGCATTGCCCTTGTGAAAGACTTAGTGATTAGATCTGAATATCCTGGTAAGTACCACATTTATAATTTTTCAGTTCAGAGTTTTCATCTTACTGCTGAATCCCTACTATTGTATTATTTTCTACGGTTGATACACGACGGATGTGCCCAAAAACTATTCTACACGTGTTGGAAACAATTTTATGATAACATTTTGTTAGAGGCACCATTAGCTTTATGAGTCTCAGAAGTATAGTTACCGCAGAGTGTAAACTATGCATGCTTTTCAGTGAAATTAGAGTTATACATAGTTCCATCTATTCAAAAGGAACACAGAATATGTTTTCCACAGATAACAACTAACAAATACTGTAGAAAAGTTATAATGCCACCAACTTCCGACATTTCCCATACATTCTGATGGCAGTACCCCACACAAGCGCCTCCTAGCGGCGCGAGTGTTGCGGGTCGGTTTTCTTTCATATGTTGAAATGGATTTTATGTGAAATATTTTCCTTATTTTGCATTAATAAATTATAGAAAATGAATCATAAAAAATTAAAACAATAACAACTTACAAACGACCTTACTGCTTTGTTGCTCAATTATAAAAAAACATATATTGATACTGTTATTAGTTTTGTATAAAGAGTTACAAGCCTACGATCGTCATCAAGAATTATATAAATTTAATTATTTGCCATCGTTGTCTGGAAGGAATGCAATATCCTACACTAGCGCCTCTAGCGACCAGAGGTGGTTTCCAAAACAATTATTGGGTGTGTGCTTGAGTTTTATGTAGGTTTAGCAACTGATCAATATAGAAGAATCTGCTAGCCCAATACAAGATGCCCAGTTTCTTAGAAGCTAGATTTAATCGGGCTTCCATGGAGCCTCGGTACTTAAGCCGGTCTGATATACTTACTTCAAGCATTTCAATGGAGTCTTTATTGGAGAGGGTTCTCACATCAAATTGAACCAATTAATCTTCTTTGCCTTAAATAAGACACGCTTGGGTTTTTGAGACGTTGAAACTGACCAGGATGGCCTTACCCTAGGCACGAACATTCTCAAGGTGGTGGACAATCTTTTGTCTCAAAACATCCAGAAATGTTCGGAAGTAATAGATGGAAGGGGGCTTTTCAAAAAGATAACCTTCGTGAACGATGCTGTCATCAGTGTAGCAATAAATAGGTGCGCGTTCAACGACATCGATGTGCAACAAAAACAGCGTCGGTGACAGCACAGATCCTTGTGGCATCCCCGCATTGATTTGGTGCGGGAAGGAAGGAGAGCCGTCAACTACGGTTTGAATTGTTCTTCCCCAAGATAGTCCGCAATCCAAAGGGTTGGATGGATTCCAAACGAATTCCGAAAAAGATGCCCGGTCAGATACTATCATAGGCATATCCATCCTAACGTTTGAGTTTTTCCAAAATGCTTCATGTACAATCCCCCTAACATGCATCACATTTCCAAGCAAATCGCCACACACGATCAGAATCGTAAAAATCCATTTTACTGATCGCTTAGGACATTGTTACATACATATTGTGGTATATAAGCAATTTATTATTAATCACACTTACCAATATTTTTGAGGGTCTGGAAGTGATAGTTATGGGGCGGTAGTTGGACGGGTCGGAGCGTTCCCCCTTCTTAGGGATCGGGTGGATGCCTTTTTCCAAAGATCTGGAACCTTTACACTTTTGAGTGAGATCTTATAAAATTTGATTCCGCAGAATACCTCATGGTTAGTAGTGCATAGTGCATAACATTATTGATAGCAGGCGCGGCTGGCCCTAAAGTGCACTCGTGCGTCGAACCGCCAACAAAATTCAACATTACGCACTACTTTAAAAATACAAATTAATTTCGTATTTAAATGCATGAATTTTGCAAGAGATATTGCAGCGGTTGGTGTTCTTTCTCGCGCGCTGAGAACCAAGGACCTAGGTAGATACCATTCCGCGCGCTTCAGTTAAACGCCCCGTTTGGGAACTGTCATTTTGCATGTCAAAAACACAAAATGTCTCCAAAATATGCCTCTGGCCGCGCGCCGTCCGGTGCATCGAAAAGGACTTTAGCGAAATACTACTATTCTTGTAGGTTTGAACTGGATAGTAATACTTAGCTTGCAAAACGCAACTATAAATCAAGGGGTTTTGTTATGCTTGGGATTTAGAGAACTTATTTGACAATGACAATTAGTTTTTCGGTTAAAAGTGATTTTTTATGTGTGTGCATTTTAAACGCGCTACACCGGGTACTGCGAAGAAGCTTACTGAAAACATTGGGTGAATGATGTTTTCGCTCGGCATAAGGACCGAAGAAGTTCATTTTATTTTCTCTATAAATAGGATAGCTTCCTACACCGAATTCAATTATAAATTACGTGTTTGATTTATTGTTCGGTGAACCACCACAAAATTTATGCACCTGATTGATAGCCCATTCCTCTTGGTCTCGTATGCTTCTGAAAACTTTAGCCGTAGTCATCCCCACGACTTGTTCAAGATATCACTCGGTAGAGTAGATGTTCTCGCACAGCTATATTGCTTTTGAATGAAATTTCAAAAACAGTAGATATATTTAATTACTCTATGAATAACTATAAAACTTTTGTACACTACCCACCTTCCCAAATGTTAAGAATATAAAATAAGAAATCTTGTGCCTCATGTAAATGGATAATTCACCTGTCGTTCAATAATTTAAATAAAAAATATTTCCACATAATTCAAATAGGTACACGTTGTGGCTTTGTTTGATGCATAAGCGTGGTAAGGGTGGGCCAAGTATTAACGCAGGAATTTGAAGACATGCACGAGGCTGGGCGACCCGCTATCTCACATATTATTATAACGAGTACTTTGGAAAAGATGCTACAAGATCATTGTAACGTTAAAACTACCGTGTAGTAATTAATGGAATGGAATCCGTAACATGTATTTTAGCCTGAGATTTTTATGTTTCTGAAAAGTGCTTTTTTAAAAATATCGGTTTAAAAATATATAAATATATTGTACGTATTTGTTAACTTGCACAGTCTAGATATAGTATTTTCTATATTTGAAAAACAAATTAAATAATTAAAAAAAAAAATTTAAATTTTTTATTTTATTTTATTTTATTTTTTTAAACGAAAGACAAACATTCCCGGGTTACGAATAACTCAAAATGTTTGAAAATCTTCTGCTACCACCACAATAAGCCGAAAATGTTGCTTGAGTCGTGATGGAGGAATTAGCCAGTCGAAGAAACAAACACGCGACACCCAGGTGGGACCCAAACGCAATGCCCACTCAGCCACTGACCGGTTTGGTTCACAAACAGGAACTTTACAGAACATGTTTGTTTTAGATACAAAAATAAATTAGTATTCAAATATAAATTTTCTTGGATAAGTGTCTGCAGCATTCACATTTACACATTCGCAAAAACAAACAAATAAAAATAAAATTTAACTGTTCCGTAATGGCGCGCCAATACATCTACATATATATACACCGTTTATAACAGTATTTCTTACAAGCAAAATCGCTCTTTATTGGACGTCCGCCGCTATAACACTTGTTTACATAGAATACGTAGAAAATATATAAAAATGAAAACAATATCAGTACTTTATCATCAAAGAAAACTAAATATAAAATATAAAACAAATTTTAAAAATATACATTTTGAAACAAGGTACAGCAAATTAAAATTATTTTTATTTTTTAGGTACAAAAATTTTGGAGATACCTCTTGAAATAAACTGTATTATTTGAAAAAAATATCTATGGTAGTGTGCGTTTTAGCAAGATAATTAAATGATCGGGACATTGTGTATAGACATCGGATTAAAATATCCAATGATATTGGCAAAATTTTGGTCCAAAATATGTCCATAAATAACGTCACACGAATTTCATGATTTTTTGACCCCCCTCCCCCCGTTCCTGTACACATTCTCACATTTGTGAGACCCCCTCCCCCTTGGTGTGACGTAACAAATTTTGCAATTTTATATCTAAAAATAATCGAAATTCAGATTTTTACATTTGACATCACAGAGCTGATGACCCCCCATACCCCTAATGTTTCTCGTAAATATGGGACTGGCGTTTAACTTGATTTGATTGCCAAAATAAATTTCTTTTTACTTCTTCAAGGGCCCGACCCAAATATCCGATTCACTTGATCGTTTCTTGACTTCCTCCGGCGTCCCCGACTTCTTCTACCATTCAAATTTCCGTCATATATTCTCCTGAAACTCCTTTCTTCATTCATTTGCTCTACATGCCAAAACCAACTGAGCGTCACTTTCTTCATCTTACTCATTACGTTTGCGTCAGCCTCGCACTTCGTCATATCTCCATATTTCTCACACGATTTTTCCACACTCACTTAGTTTCTGCATTTCAGGGCACACTTAGTTTCTGCATTCTGTATGCTTTCATGCTACATCTGCCAGTTCCACGCCTCACTGCCATACATAAGGCTAGGTACCAGCACTCCATTGCGGACTGCTAGTTTCGCTTCTTTGGACAGTTTTTTATTAGCGCCAACCGCGTTCAGTCCTCTATTTACAGAGTTAACTGCGTTTACCCTTCTTTCAATATCTCTCGTAAACATACTTCCCAAATACACAAATTCATTCTCCTGCTCCAAGTATTCATTATTCACAACCATATTGCACAGTGTTTTCGTACTCTCTCTTTCAAACACCATGACCATTTACATGTTCCTACATGTTTTGGAAAGTTGGAGCTATTGTGCGACCGCCTTAAAAAAAATAATAACTACGAATCAACTTTTTGAAATATATTCCAAAAACTTCCCTAGTTTCACGGATGCAAGGCGGCACGTCGCTCTTGTGATTCCCGATTCCCGTAAATAATGTAAGCTTTCGTGTTTATTCTTACGCTGCCTTAATGCAGTGTCAATATTACTTTAATTGCTTAGCGCCGTAACATTCACTTGAGCTGTCGACACTGCCAGTACCTGTACCTGGTACACACCCATTGTATTCTCAAGGATTTACCTCTTTAACGAGGCGTTTCCCTCAAAGAGTCGAAGGCTTCCCTCAAGTTCAACTACGTTCATTCTTTGGATAATATTAAATTCTAAACAGCTAAATTACAAGTTTTTACAAGACGTAATCCGTGTCTCTTTTTCTCTCACACAAATGTTAGTAAAATAAAATATACAACAAGGCTCTCAACGGCAAGACAATAAAGAAGTTCACAGTTTTAAAAGCCCACTCTAATTATGGTAATAAATTGTGCTAAATTTTCTGTTTTCACCTACCGATATATATTTACACTTTATATCAGTAATCAAACAACAAAAAACATAAAAATCACACCTCTTTTTATAAATTTTACTCTCTACAAAATTGGTATGTCAGTAATTTCTTCACAAAATTGTACTGTAAAAGAGATAACGTACAAAAAACCAATTATGTTCATATTTCACTTTCCTCTTATATTCAGAGTCAAATGTATACCGAATCAATGTTTTGTACCATAATATGTCCTGCACCGGTAAGTTAGTTAAATTTCTATACAATGATATGTTTCGCCTGTAAAAAATATGATTTTTAACTAGTAATTTAACCATAAAATTTAACATTGATTGTGGGTAGTTAAAATTAGTTTTGCAAGAGTGTCCCAAGTAGTTATTCCATATCGTTAAGTTGATTTTGTGAGTGAAAAGTAAATAATATTTAAAATATTCACAGGAACGAAACATTGTTCGTACAGCCCTCAGCCTTTTACAAATTTTATTTATTTATTTTATTGTAAGTCCCATTTGTAGTTGCAATCAACAGTCACTCCCAAATAAACATATTCATTTACCATAAATATATTTTTATTGATTGAATGAAACCGAAAGAAATGACAAATTTGCAATATCATTTGTGCTCAAAGGCGAGTAAAATTACGATTTTCCCAAATTTCAAGAAATGTATTGAAATTTGAAACTGACTAAGAATGAAGAGAAATAAGAATACAAAACAATAAAAGTGGTAAAAACTAAGTTTATGATTTATTTTAAAATAAGAATACAATCCTCCGGTCAGTACACCAAAATAGTAGTTTTGCATTGACATCCATCTTCTTTGGAAAACGAGAGATCGTCTTTTATTTTACGGAAGACCTCTCTTGGTCGTAAAATTATTCTCAAAGGATCTTTGTCATGCCATCGCTGTGCACTATGTAGTGTAAGCAATGCAAGCATTCAACATTTAACGCTTAAATTTCCCGGGATTTGTCGGAAGACGGAATGCATTTTAACGGAACTCAGAAATAACTTACTTTGAACCAACCCACTGCACGAAATTTCGTTCTTAAAATATTTATTTGTGTGGGATTTAAACTTATTGTAGAAATGAAAAAGAGGGCTTGAGAACATATTAATATTTCTTCAAATACAGCAAACTTATTCTGTTGTTTCTTTTTAATTCAAAATTAACAAAGATTTTTTTGATATTTTATTATATAAAAAGCAACGTGTTTACTTAAAACTCATTACTGCGATTGGTGTTAGAACGACCGAACAATCTTTATTTGTTCACCATTGTAGATAAAATACTCGAGTTTTTATTAGTTTCTTTTTGATAAGATTGCTGATAACATTGCTTTATCGTTACGATTTCCATGTCAGTATATTTTCACTTTTCCAGCTTCTCATCTCTAGTCTGTATGGTTTCACAATCGATCCTACCCCCTTTTGCAATCATTCAAGAGTGGTGTAAATTTTATTGTCCCCTTTGAATTACGCATCTTGTATTTTCCGCATTTTCTAGTTGAATTATCATTGATTTTATTATCAACATTCCTGTATGAAGTTTTTTTGTATTTCACTTGAGGACTTAGGCACCCGAACTCCACGGTTTCCGATCAAGTATTTTATAAACAACACCCAAGTCAATAACCATTGAATTCTTTGTCTTCGGTTTTTGTTTAAAATAATGGTTACTTTACTATAGTTCCTGTGGGAACCAAAGCAAGGTCGCTCATCCTGATCGAAGTCCATGAGCCTTGAACACGCCCCCCCCCCCTGTCTTGATTGGCTATCATAATTGATAATAGTTTTTTCTGCATTTCGATTGGATGTATTTCAACTTCTTTTGTCCATGTTGTGACTCCCAAAGCGGGAATTCCCCGTGAATTAATCTCTCTGCAGTTTCCTGTATTAGTTTCCAACTTTTCCATATAGGTGTCACCCATATGCCACTTTATACGTATTAGTTCGAAAAAAATTTTTCTTGTAGGCTTTCCAGAACGTGAAAATGTTCCTTTTGTATTTCATGGTGAAAGTGACTTACTATTCAACACAAGGTTGCGGTATCAATTCCCCACGAGTTAATCCATTTGCGTACAAAACACATAATATAAATTATAAATAAAAAATTACGTAAAATGCACTTGTGTTTTTTATTTCCAGAATTATGAAAGTCGAGTAACTTTAATAATTAATCGTCAGTTTATTTGTTCACCTTTCTTAACACTTAATACTTAAACCTTAATGGATACTGAAAAACCTTAATGGAAACTAAAAAAACCCAAAAATAAAAATCGATATCTAATTAAAACTAAAGATTCACGGATCTAAACTAAAAATGTAACCGTCTTGAGTGACTGCTAAATCGTTGAGATAATGCTGTACCTTAAAGGATAAACCACACGTAGCTATAAACTAAGCTATGGACTTACGTGGTACAAAATAGTTTTATGCCTGGTAACAAAAATCATCATTCTTTCATTCTGTAACTCCTTCCAGCTTCAAACAATCCATAATCGGGAGCAACTAACAACTCAAGTTTCTTCTAACATACAACATTATTGAATCCTATACACTTGTACAACTTTTACGTAAAAAATCTCGACAGTCATACAATTCGTGGACGAGATGAAAGTTATTAAATGATTTACGGAAAATTTTAGATTTGCAAAATCGGATAAATGTGAAACTGTCATATCGTTAGGATAGGTTAATCATAACGGCGGATGAATGAATGTACCTCGCCATAAACAATAAATCTCGCCCACGCCTATTCCCATCAAAATTCTCCGAAACATTATTTGATGTTTTTTCTCTTCCACGGCCTATTGGCATGCGAAGGCCGACGCGCTCGTTGTATCGTCATCAATTATTTATTGCGAAGTTTCACGCTTTGACGCGACTGGGTTATAGCTAAATAACTATTGGCTGTAGTGAGTACCTATCTACGATAAATAATAGATTATTGAAATGAAACTTCTTTAGCGGCGTAAGTGATTCGGAATTTGGATGAAACGGAAATTATACATTAGCACCTGCGAAGCATCACACTGCGCTCATTGGCCGATTTGATTATGATGTCACTTTTAAAGGCATAGGTTGAGATATAAAACGAAAATGACGCTAGGTTCTTAGGTCTGCGCTCATTGGCTGCTTTGATTATGACCTTACTTTTTAAGGGTTGAGATTGTTTTGGTAAAGTTTCGCTTCTACTGTGTGTGAACTGCACTCGTATTTTTTTTAAATATTCAAAAGTAATTTTCACATTACATCCTGTATTATCGGCGACCTCTGCCAACCGACAGCTTGTCGCTTTTCTCCATTGACCGGGTGGCGTTTCTACAAAACCAATACTATTTTAGTCACGGTGACGACTGTTAATACAGTATCTGTTGTTTTTGCGACATAATTTGCAAAGCCTCACAATTTAATTTCACAGACTTTATTTTATTAATGAGATTTGAAGACACATTATGATAGCATAGTCTAGTCTAAGGTAGTTTATAGGTTAAGTAAGGTAAAATCTTGTCCAATACAACTTGTAGGTTAGGTTTTCACAAACAAAACCTTATCTATTACCGTGGCTAACATTACCTTCAAAACCTTATCCTTACCGTGATTGAAATACATATTTCATTTGCATGATTATTTTAGTAGCGAGGAAAATAATAAAACTCTTGTTTCATTGGCATTTATTTAAGTTTCAAATAAATTTACATATTCTCACATATTGTACTTAAGCGCCTTTTTTGTGATTTTGTCCAAGAATTCCAACTGCATATAGTTAAATTACAGTATAGCTTTAGGAATTTTGAGCCAATTTTCGTCAGTAGAACTAAAACACCCACATTTGAGGAATGTTATGAGGATGAACTAAGAGGGTGCGGGGAAAGAGAAGTGGAAGAGGAAAGTTTGGAAAGTATCTGCTCGAATCTGCTCCCTAAACATAGATAACATCATTGTTTTCAGTTCGGCGCCGATGAATGTTTATTAGAATATAATGTTTGCATTTTGCAAAAAACGACATTATTAAGTTGATACCATATATTTTAATTGTATGCTTTACATTACCTACCTCACTAGGTTTAACCTGTTATCAGGTAGATGGCAGGAATGCAGAGTAAAAATATTCATTATCATATAATGTCACATCACAAAGTATCTGCTTCATATGAACAAATAAAAATATTTCAAAGATATTGAAATACAAGAGATAAGCTTTGATGGCCGCCCGTCGGTGGACTACCGTCTAATGGGCGTTGTTTGATACGGAAAGAATTCGTGAATTTAGTTGATTTTTCGAAGGTGTGCAGTAATGGTTAAGAGGAATATTTAGAAATATTTCGGTTCCATGCCACCCAAAATTTAAAATCGCGCGTCGTATTTGCACGAGGCAAGTAAGCGAAAAAGTGGTTTTTATTTATTTTGTGCATAATTTTATAAGAATGAAAAAAAGTTAGGACATACAAAACCTCAAAAATAGTCTTAGCCATTAAGGGGTATTTAATATATAAAGGTAAAGTTAAGTACCTAATGCAAAAACATTTTTTTTAGAGGTTTACGCTTATATTTTTTATTATATAAATAATAATTTTATTGTAATTCCAATACATAGAAAAGCTAGTAAAAGCTTCAATTTATCCGTAGCATATTTTTTGATGTTCATAATGTAAACCGATTCATTTTTAAAATGTATCTAGAATCTAAACAGTATCTAAATAGGATTTCACGTATAGCATTCATTTTAACAATATCGGCGACGCCAGGAAAAACAGTCCCTTCCAGTAAAAACTGCTGATAGCACAACTCTTATATTTTTACAGCTTTGACACGCCTTGTCTTGACTTTGTGGGTAGATGTTTTTTAAGTTTTAATTATAATAAAATTTAAGAACAAACCTTTATTTATAAACCAATGAAAAAGATTATTCCTTTTACAAGAAACATCCTTGATTCCGTAAAAGGCACTGCACTCTGCACTACTAAGTATGTGAGGGTAGCAAACTAAAGCACGTGATTCCGCCATAAACCGTCACATTCCTAGTTGAAACATCTACACAAATAACCCTGTGCGATAAACAAAACTTTGGTGTAATAGAAACAGTAATAACACAGAGCTTCCTGTGAAATATTAAATTTATCACCGAACCAGTCGGAATGTGTTACATCATAATTATGTAATTTTACACCTGGCAGGTAAGAGGCATTGCAAACTTAATAATTTCCCTTGACAGGCGACTAAATTAACGGAGGATGCATTTATTACGGAGCTCGAGAATTCTATTCTGCATCACATCGCACTCAGACTGGTGCAAACGAGGCCGATTCGTTAGCGTTGAAATTGTTTGGACTGATTAACGCAGCATCTAACTAAATTATTTAAGATCATGGTTACGAGCTCGATTCCTGGTCTGGGTAAATTTTTTTTTGTTATTGGTGTATTATATTTTCGGCACGTTCTAGAGTGGTCACTAAGTTACTAAGCCACAGTTGTATGTGGAAAATCTGGAACGTGTTCAAAATCGTTTTTTACGATACTTAGATTTCCGTAGCTATCGCATCCACCTAAATCACCAAGATTCCGCGGCGTATTTCAATATACTATCATTGGAAGATCGAAGAAGCTCGGCCGATGTACTCTTTCTACAAAAAATAGCCATTTCCGTCGTATAATAGCGAACTCCTACAACGGATCCAAATACGAGTTCCCAACAGGCGAACCAGATCAGACATGATACTTAGCCTCCCTCGGTGCTACACTAATTCTAAGCAGAATTCCTTCATTCATCGCGCATCCAACACTTTCAACACACACTACACACAATTTGACATTTTTAACTCTGCACCACACTCTTTAAAATCACACAGGCGGTCTCTCAATACTTCACAATAACAATAACTATAGATACCCATCGAATGCAACCGTCACTCTACGATCTTCTTTTTTTTTTTAAATTTAAAATTTTAATTTTTGCTTTGCATATTTTTATAACTTTACTTCAACTTAACCGACCTTCCCCCATCCTACCCCCTCCCTTTTTCAACCTAAATAACTTCTCGTCGCCTCAGTTCTTAATTGTCCAACAGACCATTTTAGTTTTTGTTCAATCTCCACTTTAAAATTAAAAATAAAGTATAAACAATGATAATTAATCACTTAACTAAGAGTTATTTAAACTAATGAGGCCTTTACCTTTACGGAAATTGCTTTATTTTAAATACGTATAATAATGTTTCATTGAAATAATGAAAGAAAACCTTCTCCTCCTGTAAAATTTTATAATGGTCTGTTGGACAAAAACGAACTAAAGCGACGTTCTAATAATTTTTCTTGTAATATAATTTTTATTATCTGTCGAATCACTTGTATAAAATACCCATGTGGAAACCTGTAAATGGTACAATTATTGTGACTCAATTACTATTATGCTCTGATATTAATGTAAACTGTTGGTCTCCCAAATAAAATAAAATAAAATAAACACGGCTGAAGTAAGCAACTTTTTGATTCTGAAAGCTGGTTTTTACCAAGAGTAAACTTTAATCAAAATTCAGCTTCCAGAATCAAAAAGTTGCTTGGGATGGCTTCAGCCGTGTTTAGTGACCAGTTCTGAGTAGTCAGGTATTTTTTAACACATTGTAATCTGATCACGTATTAATACGTGTTTAGCAAATTAATGCTAGAGAGCGGAACACGTATTTATACGTTTTTGATAGATTGTTAGTGGAGCGCGGGTCACGTTAAAATGCGGGTTCCAATATACTTGAGTTTTCGCTATATAGCCTCTGTAGGGTTGTAGCCATGCAGGTAAAAACCTTTTGAGAACAATAGATGGGGTGTACGGTAGGTACCTAGGTAGTGTAAATATTAATTTTTTCATAACTTTCCTGCTTTATGTGAAATTCTGCACTAGTTTAACGATAAAGAATACATTTCTAAATATAATAAAATAAAATGAAATAAAATAAATAATTTGCAAAAAGAATTATTGAAATCAAACAAATATTTTTGAAGTTATCGCAATTTTTCTAGAGGTCTACGTTAGCGCGAAATTACGCGAAAAATCACCCATTACCAGCACGATATGCGGCCGAAAACTGCCCGATCACAATGTGTTAAACATACTCTTACCCATCAATTTTCCGTATCTACTCCCCTCAACCATTCCACATACTAAAAATGAAGATATAGTCCCACTGGCAGTTGAGATAATCGTTGGATAAGTTATAGATATAAGTTGTGGTAATCGCAAACAACAATTTTTTAGAGGCATCTAATATTTTCAGAATAATATCGAAAGATTTTATTAATTATGTGCATTAATACACACGAAATAGCACGAAGAATTCGTTAGTGTGGTATTAACTTGTCGTTCCCCGAAAACTTGATGTGTTTGGAATCCGCTCGACCTAAGTTCTATGCATTGCCTAATAGCGGTTGAGTTGACGCGCTGATACGCGAGCGAATTAATCGACCGTATGGAGAGAAACCACAAGCATATTGCTTTTTCGATCTCCATTTTTGAACGGAACTAGAACTGGGTTGAACCGATTGCTTCGGAGAGTATACGGCACGTCTAATGGGAATTCAAACGCGTGAATAAATCCGCGTCGTCTGAATCAGGCCTCTCTACTCGGGTTCTTTGTTTACGTAACAGCGAACGTGATTTTACCCAAATTTGAAGAATTGTAATGATTTAGGTATTAGTAAATTGGGTATTATTTCCCGATGTTGTGGAAATCATTTTTTACAGGAATTTTGAAATGAAAATTACGTAAAACGACTATAAACAACGCGTTTGATAGCCTTGTTGCGTGATGTGGCATTGTTATGCCTATAAATAACGGCAACTTTTAACCAGCGACCTCAAGTCTAAGGTCTCGATAGCCTAGACTCTTCTCAGAACAAGAAATAATAATAAGTAGTTCGTTTTTTAAATCAAACGCTAACAAATTGTATTTCAATTTAACTATGCATTTTAACGCAGCTTCACGTATTCATTGGTCATCTGCATTGTACAAATTATAGTTTTGTAAAAGTGATCGACATAATGGAGAATGCAATCTGTTGGCCAAAATTTGTTTAGTCTGTATTCAGTAGTAAGATAGAGCATTTTAGAAATATGTTGCGAATTTGAACAGTACCTTTGAGCTGACTTTTCCCAAAAAGGGCACTATACAATCATCCAAATATTATAATTTTTTTATTAAGTCAAAGAGAAGCTCAAATACACGGTAGTAAAAATATATATATTAATTCAATACTCAAAAGGCACGCGTATGAGAAAACAAAATAAAACTGTAGCACAAAGGCACGTTGGAAATGGATTTCTGAAGAGGTGAGCTTTTAGTACAAAAAGGAGAAGTAAAGTTTGGAGAGTGGAATTTCTCCCCGGCAGTGAACAAGGCGCTTTCTACCAAATTGCGGCAACGAGTCACTTCTCGGAAATTGAGCGACGACGAAGCGACGCGATGCCAGCGCGGCGTGCTCCTGGAAAACACTTGAGAAATATTTTTAATATGCCAGCAGTAAAAGTTTTGTATTAAAAACTGTCGATCAAAGAACGTAATAGGAGTGAATTGTTTTTCTCTTCGTGTTGTTTGTGCTGTTCAATTTCAAGGAAAATAGAACAAATTTTTTGAACAATGACACTCAGAATACTGCTTTCAAAGGTTTATATTTAAAATACTCGAATACGTTATCACTCGTTAGCCTTAAAGAATATAGACTTAAACTAAGCCAATAATGGGTTCTATTAGAATTATGTATAATTCAACATAAAATACCTTATTTTATACATAAACATTTAAAATTTAAATACGCCCAAAACCCCTAGCTCGGGCGTATCTGCAAATCTTACAATGCTCTAAGAGATATTGACATTTTCCACTGTACCCTTGAAACGTTTAAATCAACTTACAATATACTTATATCAAAAGTATCATATTTTTATAGTATTTTCTTTCTTTTGAATATTTTTTTTACCATTACTATAACTTTTAATAACTACTCAGTGAAACTTTACTGGCTTTTATACTCGTATTATTTTCACTATATTTATTAAGTAAATAAATTTAATCAAAAAAATTACATATATATGTAACGAATTGTAAATGGGGTGAGGAGGTAAAGAGAGTGAATCTTGTGAACGAAAAAAATGATGTTTTGTGCAGATATATATTTTTTGGCCCCTTTTTAGAAATATACTGATTGTGGGTATTGAGTTAAATGTGCCAAGCTAAGGAATAATACGTGATCAGGTTTTGTTTAGGATTTAATATAATTAAATTAACTTTCACTTCACCATTTAGAAAATAGTTTTCAAAGATTGGCTTTTAATAAAAATATTCACCGAAGCAAATTGTAGTATAATACAAAGTTGATAATTTTATATATTTTTTTTATTCAATCTAATATTTTACAGTTTAGGGACGAATTATCTCCAATTCTTTATTTACAAATAATGCGAAATTTGTTATCCAAGAATGTAACCTTCGTAGAATATCAATTATTTATGCTCTTCGCTCTTCCTTCCGAGATGAACTTTGCCTTGCAAGAATTTAGAGCTATCAAGCTCCTCAAACCGATACCTAAATTCTTCTTATAAATGTCAGTCAAAAAGATAAATGTTAAGTATGAGCTGTGTTTACACTTATAATACATATATTAAGCAACGGTAGTTCGGTTAATCCCACATAACTTTATTTCTGCTTTAATAAACTAGTAGGTAAATAAACATCTTCAATGATACATTTAATCATTTTATGCATATTGGAGGTTATCCACCTCTTACCCGCCCTGGCATAAATAACAGATGGTTACTCCTTCAAGACTCTCACACTATTTTTTTTTACTACTACATTTATTAATTTTGAACAAATCTAGACCTCCAGTGTCCCTGCATACGTTGTTAGTAAGTATTATGCAAGTGCTTAACATAATGCAAAAATGCAAAAATGCAACAATAGGTAAATAAGGCAGATATGAATTAAACAGGGCAAAATAAAAACTCATTCATGAGACTCCCCGAGGCGCCATTACATCGAATTATGCAAAGTATTATTTTATTATAATAAAGTTTATTAAATTAATTTATACTGCATCAATTAATTAATTAAAAATGCTTTTACTATATCTGCGGCCGTTACAAAGTGGAATATACTCTTAGTATCGTACTGGAGAAAGACCATCAGAAATGAAACTTGCTTAAAATGGCTATAGAAGTGTTTGGCAATCAGTTCTAAATAGCCAGCGCTTCCACACCTTCTCCAATCTCCTTCTTAACCGTCAGCCTGATTGGGGATGCCATAGTATCACTGACTTCAGACAGTTGAGAGAAGCTGGGTCTCTTTTGCGATTTTCACATTAAACCAAAATACAAGCTCACTTTCATTAAACCAAAATACAAGCTCACTTTTCACCGTTTCTATTTGGTCACGAGCCAGAGAGGGTAGGGTATCTACAGCTTGATATTATTAAAAATTTAGTCGGTGCTGTCGCCAATCCATTGTAATTTAAAAAATGTATATATTATAGAATAAAAAAACAGCGCTCCGCGGACAAAAATCTTCACGGTCACACCAATATATATTATCGATTTTTATCACAAATATTGAATAACATATTTAAAAAAAATACCAACTCACAATTTTGATCACGTGTTGATTATTTTTCATTTAAGAGGGTTGAATAAAATTCAGTAAAGAAATCCTTTGATATTTTATAAAACGGAAATCTTGACATTTTTTTTTTACAGTAACTCTACACATAAGGCCCTGAGGAAAATAATTTCCCTCAGGGCCTATGTCATCTTTGAAGATGCTGTGTGGAGGGTGTTTTTGAGGAGAGGAAGGAGTAAACATGGCTCTTGAAGAGACCCATGTTGTGGGAGGGAGGAAACACAGCGGCCGGCAAATCGTTCCACAGCCGAGCTGTTGAACTCAAGAACGAGTCGTAGAAACGACCCGTTCTCGTGTTACTAATGTCAACCGTGTACAAATGTTTTGCGCGTGTTTGGCGTATTTCCCGACTATGCACCGTTGCCGAAGGGATAAATGACGCTAGTTCCTCAGAGCATCTTCCATTGTAATACCGGTATAACAAGGAACAGCATTCCCACCTGACGCCTATGCTCTTAAGATTGCAATCCGTTTGTTAGGTTAGGAGAGTCTATCAATCGGACCGCCTGTTTTTGCAGAGTCGAGAGTTTTTTTTTTTTTAGGTATTTTTGGGCTCCAGACCAGAGGTGGCTGCCAAATTCAACCATGGGGCGCACTTGCGATTTGTACAGTATTACATAGTTCTCAACAACGAAAGCGCGATGCGCCACGAAGGTAATTTTTTTTCTGCATTTGAGGTCAATTAACAAAATTTTGTTTTTTTTTCACATACCGTTGCATGTTCTTTACCGCAAATATTGTTGATGCTTGTTGATGCTGAATATAGCCAAGTGGGCAATTCGAAAAGGTCCGCGATCCGCACGAAATGGGCCCGCGGGTCGCGGTTTGCTCATTGCTGTGATAGATCATGTCTGATTATATTTGCAATAAATTAATTCTAGATAATAGCTTTTCGTCAAAAGTTTTTCACATTTGTTAGAAAGTAAACTCATCAACAAAAATAATAATACATCACGTCACATAAAATATCGAAACAATTCAAAAATCCACAATCCATTGTAATCATATACAACTCGTTGGTCAGAAGCAAGTTCGAATATGGGAGTGTTATCTGGAACCCACACTATTAAAAATTTTCAAAAACCATTGAATAGGTACAAAAAAAAATCCTAAGACTGTTATCATTTAAACTTGGATTAAATGCCTTACCTCATATCTTACGAGAAACGACTCCAACAATTTTACTGTACAACCCTGGAAAAAAGAAGACAATTTGCCGATTTAATACATTTACACAAAATTATTCATGATAAACATCGAACCACTCTTTGTCTGAGCAAAATTTATATTAAAGTTCCTAATAGACAAAATTTAGGGAGTCGTAATATATTCCAACTTGAATTATTTAATAACAATATTGCATACTTCAATCCACTGTCTCGAATGTGTCGTCTACATAATACCATTGTATGTGACCACGTAAATATCTATGCAGACTCACATATTTCAAAAAGCAAATTAACAATCTTCTACCATTATATGTCATGGAGAACAGTTATGTGATTGCTCTATTATCATGTATTTTCTTTCTTTCTCTCTTTCTTCCCTTTCTTTTTCTGCAAGTTATGTTTTATATTTTGTCAAATGTATTATGTACTATGTACTATATTATGTACTATGTTTTATTTTTCATTTTGTAGTAACAACTAAAAATTGATTACGCATGCTCTGAACATTTATACTTAATTGGAGTGTCAATACCTATGTAAATCCCAATGGTAATTTTATAACCATAACAATTGTTAACACTCTGTAAATGTTTCAAAAAAAAAAAAAATCTGATGAACACTGACGTTTGTTGAATTTATAACAACATCATGCCATTTTTAACATTAGGTAAAATTGCTTTTGAGATAGGCTTCCACAACAGGTTTTTACACAATAGGCATACACAACCTATCTGCCGAACTGAGGAATCTAATTTGGAGAATCTAATTAGGAATTTAATTTGGAGAACTCATAGTCACTGGCAAAGTATTTGGCGGGAGAACCAGGAATAGGTCATCAATGAGCTGGAATGACGAAGTATCACTGACGTCCAGCGATGGTGTTTTCAGCTCTCGAGAACCGCGAGAAGTGGAGAAGCCTTGTCCACCATAGATATTGGAGAAGGGGTCACGATTCCAAAAAAAAACAACAGGAACCAACTCAAGAAGAAGAAATATGCATCAAACGAAATGCAAATTTTAGATTTAGCACACATTTTCAGAATAAAATCTTTTTAACAAACATAAAAGGCAAGTTTTTTTAAAATAATGTTAATAAAATTTGTTCCGCTTGTTGTTTTGATACATTATTTTATTGGAAAAATCTCCGAGAATCACAAAAAATATTGAATTTTTTAATCCTTGCCTAACACGTAATAATGTCTACAATCAATCATTCATTCATGATTTATTTGACAAGTTTACCTGGAAACCTGTCCGGCTTTTGGTAGTTTATCTTGTCTGTGCCCAAATTCTAATATTAGAGAACAATTCACGAATACAGTAAAACATAACCCTTTGAAAGTTTTCCCGCTACACGCAGTCCCACTTCTACATTATGGTGGTGGAAATTCTCAGTATCGCCCTGGTAAAAGACCACTACTAGGAGCAAAATGTTGCTTGAAATGGATTTAGGCGTGTTTGGTGACCAGATCGGAAGAACCAGGTACTTTTCCCAACATTCTTTTCCCCCATCTACCCACTTTCCTCTGCCTCATAAGGTACATATCCCATCCATAGTCTCGCTGACTCTACACAGTTGGGACTCTTATGCAGTAGGTATTAATATAAAAAATACACAAAAAGACAATTTTTTTTTAAAAATCAAAGACAAACATTCCTGGGTTACGAATAACCCAACAATGTTTGAAAATCTCCTACTACCACCACAGAAAGCCGAAAATGTTGCTTATATTGTGATGGAGGACTTGCCAGCCGAGAAATCGAACACGGGACGCCCGGTCGGGACCCAAACGCGATGCCCACTCAACCACTGACTGGTCAATAAATGCCTAGTTTTGTTAAAATTTAAGCGTCGGAGAAATTTTCAAAAAGTTCCAATTAGTATGTTAGAAGGAATTCGTTACATTATTTTATGATATCTAAATTACTCACCACTTTTTGTGTTCTTGGTAGCATTACCCAGATTGCTTTTTTTAGTCAGTTTTCATGTGTTTATTTATCCACCTTTCTTTCATTTCATGAAATCATTAACGCATATTAAATTTGACTTTGGCTAATATTTTCCCAAGCATTTCAAATTATTATCCGCAGAAATAAGGGTAAGTAAGAATATATAAATAATACCATTCACAAAACATGTTGTTCAATTCACTAGAGATTTGAATGAATTGTCCTTTGATGTGCTATCGATTTTGTCTTCTAAGATTCATTTGAAAGCTGCCTTTTTCCGTGCTGTGTACGTTGCCAAACTTTATGGGTATCTTGGGAATCGGCAAATGAATATTAAAATCGTTTTATTGGCAGTATAAAGCAAAGTACTACATGACATCGTCAGTGAGAAGCTCGCACTTCCACGGCATGTTATATAAGCAAATTTATGAATGTAAATAGAAGCCGATACCATTTTAATATTCTATTGGAAATATATATTGCTGATAAATATAGTGTTTACATACGCATATTAAATAAAATGTTTTTAGGTTTGTTGTACTACTATGGACAGTTAACCCTTTGAAAACCCCAGAGATAACAAATTCGTCAACTCGTGTGAATTCTAGCACTATAACTTTCATTGTAGTGCCGTGCACCGAAAGGGAGGAATATTTTCCACGTATGTAGATTAGGGTGGAGCGGTCTAGTATGGAGTTTTTTTTTTGTAATATAGAATTCAGCATATGCAGGATTGGTGCTCCGTTATGTACTTGTCTTAAATAAAAAAATATATTTTCATAATTAGGACATCGCCACCACTTTTAATTTTTGAAAAAATATTGAAAACATAAATAATTTTCTCACAATTCTTAGAAATTCTTATATTAAAGTTAAAAAAAGTTGCTGTGTATATTTATTTCTCTATGATGTAACTGTAAAGTAACACCACAGCATTGGTTAAAAAAAATCTCCAAAGCACTCAATCCTCTCGCCCCCAGACGTGTTTCAAACACAGTGATTTGGTATTGATGAATTTTCCATCATATCTAGCGGATTGGGGATTCCTCGAAACAGACTAGGACTTCACCTTCTTAGGGAACTCGGAGAATGATTGTGTTTATTGTGGTAATGTATTAAGAGGAACGTATGCGCGGCGCATTTCGGCCGGTTTCATACAAATCTCAATTCCGGATTTGAGATCAAAATACCCAATCAAAATGAAAAATAATTTTTGTAATCAAAAATTGTATCAAATATCTAGTACGGATGTGAGCTACTTTATTTATTTTTGCTTTAAATAATAAGATACAGGCCATTAAATATTTTAGTGTTTCATGATCTTAGAGGCAACTCGGGCAATTATTTTTGAGTAAATGAAAAACAATAAAAAAATAATTTTACTATATTTATCGTAGAAATATAAAATAAAAAAATTATTTTGATGGGTGTAAAGTTAAAATATAAATTACCTATTTACGGTGGAACAAAAATTTGTCGTTTATATATTTAAATTACTACCCAAATATTACATTATTAACAGTGTTTAATTTTTTATTTAATTTTTTAGTATATTTTTATGATAAATATATATATTTTTTTTTTTACAGTTAATACCGCACAAGAGTCCCAACTGCTCCCGTCTGGAGCCAGTGAGACTATGGCATCCCCAATCGGGGTATGTTGTGAGGCTGAAGGTAGTGGGGAGGGGAAGGAGATAGGGAAGAGCAAGGTGGGAAAGTACCTGGCTATTCAGATCTGGTCACTAAACACGGCTAAAGCCATTTCAAGCAACGAATCAATTCTGAATGGTGGTCTTACACCAGGGCGATAATGATAGTATCTTCCACTCTGGAACGTGCCGCAAATATACTATATATTATTTTAAATGAATAAATTGTGAAATAACACAAATTAATCAAATAAAATTTATTTTTTGCGACCTTCGGATTGTGAGTCGAGAGTCTTGCCTCGGGACCACGGAGGCCGTCAAAAATATAGTAAAATAATTTTTTTATTGTTTTTCATTTACTCACAAATAATTGCCCAAAATGCCTCTAAAATCATGAAACATTAAATCTTTAATGGCCTATATCTTATTACTGAATGCAAAAATAAATAAAGTAGCTCACATCCGTACTAGATATTTGATATAACTTTTGATTACAAAAATAATTTTACAGTTTGGTTGGGTATTTTGATCACAAATCCGGAATTAAGATTTGTATGAAACCGGCTGAAATGGGCCGCGCATACGTTCCTCTTAAGCCTTTGTCTTTTCGATGCTCCTTGTTTACCAAAGTGCGCGACGGTCGAATTACAGTTTACGTAACATTTTTTATTTTGTGATAGACTATTTAAGGATTTATATTAACTATTCTTTGAACTTTGAACATATGGAAATATGATATCTGGATGATAATTACTTTTGAATGTTTTGCCTATTTGTGAAGATGCATGACGATGTTTTTTAAGGTGCAAAATATTAATTTAATTTAATGGAAACAAATAACTTTGTGTACACCACTATTTAATTAACAATATCAACATGTTTCGAAAACTATGTTTTCTTCGTCAGGATAAGTTAATAAAAAAATACAAAAGACAAACAAGTATTCTGATATTATGTCTATGTTCTAATTTGTCTATATTATCCTGACGAAGAAAACACAGTTTTCGAAACATGTTGATATTGTTAATTAAATGGTGGTGTAAACAAAGTTATTTGTTTTCATTAAATTAATAATGAGGCCACAGTGAATTTGCGAATTTCGAAGAAGCAAAATATTATTATTATTATTATTGTTTTCTTTATTCAATGCTTTGATAGTTATATTTTATGGATTTTTGACCACCATACTGTGTTATGGAGGTCGAAATTCAACATTCAAACAATTCTAAAAAACAATGATCTATATAATTATTTGAAGAAATTCCTGTAAAGTTGGATAATATCTGGAATAGAGCGTCATTTCCCAGTATAAACCATGCGAGCATTTTGAGACAAATACGTACGTATTATAATAAGTACTCTAGTTTATTAAAGTCGTACAAAAATATTCCAGCTTACTGTCAAAAACTATTCAGAGAAAAAACACAGATTATTTTATATATAGCGACATGCAAATACTTATTTTAACTCGTCTTCGTTTAAAAAGAAGCGATAAATTCCTATCAAAGAAAAATTTTCACACTGGATCAATGTACTGGATCAAAAAATGGTGATAAAAGACCTGAACACTATAAAAAACACGAATTCATTGACAAAAAATCGTCATCCTGATGATTTTCAATGCAAAAAAAAATTAACTGAAGCAATACCCTCTTGCAGTTTGAACTTCAAATGCTCAAAAATGTTCTTCGGCTTCAATTTCTCAAGAATACCAAATGAAGCATAACTAAAAAATATTCAGCATCATGCTGACCATGCTGGTGTGAAAGCCTTCCCTGTTGTCACCAAAACATTGGGCAGTTATTGTTTCTGCTGTATTACAAGATGATGTATTATAATTTCATAGAACGATACATCTTGCGTTGTGTATAGGAGTAAAATTCGTCGATATAGTTTATTGTAATGGAACTACGTACGGGCTACGTAAGCGATGTGATTTGTTTTTTTGAATCACGCCTCAAACGGTCTTTACGGTGGTTTGTCTCTCAGTTACACGCAAACGGCTCATTTTGCGACTACTTTTTAACTACATTGACAAAATCACGACTGGACCGCAAAGTTTCCTGAAATAATTGGAAAATCATAGATAGAATTAACAGGATTTAAGTACAGATCAGCTGTATCTACTGGAAATGTAAAACCATTGATTTCAGATTCCGCAATGAAAACTTGCCAAAAACAAATCCGGTAGATCACTAAAGCGAAGCGGGTTCTTTGGCTTTACATTTCTACCCTAAAACCATTAGAAAATTTGTTACCTTTGACGACAGTTTACGCACCTATGTGGTTCAACGTTAAGAATAAACAATTATATATTTCCGGTGCTAGGAATTTGCATGAAACAATAGTGCTTTCACGATATTTGTTCGGTGATTAAAAATATTGTTTAGATCCAGTAATCCAGTAGTTTTTTAGGCATCACAAAAACACTTTGCTAGCCATGTTGGCGTTGAACATTGAGAACCCGGCAAATGAAAATGTAATCAGACGTTATTCGTACCTTCAAAGTGCCTAATTTTGATTTTTTTGTAGATAGATGCTTGTATTGACGTTATGAATTGGGAAAATGTATGTTTCATATTGTTTTAATTAATAAATAAAGCCGTATAGTTAAGAAACTAGCTGTTCTTTTTTTGAAACCCAGCCATGTCTATCAACAAAATGCATTTTTAAATACAATAGCACACGATTTAAATTTTTATCACAAAATCAAATGCTATAACCGCCTTGCCTTGAGCGTGGGACTACTGTGATTAACATTAGCCACTGCCTCCAGCCTTATATCATACCTCAATTGGGCATGCCATAGTAATTATGACATATCACCCTAAATAACATCTTCGAGAATGCTGTGTAAGGGGAGTTAAAGAAGAGTATCGGTTAACTAAGGATTTAAACATAATCGTGGTTTAAAAGAAAGGAGGAAACCTCGTTTAAGTGACGCAGAAATTGTAATCCGATTATAAGAATTTAAAAAATGTCAGGTTTTTGTGTTTTTTCTTGTACTCATGTACATCCACAAAACGAACGACCCTATTTCATAAGATATAAAAAAAACACAAGTAAATAATATATACACAATAAGTAGTTACAATTCTGAAAAGAGGGTTATGAATACACAATATTGTCTCCTTTGTATAAGTGTATGGGTTCAGTGCTGCGGAAAGTGCGCCATATTTCAGTCCAAGAGAGCGCATTATTCAGTAGGGTCAGTCCGAGGGACATTCTCCCAAAGTCAGCTAACTTGACTACCAACTTACCCCAACTGGCCCCAACAACTTACCCCAACTTCCAACTTTCCCGTGCCATTTTCCCTAGACTTAGGAATGAATCTCTTACAAAATTGTGCATTTTGTTAAAAAAGAAATCCTGGTTGCTTTACTTTTTTACCTAAAATGAAGATCACGTATTAAAAACTGAACGACTTTATTCTCCTATGATGGGTAGGTACCTACTTAGGAAGATTCTCAAACGTATAGTCTGTCAATTAAGAGTAGAAAATATTAAAAATGGAACTACAAAATTTGTTGGCTGGACAAACCAATTTAACTGTCAAATATTCTTTTAAAGCGTAATGACACTGAATATATAGAACAGTAGTAATCACATTTAAAAAAAAAAAAATTATTCTTAAAGAAAAAAAATAAAACCGAAGAAGCACTGTTGTTAAAGTACCTACTTAATGACATAAATTTGATTAAATGGTGTCTTAAAAAGTGATTTCCTTTCATCTAGGACGGGTTGTTTCAAAAAATTTGATGAGTTCATCAAATATTTGAAGTTAATTCTTACGTTCTGTGAAAGTTCTATTCAAGTTCTGTGATTATTTCAGTTTTATGAAGCAACTGGCCTATAATGATATAATAACAGAACTTGGATAGAACTTACACAGAACGCGAAAATTGAGTTAAAATATTTGATGAATTCATCAAATTTTTTGAAACAACCTGTCCTTAATTAATATAAATTTGAATTTAATAGTGGGCTGAAAGGAAGAATCACTATTGGTGAGTTTAGTTATACTACTTTTAGATCAGAATGAGTAAAATATGTTCAGATGTAAAATTAGAGACATGATTTAAAGCCCGGGCAACGCTAGGTACTTAAGGGGGTATTCTAGTCTAGAAGCGGGAATTGTAGGTGTTGTCAGGTGCAATAAAAAAAAAAAATAATGTTTTTATCAACTATTGTTTAATAAAATATTAATTAAGCATTAAAAAATCTATTAAAAAAAGAGTCAAACGAAAAAATTAAAAATTTAAAAAGTTACAGGGTGTTGAAGTGGGGGGTCTCCAAAAAATGGCGCGCCCTGGTCGAAACGATTGCAACCCTCCCAGTAATCTAAAAAAAAAAAACAATTCTTAATCCAAACAAATGCAGCTATGGCCCGAACTAAGAAAAAGTTAAAAAAAAAATTTTCGCAAAATGGCGGCTGTGAAATAAAAAAGACGTTTTTGTACCAGTTTTTTTGACTTTCCAAATTTTTTAAAAATAGTAAAATTTTTAATATTGCTATAGTTCTAGTTCCCGCCATAGGAGAATGTATAGAAAAGGCTCCCACCAAATTTCAAGTAAATTGGTTTAGTAGAACTTGAGATATCTTGTCAACCATCTTGAAAAAAGTGGTTTGGAGAAAAAGGCGTTTAAAATTTTGTTCTACTTGGGTTTTGGTTAGATTCCGTCTAAACCGCGACATTAAAATGGTTATAACTTTTAAAATAATGCGAATTTCGAAAAATCCTTTTGAGGAAATATTTTTGAATATTTTAACCTTGGAAATATGAAGAAAAAAATGTTTTTTTTTCTAGACTAGAATACTGCCTTATGCTAGTATTAAATAAATGTGAGCGATTTCTAAACTGTCCTTTATATTTTATAACAAGATCGTTGTACTTCATTTTGTTAATACAAGATTGCAACGGTCACAAAATAAGAATTGCATACCTGTATGCAATTCTAATTTTGTGATCAGTGGGGTATCTTAATTGCAAAGAAAAAATCATTTTTCATTTTTATGCCTTTTAAATTTGTTACACAAATGTAGATTACACAGCCTTACATTTCCACCATGAGTTATATTTTTAGTATTGCCATTTGAACAACAGTGGCGTTCTCCTGTGTTTTCTGCTCTTATTTGACAAACTGTAATATTTATTGAATACTACATATTGTTACGTTACAAAATAGACCGCCAATATAGAGGCGCGCGCACTACCCCCTCCCGCGAGCGACAAACCGAGCTGCCGCTAGACCAACTCTCGAGCGGCAGCCCGCCAGTCTTCAGCAAGCGAGCTTCCAGGGCCCACGTTTCGCGCGAACATGGGCGACACCAGTTCAGTTTCGCCGTTTGTGCACTTCCGGTCCACGCTGTTGGCCCATAAACCAAACGTGAGTCAATTACCATGTTACCCTTTGTGTGCAATTAAATGTTTTAGCCCATAAACCACGCGTGATAGAGAGTAGAGACGGACATTCAAACTAACTTTCAGCTAGGATCGTTCCTTTTATGTATTATTGTGTCTCCTAGAATTGAATAAACTGTTTATGTGATAACCTACCGTGTTTTGCTTGACGAGGGAGGCCCTGGGAGAATGGAGAAGCGTGAAGTTCCGAACCACAAGCACTAGCCTTGAGGTTACGAGGAAATCCTGCTTGCACCGAATCCTGAGCTAGTTTTTATTTGGGGCAGATACAGCAGCTAATTTGTATTAAATATGTGGGAGCTTTCTCCAACCCTGCCGATAGCATCAGCACGCCCGTTGACGCTAACACTGGCCCCCAACGTGGGGCCATTTAAATTTTTTTCTGTTCCACCACGGCCTCGTTCCCAAGCAACAATTGTAAACTCTGAAATGTTATTATGATGTATTGTTTATTCCCAATTGTCTAGCACTTCCAACAGGAATCTCGGCGCGAACGTAATTTCGAATCACAATTTAAATTATTACGGGCGCGATTTTATCATTTGTGACTCGTCACTCGACAAAATATTACCGGTATTCCAACGCAAGGTGCCCAACCTAGGAAGTTGTCGCTGCGAATAATACAGTGATTACAAAGTGTCGGCCGATTAAAATTGCTATTTTCAATACAAGTGAATAGTGGAAATAAACACAAATTAAAGAAGAATTTATTCAACAATTAAAATCATGTACATGATAAACAAATCATCCGCTTGGTCTCGAAAGTGCTAAATATTTTTAATAATATACTATATTGCAGCACGCTGGTACGTCTCTTAAACGGACACTTGCTGACACCTAGGGAACAAGTGGATTTAAATTCTTTCTGTCATTTGACAATTAAGTATTTTTGACTCTGTCGTCTGATGAAACCGGATCATGCCATGCCATGCCAAATCACATTCGAATAATGCAAAAAATACTAAATTCGCGTTGACGTGGATTCCTTGACATCTGACACTATAATACCTTGTCAATTGACAAAGAAGGTAATATCTTGTCGAAAAGACGAAGGGAATTCGCGGGTAAATACCAAAAATTGGTGCTGTTTAAAGCCAGGCTATAGGAAGCCGCGTAATGAAACCATGCCCCCAAGATATTGTTGAATTCTCAAACAAATTACTTCCACGAAAACTTGTGAAAATTTTTTCGATTTTTCCTTTTTTCGATTTTTTTTAATTTTCGAAATATTTTTTTTCCAAAATGCTTGGAGTTTTTCTTAAAAACGCAGTGCCAGAGGAAAATCGCTGCCCAAATTTTCTCCAGTTTTCGGACTCTGAAAATTTTTTCGATTTTTCCTTTTTTCGATTTTTTTAATTTTCGAAATTTTTTTTTTCCAAAACGCTTGGAGTTTTTCTTAAAAACGCAGTGCCAGAGGAAAATCGCTGCCCAAATTTTCTCCAGTTTCGGACTCTGAAAATTTTTTTCGATTTTTCCTTTTTTCGATTTTTTTAATTTTCGAAATTTTTTTTCCAAAACGCTTGGAGTTTTTCTTAAAAAACGCAGTGCCAGAGGAAAATCGCTGCCCAAATTTTCTCCAGTTTCGGACTCTGAAAATTTTTTTCGATTTTTCCTTTTTTCGATTTTTTTAATTTTCGAAATTTTTTTTCCAAAACACTTGGAGTTTTTCTTAAAAAACGCAGTGCCAGAGGAAAATCGCTGCCCAAATTTTCTCCAGTTTCGGACTCTGAAAATTTTTTTTCGATTTTTCCTTTTTTCGATTTTTTTAATTTTCGAAATTTTTTTTTTTTTTTTCCAAAACGCTTGGAGTTTTTCTTAAAAACGCAGTGCCAGAGGAAAATCGCTGCCCAAATTTTCTCCAGTTTCGGACTCTGAAAATTTTTCCGATTTTTTCCTTTTTTCGATTTTTTTTTAAATTTTCGAAATTTTTTTCCAAAACGCTTGGATTTTTCCTAAAAAGCACGTGGCCAGAGGCAAACCTCTGCCCAAATTTTCAAATAACCCAAACACTTACAAATACGCGTTTTTTCGCAGAAGCATTTTGTAAAAAAAAAAAAATATATATACGTCCCCAGTGGTCAATCCCTGGCAAAAATTTCTTTCCAATTACGGATAAAGAGTCGAGTTCTCGTTTTTCTCCCAACGTAAGGTCACCCTGACACGACCCTATACACTATGGAAGTCCCTCAAGTCACGCTGGGTATAATCCCCCACATTTCTACGTCAAAAAAGGAAGAACTACTACAGGCCCTGAGAAGTAGAAAGATTTCTCCCAGGAATAAATCCAAAAAATGCCTTATTCAATATGCTTCTTTCTACAACAAAAAGTACATCAGGAAGCACGTCACGTTCAAGGAAGAACGTCTGGAGAAGAAACAACACTCTGTCGCAAGGTGCGCTGTACTTCTCTGCCAAATTGGCACCCCGTTTTGTAAAAAACGAAAGATTCCCCAAAGAAAACTTTCGCCCAAGCATTTCGTCCGGCATAAAACCGGAGCACAACGAAAAGAAATGTTTTAAAACCTTTCTAGCTCTGGCACAGTGGTATCAACTGTAGCCAAAGTCAGGGAAGAATTATAATTCTCCCTTGTGGTTTCGTTTCATTTTATTTTATTTTTGTTTGTATAAATATCTCGTCATCATCAGTCATTCGCCTCTAATTGCTGCCCCAGGTGTCAAACCTTGGAAACATCGTTTTTTTTCTAAGCATGCACACCTCTACCTGAAATTGATCACTTCGGAGAAAGGAATTCCCTGTGGCTTACTGCAAGTAGTCAGAGACTACGTGCTCAAGGTTTTGTGCATCGTCACAACTCGCAGCATCATATTTTCACATCATCATGTCATACCTCGTCACCCCTTTCTAAATGTTAGAAAAATCTTTTTGTACATTAAATATCGGGTCCTCGCCAAAGTGCATCTAACCCTTATGTCATATGTAGTTAAATTAGGTAAGCAAACCTGTGTAAACCCACGGCGGTATCAGATGTTTGCTACCCGTTCTAAGTTTTTTTTTCTGTTTTTTAAGAAAATAGAATGGCGCTCAATAAATAACCCAAATTGCTCTAGCTCTCCCCAGAACTGAATGTGGAGTCTGGAAAGTATCGTTATAAAAGGGACAACTTTCAACGTGCCTCTTCATTAACGATAAATTTTTTTTTACAACATTTCAGCAACATTGAGTCACCCTGGGTCTCAACTGCTCAAACTGAAATTTTGGGGTTGCCTTGTTGTGACTTATCACGTGCAAAGTACGAGGTCACAACAAGAAGCCAGGTCTCCAAGTGAACCACCCTGTGAACAACCCATCCCATTATTATAATTTTCATAACACCAAGGTGTGTCCATCGCAGTCTGTTTAAGTAAGTAAAACCTAGAAGGTCTTAAACACTCAAATCGGACCAATGTAAATAATTTGCCTTGTCAAACAACGATAAGCGCATGTCTTGTATTGTTGCTACCATCGTACGTGTAAGTACAACAAAAGTTGTACCATCACGATACGATACTCTGTGCGTAACCAAAAGGGTTGTACCACAAAGGATCTCTTTTGCGGTAAGCTTAGATGAAATTCACATTCCATCAGCACGCCAGAATTTTTCGTCCCTTAATTGTTGAAGTATAAAATCTTGGCCAGATCTTCAAATATGTTTTTGCCTTTGTGCAAGTCTTTAACGTACGCTAATATGGATTTATTATGCTACGGTATTGTTGTACTAAGTACATCAGTATGTCTCGCCGTCTGTATTGAATAGGTACCTTTATATGAACGTTAACCTTTGTTGCCATCATAGGTGGGAACCTTATAAAATCTGCCGTCATAGATGGGAATCTCAGAATATCTACTAAATGCGATACGGGGAGCCCGTTATAATTACTCTGTGGGTTTTTGTCAGAAATGTCATAAATACCTAGTCTTTTGCACCTCCCTTCAATACTGGGCAACCCAGTTGTAATTCGTTCATTGTTATCCGTGAAGACGTTATAAAACTTACTTGCAAATCTTTTGATTTTGCAATCTTGTACGCTATACGTGAAGACGTTACAATACTCACCATGAATCGTGCGAACGAAATAATATCAAACCTTTATGTGTGAACTACTCAATGTAGTCCACACCCCTTTTTTGTAATCATTAATATGCCCGTGGACTTCCTGTCACAAGAACCCAGGAACTATCTACTATCTCAAAAGGACTAATCATACGCTTCACTCATGATTATGGGGCATCGTGTCGTGGGAGTTAAGTTGATGGACACAAAAATACCTAACTCGTTGTCTGGGAGACGAACAAAGAAAATCCCCAGGTTTGTGAGATTTGAGCAAGGGTCTGTCATTTCTCGCAAACAAGTAGGAGAATAAAACGACCCCTAATCTTCTGCCCAATACACGTAGAGGATTAGACTTTTATGTCAGTGTATTCTTTTGTCCAACACTACCAAATATTATTGTAATGTGCCAGGATGACTGCTGTAGACCTTGTTTCACCTCCACCCAGAGGTCGAATTTCGGAAATAGCCGAGTCCCCAGCAGTTTTCTTCGTTCAAATGTTCCCAATTATCACCCTCCCCCTTCCTCGAAATTATCCGTGAATGAGGATATATGCGTTACGCACTTGGCGTTTCGTTTGTCAAATGGGACAATCTTCATACGCGGATCCTTTCAACTTCCTACTCCTTTCCCACTTTGTTATAACTAATCTTGTACGCAATGTTTTGTTTTTCGAAAGTAGAAAAAATGCTACCGTATAGACGTGAGCATAGGTCATGGAAGACCAACTTCTTTCGAATGGGGAATTTTGTTATACGTACAATCCCTCAACCACGTATTCTTGGAAATGTATTTGGTAAAGAAAAAAAAACCAAAAGGGGTTACACAGAACCTGTCCTTGAATACGTACCTTTGTAACATGTATTAGGCATTAGCCACATTTAGTTATCTCTCTCTCCGTCTCTCTCTCTACACGCCAAACAAATCCAACTTTTTCTCAACATGCACACTTGTTTCTCTCCAAACTTTTTTCATCATTGGTCTACTAGGCAGGTAAACTTCAAGAATTTTGTTCTAATAATAATTTTTGCCGGATTTTAAAAAAAAAAAAACCAGCAGCTCTGCACCCTATCTACATCTGCGCCTCTTCATGCTGCCCTCGCTACCGTCACGGAGGTCCCTTGCCTTCAATCCCTGCGTACCAAAAGCACCCGACCGCATCTAACATAACCTAGTGTGAGTCGTGCGTGTAGTTGCGAATTGTATCACCACAAAGAACCGACACTCAAAACAAACCCGAGCACGCCAGCTCTAGGTTGGTTCCTGTTCCTGTTGCCCTTGTGCAAATGCTCTGCTGCCATTATGCAAATATTCCTGCTGCATAATACAAATGTTCCTGTTGCCCTTGTGCAAATGTTCCTGTTGCCCTTGTGCAAATGTTCCTGCTGCCATTATGCAAATGTTCCTGCTGCATAATGCAAATGCTCTGCTGCCATTATGCAAATATTCCTGCTACATTATGCAAATGTTCCTGCTGCATAATGCAAATGCTCTGCTGCCATTATGCAAATATTCCTGCTGCATAATACAAATGTTCCTGTTGCCCTTGTGCAAATGTTTCTGCTGCCATTATGCAAATGTTCCTGCTGCATAATGCAAATGCCCTACTGCCATTGTGCTGATGCTCCTGTGCCCTTGCGCAAGTGACAATACCAACGATTGTTCACAAAACAATCCCACTACATACAAAAACCAGTGTACCAACCACCAATTGCGATTCCACTCTCCAGTACTTCAATGGTTTCGTACTGGCTCACCCACAGGATCCGGAAGCAGTTACCCTTTCGACCTCTGTGACAGGTAGAACTCTCCACACCACCTAGAAGCCTCATCATGTGTTCTCTTCCTCGTAATTTCTTAAAGGCCCTAGTGTCCCTTGAGTGTAATCTCAAATGGGCCAGGTTACTGTGACAAAGTAACCTTGTAACTTCAGTGAAACGTTCAACCACCCCAGACATCCTACGCAAACCACGTTCGCAAACATTAGCTCACAGACCAATGATACAATTTTAGAGTTTTTTTTTCTATCACTGCATAACCCTTGTACCTTTCTTCAACAGATCCTTGTTCTTTGCAACTGTATTTATGTATGCCACTGCCTTTATATACATTTATTGACAATTCCTTGTTACACCATGTATCTTCTCTTTTGTGTTCTGTTCATAACTATTCTCCAGCTAGGAATCTCTCCCTCTCTCTCTCTCTACACGCCAAACGAATCCAACTTTTTCTCAACATGCACACTTGTTTCTCTCCAAACTTTTTTCATCATTGGTCTACTAGGCAGGTAAACTTCAAGAATTTTGTTCTAATAATAATTTTTGCCGGATTTTAAAAAAAAAAAACCAGCAGCTCTGCACCCTATCTACATCTGCGCCTCTTCATGCTGCCCTCGCTACCGTCACGGAGGTCCCTTGCCTTCAATCCCTGCGTACCAAAAGCACCCGACCGCATCTAACATAACCTAGTGTGAGTCGTGCGTGTAGTTGCGAATTGTATCACCACAAAGAACCGACACTCAAAACAAACCCGAGCACGCCAGCTCTAGGTTGGTTCCTGTTCCTGCTGCCATTATGCAAATGTTCCTGCTGCATAATGCAAATGCTCTGCTGCCATTATGCAAACGTTCCTGCTGCATAATACAAATGTTCCTGTTGCCCTTGTGCAAATGTTCCTGTTGCCCTTGTGCAAATGTTCCTGTTGCCCTTGTGCAAATGTTCCTGCTGCATAATGCAAATGCTCTGCTGCCATTATGCAAACGTTCCTGCTGCATAATACAAATGTTCCTGTTGCCCTTGTGCAAATGCTCTGCTGCCATTATGCAAATGTTCCTGCTGCATAATGCAAATGCTCTGCTGCCATTATGCAAATATTCCTGCTGCATAATACAAATGTTCCTGTTGCCCTTGTGCAAATGTTTCTGCTGCCATTATGCAAATGTTCCTGCTGCATAATGCAAATGCCCTACTGCCATTGTGCGGATGCTCCTGTGCCCTTGCGCAAATAACAATACCAACGATTGTTCACAAAACAATCCCACTACATACAAAAACCAGTGTACCAACCACCAATTACGATTCCACTCTCCAATACTTCAATGGTTTCGTACTGGCTCACCCACAGGATCCGGAAGCAGTTACCCTTTCGACCTCTGTGACAGGTAGAACTCTCCACACCACCTAGAAGCCTCATCATGTGTTCTCTTCCTCGTAAATTTTCTTAAAGGCCCTAGTGTCCCTTGAGTGTAATCTCAAATGGGCCAGGTTACTGTGACAAAGTAACCTTGTAACTTCAGTGAAACGTTCAACCACCCCAGACATCCTACGCAAACCACGTTCGCAAACATTAGCTCACAGACCAATGATACAATTTTAGAGTTTTTTTTTCTATCACTGCATAACCCTTGTACCTTTCTTCAACAGATCCTTGTTCTTTGCAACTGTATTTATGTATGCCACTGCCTTTATATACATTTATTGACAATTCCTTGTTACACCATGTATCATCTCTTTTGTGTTCTGTTCATAACTATTCTCCAGCTAGGAATCTCTCTCTCTCTCTCTCTCCTCGTTTCTCTTAAATGTTTTTGGCACAAGTGCTGAAAAGGTAAGAGGATTTATTAGTCCTACAGCTCCATTACCACGTCGCTTTTATTGCGGCGAGGGGGGAAGTGTTACGTTACAAAATAGACCGCCAATATAGAGGCGCGCGCACTACCCCCTCCCGCGAGCGACAAACCGAGCTGCCGCTAGACCAACTCTCGAGCGGCAGCCCGCCAGTCTTCAGCAAGCGAGCTTCCAGGGCCCACGTTTCGCGCGAACATGGGCGACACCAGTTCAGTTTCGCCGTTTGTGCACTTCCGGTCCACGCTGTTGGCCCATAAACCAAACGTGAGTCAATTACCATGTTACCCTTTGTGTGCAATTAAATGTTTTAGCCCATAAACCACGCGTGATAGAGAGTAGAGACGGACATTCAAACTAACTTTCAGCTAGGATCGTTCCTTTTATGTATTATTGTGTCTCCTAGAATTGAATAAACTGTTTATGTGATAACCTACCGTGTTTTGCTTGACGAGGGAGGCCCTGGGAGAATGGAGAAGCGTGAAGTTCCGAACCACAAGCACTAGCCTTGAGGTTACGAGGAAATCCTGCTTGCACCGAATCCTGAGCTAGTTTTTATTTGGGGCAGATACAGCAGCTAATTTGTATTAAATATGTGGGAGCTTTCTCCAACCCTGCCGATAGCATCAGCACGCCCGTTGACGCTAACAATATTTAGGAAGATTCTCAAACGTAATATTTTATACTATCGTCTTTGAGAAGTAAACACTCCCATAATCACCATAGTGAAATACCACCATTCAGAATTGAGGAGTTGTATCGTATTTAAAAGCTTTAGCCGTGTTCAGTGTTCACATTTAACATGAATAGATAGGTAGGTAACTACTCCCAAACCTTGCACATTCAATTGGTTTAATTTGTGTGAATTACCTCTCAAAAAATGGTAAGCCTTGTGCAAAAAAAAAAAATCGCATTATTTCCAACACTAAGAAAAATAATTTCTTGCTAGCTACATACGAGTAATAAAATGTTGTAATTGACGTTAAAAACAGTTTTTCTCTGCAAAAACGTAAATTTTATATGATTTTATTGGGTAATTTCAAATTTATTAATTAAAAATAATAATTTTTTATTTTTTATTTTAATAAATGTTTTCAAGTAACAGTTCTTTATTATTTTTAACTACCACATTAGGCTAATGCCTGTGTTGTGGTAGTCGTAATATTCACATAGTTAGCATATTTGAAGTACGTTCCGGAGTGGTAGATACTTTTAGTATCGCTCTAGTGAAAGGCTATCATTCAGAATTGAAATACTGCTAGAAATGGCTTTAGCCGTGTTTGGTTTCCAGATCTGTGTAGCCAGGTAGGAAATTCCCCACATTGCTCCCCCAGATCTGCTTTTGCTTACATCCACAGTTCGAAACACGCCCGATTCATTTGGGATGCCATAATATCACTGGCTTAAGATAGTTGAGAACTGTTGAAATTCTCATGCTGTACACACACGAAAAAAAAAAATTAGAGGTTATAAAAAATCCTTGCGTAGGCTTAGGTTTAAAACGTGTCGGCCTAAAGATGCCCGAAGCAGGGTCGGGACCTAAGTGAATAACACGATAAAAGAAATCACATCAATAGATATTTGATTTTGAATGTCTGTGGCCCCTTTGATCACATTTGGTTACTGCTATAAGTAACTTTTATTTCACCCATTTTAATTCAGAATTTATCACTGTTAACGGTAATGTACCCGTCGTAGGTGGGTTGAACCAATGGTGTTACAGTATATTCTGTATTGGTTTTAGTTTGTCACATCTAGCAGAACATATTTTCAGTGATTTACCTGCTTCATTATTAGAAGTACCGTCAATAATCGCAAATTCAAAAATTAATAACGTTTTACCATTATTTATTGAAAAAAACGACATGTTTAATATTTGTATTCACAGTACCGTAAAGTATACAAAACGTTTATTTGAATCGATGTGTATGCGTAAATGGAAACAGAATTAAAATTGTTAGATAGTAGCCAGAATATGTTTGTTTGATAAAGTTTTCCTGAAAGGTACTCGTCCTTTACTTTTAATTTATTACTATGTTATTTTTTACAGAATTACATTGACATCCCGTTAATCTAATAGAATAGCAGTTTGTTAACGGGTTCTTTTAATAGTCTACTTAATATTTTTGTATTTAAAATCTATATGAATATATAGCATTTTCATATTGAATAACCGACATGAGATATTTATAGTAACTATAATTATAAACAAAAAAACAGAATCAATGAATCAAAAAAGTACAAAGTCCAGAGAGATAATAAATAAGTACAAAAGACTGTTTCTTTAAATCAGCAAAAAAAAAAAAAATTCTCATGGCAGCTGTATCTAAGGGTAGATATTTTTATATTTGGATTTTGCACTGGAATCGAACCCTCAACCCTTGACTGAAAGCTAAATATACTAACTATTAATCTACCCGTATGTTGAACTTGTGTTCAACTCTGTGCAAATAATGCGATTTTTAAAACAAATTTTCTTAATTTTCTGTAGCCACTATCCCGAAAACATTAAAACCTAAACATGCAAGTATTTATTAAAAAAAAAAAATTTCTTCCCCTTGAAATATTACGGGATGTCAAGATAAAAAAAATGACGAATTTTGTTTCTACTGAATCAAAAAACATTACACACGTGCCAAATATTGCATAAATAATCTCCCGGAAGCAGATATTATCATAGGTACGAACTTATTTGCTTTTCTGGATTTATTAAGATTTTTTTAATGAGATTATTTAAAAATAATTCGCTTCGGCACGGACCTTGGTCTACTGAGGCAAACCAATAATGTATTTCATTATCACACTATCACATTATCACAAACATATAAATGTATTTCATTATCACACTTTAAGAATAGCAAACATTGCACGGATAACATTTTGAAAAAAACTAACGTTAAAAGGGCACGTGAATATTGTTTACTTTTTGTATTCTTAGTAACAGTTCGTTTTTGTGAAATTGAGATCGTGCAAAGTATTATTTCCCCAGAAATAAACAGTTCCTAGTTTATTAAATGGAAACAAAGTGCATCTCCTCTCCACTCTCCACTGAGGGCTGTGGGTTGTGGGCGATGTGGGCATGGCTGAGTTTCCATGTCAAATCCACAACTTTGCTGCTTTATGTGAAGTTTATTTTATGTGTGCGGTCAGTGGAAATTTCTTCACGGTTACTTTGTTGAATGGGGACTTTATTTGAAAGGTTTAGAAGAGTGATTGCGGTTCGACCGCGGTACCCACCGGTATAAATACTTTTCTGAATCATAAATGCGGTTGGGAAATTAAAAAAGAAATACGTTTCTTGGTGTGTACTGGATGTTTAACGGAGCACGCCAATAATAAGTTTTTTTTCCATAGCGTTGAAACTTACGTAGAAAAATAGGATCCACGCAAGTCTGTGGATTATTTAAATTTCAAAAGTTATCCTTTTTTTATTTAGTTAATAACTTTGTAGCGGAACATTATTCCAGTGAAACATCACCTCATTTGAGTTTAAAGCCTAGTTTTAAACACACTAATAAATTAAAATTAGTTTTTTGTCAGACTATCCGGCTTGAAAGATAAATTATTTACATGTTGATGTAGCCGTATTATTAGTGCTCAGTAGTATCATAAAAATAATTTTATTTTTATCTGAATTAAAAATGATCATTTTATATTTGTAACATAATTTTTAAGGAACTTAGGAATAACCGTCTGTGTTCAAGAGTTTTTTTTAATTTTTAAATTTATTTATTTCTATTCTTGAACATACATTTTACAAATTATTACATTGGTTTACATAGATAAGTTTAATAATAAGAAAAAAAATGTTAATGATGCGTAACTGTATGTAAATAGATTAGTAGTAGTATTTTGTTAACGACTCACTAGATAAACCTGTGCTGAGGTGTTCCCATGTTTGGGATTTAGTGCTGTTATGTCGAGTAGAAACACCGTATACTCTGATATTGTCAAGAAGGGCACTGTGGGTCGACCCACGGCGGCAGTATCTCATACATAAATTAGTTGCAGTTATGATCTATATACAGTTGTTCTTAGGATTTTTTTTATTTATTTTTTTTTTATTTATTTCTATACATTACAGTATTTACCTTTATAATTTTATTATGTTGGGTGTAAGGTAGGTTTGTGAAGGTGAAACTGTGGATAGGTATTGTTGTATGTTTCGTGAACACCTCACTAGGAGAACCTGTGCTGAGGTGTTTACGTGTTTATTTATGTTTATGTGTGACAAGTATTTATGTGTTGTAATATAAAGTTTTATATGTATTTTTTTTTCAAATTTTAACAGTTATTGTACATTGGTTATATAGAAGAGAAAAAAAAAGTATTTAAATATATTAGAGGAATATAAAAAAAATTATATATGTATATATATATATATATAAACATACACATACATACATACACATCCATATAAATACATGTACCTGCACACATGCATATGAATATATATATACATACGTATACATCCGCATACACATTCATTATATGTACACACATATATAAATTGTAAGTGTATGTATAGTTATTGGATACTTGAAAAAGTACTTAATTTTTAGGTTTATTTAATTTTATACTTTTTATAGTTTTGTTATGTTTGGTTGGGAATAATAATGTTTTGTATAAAGTTAATATCTTGATTTTTAATCCAGTCAGTGATATGTTTTTTATGAATGTTTGTAGATGTATTTGCAGATAGTATTTGTTTCAAAGTAATGGGCATGCAATTAAAAAGTTTGGTTGCATAATACTGAAAGTGTCTTTGTCCATGTGTGGTGTGGGTTATCGGTATGTTCAGTGTTTTATTTGTTGAGGACCTGGTTTTTGTTATGGTTTTTGGTTGAATTGGAATGTGTTGTTTGTTTTGGACAAGGTATATTATAGCAGATTTGGCATAAAGTTGTCTTATTGACATGACTTCTAATGCTTTGTAGATTTCGCTAGAATCTGTGTGAAATGGTACTTGCAGGATGAGTTTAATTATTGCTTTTTGTATTTTTTGAATTGGGTCAATTGCTATGTTTGTAGCACTTCCCCAAGCTAGTATTCCATATGTGGCAATGGATTGACAAAGTGCAAAATAGATCGATCTTAGTATTATTAGTGGGAAGATGTTTTTAACGTACTTTATTAGGTGCATTACTCGTTTCAGTTTATTTGTGATGAAATTAATGTGGTCAGTCCAGCGTAAGTGTGAATCAATAATAACCCCCAGGTATTTTGTATGTTTTACCCTTTCTATATGTTCGCACTGGCAGTTGGATAAAGTACAGTCATGTAGAATCAAGCCTATGTTTGATGGAGGTTGACCTCTTTGTGTAATACTATGAGTTATATATTTTGTTTTGATTGTATTAACTGTAAGAGTATTACTGTTTAGCCATTTTTTGACGATTGATAAACTTTTTTCGGCTATTATAAATACATCTTTCCATGTGGCTGCTTGACAGAGAAGAACTGTATCGTCAGCGAAGGTCACGATTTTACCTTCAATTTTAATGTCGCACAGTTCATTTATATAAATGAGGAATAGTAAACGGCCAAGTACACTCCCCTGTGGGACTCCGTACGTAATTGAAAGTGGTTCACTTGTCTTGTTGTCAATTTTAACTTGTTGCGTTCTGTCAGACATGAAGCTTTTAATTAAATTGAATTCTACTCCATTAATGCCAATGTTTTTTAGCTTCTTGAAAAGTTTTTTATGTGAAATTGTGTCGAAAGCTTTACATAGATCTAAATAAATAGAGATAACTTTTTTTTTAGCGTCTAGATTATGTGTAATGAAGTCCGTTACGGTAGCTATTGCATGTTCTGTGCTCCTGTTTTTCCTGAAGCCATGTTGGTTTACCGAGAGTATTTGTTTTGCTTCTAAATAGTGTTGGAGCTGTTTTTTAATAGTTTTTTCCAGGATTTTCGAAATGGTATTTAGTAGCGTAATGGGTCTGTAGTTGTTAACATTATTTTTTTGTCCTGATTTGAAAATTGGAATAATAAGGCCTTTTTTTAGTAAGCTAGGAAAAATTCCTTCTTTTAGACTACGATTAATTAAATATGTGAGTGGTATAAGTAGTTGTTGGCTTAATGTTAAGATAGTTTTAGAGTCTATACCATCAGGACCCGCAGTATTGTTAATCTTTAGTGAATGAATTATTTTATTGGTATCTTCTTCTGTAATATTTTGTAATTTGAAGTGTCTGTTAAAATTTTCATTGCTTATGTTAGATGTATTGTTTTGAGGTTCCTGAATATCTTGGGGAGGCTGGGTAATTTTGATATTTTCAGCTAGGCTAGCTCCAATATTTGTGTAGTGTTTGTTGATGTTATTAAGGATACGTGTAGGGTTGTCATGAAAGTGGAGTTCTTTATCATCAATGAGTAGATTTTTTATGGTATCGTCTTTTTTCTTCTGTGAATGCGAACTTTCCCTCAGTATTGACCATACGCTTTTAGGGTCATAGTTTGATGTTATCAGTTTGTTTCTATAGTATAATTCTTTGGCTTTACGTATTGTTAAAGAACAGATGTTTCTGTACCTTTTGTAGAAGAAATATAGCGAGGTATTATATGGGTTCAGTTTGACTTGTTTGTGTAATTTGTCCCTTTTTTTAATGCTATTTATGATGCTTTGGGTAATCCATTTTTTAAGTCTTACTTTACGGTGTGGAATAGGTATGTATACCGTTTTGGTATTTTGGGTAATGAGAGTTTGTAGGTAAGTTAAAAAGAAATTCCAGGCCTCTTCTGCCGAGTTATAATTTCTAAGATGTTCCCACGTTTTTATTTCTAAACATTGTTTTAGGTTAACGTAATCAATTATTTTTTTTGTGGTATTGTTTTGGAGAGTTGAGTTTCTAGTTAGCAAAGTTAGGCCTATCATAATTGTGTAGTGATCTGTGATTGTGGATTCGTATACTGCACTACATATTGGACTTTTTGATTTTACCATAAAGTGATCTATACATGATTCTGAGTCTTTGCTTACTCTGGTAGGAGTGTTAATGATGCTAATAATGCCGTGTTCCAGAAGCATCAGTTGGTAATCGATATTTTGAGGGTGGCCATTAGGAAGTATATTTATGTTTAGATCACCAGCTATAATGATGTTTTTGTATGAAGTGAGTTTTTTTAGGTGAGTATCTAAAGCTATTATAAATGGTGTAACGTTATGTGTGGATGGTGATCTGTATAGGGCGAGAACACACGTATCTGAGTCGATGATTATTTGTAGACAATTAGTATTTATCAAGTCGATTTCTGAAACAGAGGCGTTAAGACTATCATGTATGTATACAACAATCCCATCATTTTAATTTTTGTTTTTTAGTGTGTGATACTCAGTATAATTTAATTTATGTTTTTTTGTAAAAGCGGTTGATATCCAACATTCCGTTAGGATTATAATTTTGAAGTTTGTATTAAAGTTGTGTAAGAGTATGTCAAGTTCGTCATAGTTACGATTAAGTGATCTTATATTTTGGTTAATCAGTGTCAGAGAATCTGGATTGTTAAAAATATCATCGCATAGTTTTGGGTCATTGGTTATATGATGATGGTGAGAGCTATTTAAGTTCATTGAGAGTAGATCAGCCATGATGTTGTATAAAGCCGGATAGTTTTGTTTCGAGGTCTGAGTGGCCTTCATTAGTTACATAATTTTTTTAAGTCATTTTCGTGTTTTATTTGTATAATTTTTTCCCCCGGCCCTTTCCGGGCTAGCAGTTTTCCGGATTTAAACCATACGAATTGGAAGTTTTTGTCTTTTGCTGTTTGCTTCGTTTTCCAAAGTAATTCTCTATAGTACGGTGTTAGGACTTCACTTATGAATATGGGGGAGTTTGAAATTAATGTTTTGGCCGCGTTTTTTAGTGTTAAAAAGGAATCATGTTTAAGAAAAAAGGAGATTAAAAAGGAGATTATGTTTAAGAAAAAGCCTTCAAGGCGTGTATGAATAAATAAAATAAAATAAAATAAATATATATTAGAGATGATAAAAAAAAAATAAAAAAAAAAAAATAAAAAAAAAAAAAATAAAAAAAAAGATAAATAATTGTCTTGATAAACAGGTAGGTATATTTTTCTATGGAACACACGCCAGTGGTAGAAATAATATTTTCTGTCCCAAAACAAAGTTTTTTTACTTTTAATGCTTGGGTTGGGTTATGTTTGGTTAGGTGTTATAATGTTTTGAGTAAATTTAATACCATGTTGTCTGATCCAGTCTTTGATGTGTTTTTTTTTTTGTGAAGAATTGTAGATGTATTCGTAGTTAGTAATTGCTTCAGTGTGATGTGCATGCAGTTATATAGTTTGGTTGCGTAGAACGTAAAATGTTTTTGCCCGTGTGAGGTATGAGTTATCGGTATTTTTAATGTTTTTTTGCAGAGACCCTAGTTTTAGTTGCTGTTTGAGGTTGCATTGGAATGTGGAGTATATGTTGGAAGAAGTATAGTAGTAGTACAGATTTGGAATAGGGTTGTCTAATTGTCATGATGCTAGTTCCTCAGAGCATCTTCCATTGAAATACCGGTAGAACAAGGATAGCATTCCCACCCGACGCCTGTGCTCTAAAGATTGCAATCCGTTCGTTAAGGTGGGAGAATCTATCAAACGGACCGCCAGTTTCTGCACAGATTCGGGGCTATTTTTCAAGTATTTTGGAGCTCCAGACTAGAGATGGCTGCCAAATTCAACCGTGGGGCGCACTTGCGATTTGTACTGGGTTAGCAGCTGTGTACTATTAAAGTATCTGCGGGCCATGTACAGTACGCCCAGCTTTTGAGAGGTTAACTTTACTCTGGCTTCGTTGGAGCCCGCATACCTGAGCTGGTCACTTATAGTTACACCAAGCATTTCAATGGAGGGTCTGTTCGGAAGATTGCTTCCGTTGAAGGAGACTAGATTTTCATTTTGATCCCTTTTAGACGTAATCAGACATGATTGGGTCTTTGAAACATTGAATTCGACAAGGTTATTCTTACCCCAAGAGAAAATACTCTCGAGGTAACCGTCCATTCTTTGCTTCAAAGCGCTCCGAGCCGTTGGAGTTTGTGTGCCCTTTGGGGGCTTGTCAAACAAAAAGCCATTATGGAATGTACTGTCATCCGCGTAACAATGAATTGGTGCACATGACAAAAGGTCGTTGATGTGCAACAAAAACAAAAACAGTCGCCACTAACCCGACGTTTTTTAGTTTTTTGAAGAGTTTTTCGTGAGAAATTGTGTCAAAAGCTTTACGTAAGAGATAAATTGATACAACTTTTTTTTAGCATCTAGGTTTTGTGTAATAAACTCAGTTACAGTAGAAATTGCGTTTTATGTGTTCCTATTTTATCAAAAGGCATATTGATTTATTGAGAGCATTAGCAAGTTTTCCAGATAATGTTGCAGCTGTAATTGATCTGTAGTTACTTACATTATTTTTGGGTCCTGATTAATGAATTGGAATATTTATAAACTAATATTTATTACGTATGTTAGTGGTATAAACAATTTTGGCTTAGTGTTATTATTGTTTTAGAGTCGATATTCCGTCGATATTACGTTATCCTTTAGGCTTTCTTTTATTTGTTTGGTGTCTTCCAGAGTTACTTTATATAATTAAAAATGTCTGTCATTGTTTATATAAGAGCACTGAGTCATATTGTTTCGAGGTTCTTGATTATCGTTTTCAGTCGACATTTTTTTGTGTACTTTCAGCTGGGCTAGCTCCGATATTTGTGTAGTGTCTGTTTATATAATTAAGAATGAGTGTAGGATTTATGTGGAAGTCAACTTCTTCGTCGTTCATAATTAACTTTTTGATTTTATCATCTTTGTTTTTTGTGTATGTGCACTTTTCCTCAGAATTGACCAAACGCTTTTTGCAGTTATCAATTTGTTTCTGTAATATAATTCTTTGGCTTTACGTATAATTAGAGAACAAATATTTCTGTATCTTTTAAAGAAAGAGTAAAGAAAAGTATCGTTTGGGTTGCGCTTAACTTGTTTGTGCAGTTTGTCCCGTTTTTTTATGCAATTTAGTATGCTTTGGATAATGATAATTTTTTAAGACTTTTTTACGGTGCGTGATAGAGTTGAATGTGTTGTTTTGAGTGATTAGTGTTTTGTTTGTTGAGTGATGAGCGTTTGAATGTATGCTATAATGTAATTGCAGGCTTCTTCTGTCGTGTTAATTTTTTTAGATGTTCCCACGTTTGTTTTTCTAAACAATTTTTTAGGTTAACTTAGTCAGTTTCAAATTTTGTGATATTATTTTGAATTGTTGGGTTCAGAGCCTGTGCGATCAGGCCTATCATTTTTGTGTAGTTTTTATATATTTAATTTTTTTATTTAGTAACTATATAATTTGATTTACATTTTTATATGAAACATGCTAGGAGATCCTGTGCTGAGGGAGACTATGTTTTGGATAAGTTTTCAGCGACTTCTACGGTTTAACTTAATGGTTGGGTAAGGTTTTCCAGAAACTTCTACGACGATCTTTTAAGTATACTAGTAAGTTAATTTTCCGATAGTACCTTCAACCATTATTTAATGCCCTTAATGTAGCTATTTTTTTTAATTCGTTTGAAACTAAATGGGAGTTTGTTGTATAACTTTACTGCTAAAAATCACTTCAAGAAACATACTAGATGTATAAACTCATCCACCTGCTCCAAGAATTCATTATTCACGACTATATTGCACTCCTTTACAAATTATTTTCTTAAATCTGAAGACAACCTATTGCATTGAATTATAATCTCTATTACTGGACTACCGCAACTGGGTCATAGCACTTAAAATTAACAATATGCGATATGCAGCCTTATCCTAAGATTTGTTTTAGTAGATGACCATTTTTATAAACAGTTTTCAGCCATATTTCAAATAATATTGCCCTTTGAGGAAGTGATTTAGAAAATTATTTTTTTATTACCAGATGGCATTCAAAACAAATTTTTGTAATTTTGTTGGTTAATACTGCCTTCATCTTGGAAGAATCTACCAAATATAATATTTTTTTTCTTCAGTAAATTTTTTTTGATACACAGGTACATTGGTACAATTTAACAAAAAAGCCTTTGTATATAAACATTTTAGTTAAAAAAGAAAAGAATAATACAATTGGCAAAATAACCAAAAAATTTCACACGGGCATCGCCAGTTCATGGGTAAATTTATGCGTTTTAAAGCAGTTAAACTTTTACTTATATACAAACATTTTCTTTGTAGAAGATAAAAAAAAATAAAATGAAAAATAAAATCAGTGTTTATTGAATAACAATAAAAAAGACATGTTGATAGAGATTAAAAAATTGTTAAGTTACATCAGGTCAGATGTTACAGCAAGCAAATGTTTGTATAATGATATTTATCCAAGACTTTATCACATTTTTATATTTTCTGTAGGAGGATACATTTTTACATTCAATTTTTGTAGTCTTACAGAGAGCATTATACATTTTTGGTATAATAAAATATGCATGTATTAATATTATTATATAGTTAGATTTCTAAGTCCATTTATGATGATGACGTCACACAGTCACGCCTTCAAATGAACATCCCTAACGCGGTCGACATTCAAATTCCGCCGCAGACTGACTGGGAATGCCGTAGCATCCGTAGGTTAGTGGGCCTATATCCATGTTGACATTCAGTTGCAGCCGATGAGTGTTACATGCTACCTACGCTATGCTGAGTTAGCAGCCTGCATCTCGTTTCCAATTCATGACCTAATCAAATCAGACGCCGCCTGCGGGTGGCTCGAGCTACCCCGACTAGGGGCTGCAGGGGCGCAGTAACCCGCCGACACTCTGTTGCTTCGCCGTTAATAATCTACATCGAGATATCACGAGTCAATGAGCGATATGTGGCGTTGTTGAACTTTACAACTCACCAGCTCTGAGATTGAAGTCATTGCAAGTACTACTTTATTGTATTTTTGCATAAAAAGATAAACTAATATCTTTTTAATTATTGGTTCCATTTTATTCTCTCATTATTTCACCCTACTTTCCACTAAGAACAAACGATTAAATTTTTACGCATTTTCTGGCGCAGGGAAAATATATCTGAATATGCAAATACACAGCGGAGATGTTGAATTTTCCAATTATTCGTGTCACCGTCCCCAACACCTTCTCGTTAATAAATATAATATTTTTTAAATGTTAGGTTGCATGATTCTTGTGAAGCAAAAAATCTTTTGTTGGTCTTGGCAATAAATTGAGTGGTGTGTATTCACATCATGAAACTTACACAAACAATCTTTTCTGTCCGAAATTCTAGATCGACGTTACTACTAACTCTCGAGGTGCTTTAAAATAACAATTTAATAAGGCATAGAAAATGTATGAGGTTGTGACTGCTAGTTGTGACTACAATTTTAAATTATTAATTATTATTTAAAATAATCGAAAGAGATGCAACTTTTTGCTTTGTTGGTTTTCTCAGTTTATTTAATTACGACGGCTGTTTGGTTATTATATTATTACTAGCTGGGTTACCCGGCTTCGCTCAGGACAACATTCGAGAGTGTTCTGGAATGTTCCACAATTTATTTTATTTATTTATAGCGGACCCGACAGACGTTGTCCTGTACACAACTGTCGGGACAAACTAAAATTAAAATAGAATAATATTGAATATTCGATACTGCGATGGTAGCGCAGTCTGCCGGATCCAATGTAAAACATTCAATAAATCAACAACTCCTTAGAAATAAAAAAAAAATAATAATTAAAAGAACATTTTCCAGTGGACCAAATTGTGAATCTAAACCATTCTCGAATCCCCTTGAACCCACACAAAAATTTTCATCAAAATCGGTCCAGCCGTTAAGGAGGAGTTCAGTGACATACACACGGACAGAAGAAATATATGTATTAAGATATACACGCAAAAATTACTGAAAAGAGTTTTACGATCGACATCTAATACCTCATATTACTAACCAATCAAAATATTCGTTTTCCAATCTGTAATAAGTCTTCACTCAATCGTGCAATCAACGCCAGTAGATGATGGACAGATAAAATGATTTAAATCGCTTTTATCTTTTCTCCCAGGGGATAATTGATAACCCCTGTTGTTGTATTATTCGGCGCCAGTTGACTGGGAGTGGGAGAGGCGCCAACCCGGGATTATTATTGACGGCACTCGGCGTCGGATGCTGTGCGATGTACGTTACGTTATGTCTGGTATCCGCTGTAACCAACCATCTTCTAATAACTGCCTACCTAATTCAGCGTTCTCACTATATGAAAATTATTTTTAGCATTGTGAATCGAAGAAAAAACCGGGAGAATTTAAAATACCCAATGGTCGATCGACAAAACCGTATATCAATATGATCTAACACAATTTCAGATTCGATGGACCAATAAGAGCTCAATAAATTGTTTTATCGTATTTTTATGAATACATACTTATTATATAATGAGACTACTTTTTTTATTTTTTTCTCTGAATTTTATTTTTTTTCCTGTGTTTCTTTGCTTTCGATTTTATTTTTAGTTTTGACTCTGTTCCATCTTTACTCTTGTTTAAAAAAAAAATATTTTTTCACTATATGTACTTATACTCTCTAGGATGTGTGGGATTGCAGTCACCTCCCCACATCCTGAATAAAGACCATCGGTATTATTATTATTATAAATCAAATCCGTCATCTATTGTCAGTTATAAATATTTGCGAGCACGGTAAAGATTATTCTGATCGACGATCGATAAATTTTAGCGCGGCGTCCATTATATCTGATTAGTTTCGGTTAACTGTCAATATAAACACTTAGTAGTTTCAGTGCCGGCAACCCGGGCGTTTATTTTATTTTCATTTATGTACATAGATTTCTTTTACACAGGCGAAAAAATAACATATTATATTTAAAAAAAAGATATATATCAAAGTAGACATAAATATAAAAAGATAAAATAAAAAGATATAAAAAGATAAAAATAAAATTAAAATTAAACGATAAATATATTTGCATATTTGTACACACATGAACATACACATAGGGATACATATTTTTCCATATATACACGTAAACATATATTCAAGCATATATACACATACATATATACAAGCATATATACACATACATATAAATGCTTATATACACATACATATGCACATTCACACATGCATTCAAACATACATACATACATAGCGTTGTTATATTAAATATTTAAATTTAAATATAGTGATTGTTATTTGATATATTTCCATAAAAAGATTGCATACGTAATTTAAAATTCACATGCAAATAAGAAAATATAAATATAGTAGGTACACGATAATTAATATTATAAACAAGCCGTACCCTGCATATTTAATATTATGTAATTTCGTGAGAATATTATATGAAATGTGTCTATCATATGTACCTACACGTGTTAGTTATTTAGGATATTTCTGTTCTTTCCTTTTCCGTCAATCATATTACAAATCTTTTGAACGGTCAATTCAAGTTCTTTGGGGTAACGAAGTTTTTGTTTGTGTTAAGAAGATATTGAATATGTGTAGAGCCAGGTACGATTCATATTTTTTTGCGAAAGTTGATTTGATACAGGGAATTTGAAAGTGATTATTGATTATTATAATTTTGCCCTTGTGTTTTGCGAGTGAGGTATGGTGATGAGGTGATGTTTTAGTATAGTTTTTACGGACGACCTTTTTTATGACTAGTTTATTTACGTCTAGTTATTTGTTTCTAATCATTAGCTGCTCTATCAGATGTTGGTTATGTTTTTTAAACATAATTCTAATAATTGTTTTGTAATTTATTTTAAGAGGATTGAAGTATCTAAGTATCTGCTACTACTCTCCATACCATACATTAGAATACGAAATAAACAATAATAATAAATTTTTTTTATTTGTTCTCTAGATTTTATGTCCGGGTTAAATATTCCTCACAGGAAAAACTTAATCCTTCCACACACTTTTCCACAAATGCTAATCTAGTCAATTCACGCGATGTAATTGCATTGTATAAGTATACTAAATACAAAACTATACAAGAACAACACGTCAACCTACCAGAGACCATATGGGAAAATACTTCACCGACTCCAGATATTTTCATATCAGAGGGTTCGGCTCGATAGAACTCCTAACTGAACCGATAAATCCTACCGATCCCTCAATATAAATATTTAAAAAATCTTTCGTAATCCTACATGTATTTAATATGACTGATTTTTGCATTTTTATATAAAGATTCTTTGACAAATCTATTAAGCCTAAATTTTTAATTAGAGAGCTAGGTATAATGCCAGTAGCCGAAATAACAAATGGTAATATTTTTATAGTCCGAGAATGCCAAATTCTTTTAATCCCATTTCCTAAATCTGTATATTTTCTAATTTTTTCGGAAACAGATTTTTGAATATTACAGGAATTTGGAATAGCGACATCAATGATATAAGTTATTTTTTTAATTTTGTCATGTAAAACTATATCGGGTCTATTATGACGAATAGTTCTGTCTGTTAGTATAGTTTTATCATAATATATTTAATAAAATTCATTTTCTAAAAACGAATTTGGTTCGTATTCATAATATGGTACTATATTACGGCAATCAATCAATTTATGTTTAATTACCAAACTTTGATGAATTATTTTTAAAACCTGATTGTGTCTAAAAGTATATTCGGAAGGCGCTAATATAGAACATCCCGATATAATATGTTCTATAGTTTCCGGAAAAGCCAAACATTTTCTACATAAATCATCAATTTTATTTCTATCTTTGATTATATATTATATAATAAATAAACAATAATAATAATAATTAGTGCCAAATTAACATTTTAAGTTGATTTAATGACATGTTTCGCATTGTTTTGATGATGTATGATAATTTCCGTATTTTTTTGTAAGTAAATAAATAATATCGTTAGTTATGCAAAATTACTGGTTTATTTAATAGAATAATGAACATATTGAATAAACGAATTAATTTTAAAAATGAAAGAAGTGGTACACGCAATCCATAGACTTAAATAATGCATCTAAGACTCAATCAATTTATTGGTCAAGATATAACTAAGAACTTCATAATTTACTCCCGTTTAGTGCAAAAAGTAAATGTGGACTGCCAAAGCATTTTTAGGTTCAGGTTAGAGAGTAGTTGAGGCAGTCCCTTTGAATTCTCCAGCCAAACTCTCTCGGAACATCACCTTGCACCGCAGAGGGAGGGATGCATTTTTACGTCAGTAACTCCTGGTCACACTGATCCCCCGATTCCTACTCACCCCTAATACCCTTTTTGTTCCCAGAACTACCTTTCCTTACTTTCCTAAAAATACCCTCCACACAGCATCCCTAAAGATGACATAGCATCTAAAGGGAATTATTTTTCTCAGGGTCTCCTGTGTGGAGCTAATGTAAAAAGGTTATTATTTTAATTCAACGTTACCACTTTGTTCATATTTTTACGTAACTAATTTTGACGTAATTAATTATTTTCATAATGTGAATTCGAAAGATCCTCCAGTGATGCCAGCGTATTGCGATTTATTGTTTATTCACTGTAAATATCGGTATCGGCTATAAATAGTAGAATCGTGCTCGATAAATCGATGTAAAATCGTCTATCGATCCGGTATTGTAAAGTTATCGATATCTCTGCGCTTGACCCCAGGAAAAGTGGAGTGATTTCATGTCATAGAATCACATATATTTTTAATAACAGATTTGCTGGCATGCACTTCTTTAATCATTTATTATGGTATTCTGTCGAGCTTTGATATAAGGTTAACAAAATCATTGTGGCGGTAGAATAAAAACATTCTTTTAAAAGAGCATCAAGCAGCTTTGTACGATGTATTTATTTTAACTTTTAATGAAACAAAAATAATCACAGGAATCTGTCTTCTACAGCACAATGTGAGCCAAATTGAAGCATTTTTGAAGTGAAAATTCTTTAGCACCGCTTTGATTTAAAACTCAATGAAACGGAAATGACATTAAAAAGAGACTAGCACGTACATCCATAGGATTTAGCCTGCAAGAGAATGAGATAGGATAAAACCTACAAACAGTACCTATGATTTTGAGATCACGTTTCAAGGCTCCCATTGGTTGAGATTGTGTGGGTGAAGTTTCACTTCTACCGCTTGTGAAATGCACTCGATTTTTGTTTTTCAATTAGGAGAAGTTTATGAAATTATTTGCATATTAACATTGATTTACGAGTGAAGAAGTGTCTCCTCATATTAACCATTTGTTCTATGATTATAAGTGAGGTGACTAATATAATTATTTTGTTAGTTTTATTTATAACATTTTCTATTTATTACTCGAATTTATTTCAGAAATATAAATACCTACGTCAAACATTAAACATGTCCATAAATCAGGGTCATTCATAATCGGATGAGTTATTATTTTATCGTGTTGCGTTTTCATACAATAATTTTATGACAATAAATATTAATTCCGTCGTTGTTTCTACTGGTTTATTGCCGAGTTCCATTTTTTTTACATGAGCTCCACACAGGAGGCCCTGAGGAAAATAATTTCCCTCAAGGCCTATGTCATCTTTGGGAATGCTGTGTGGAGGGTTTTTTAAGGACAGGAAGGAGAGGAGAGTTCTGGGAAGGAAAGGGGTTTAAGGGGTGGGTAGGAATCTGGGGTTCAGTGTGTCCTGTCATCCGCCTCCAAGACCTAGACAAACCTCACCCCATGAACCCGGCCACCCCTGCTAAATCACCAAACGTAGCGAAACACAAGGGGTGACCTATGGCAGAGGTGTTGGTTATCCAATAAAGGTTCCCGGGGCGGCGGTACCCATTCTCGCCTCCCAAATTGTTTAAAAATAGCAATACTTCCTGCATGTGATTCGGAAATTTGAACCACACATGAAGCACAAACTAAAAGATAACTTAATGACTTATTAATAATATTTAGCAAGAACATTTACGTTTTTTTTTTTAAATTTATACGTGGCTCCAGAAGGCTCATCATTAGGACAGTGAAATAAATAATAAAACCGACCGCTAAATAATAAAATAAAATAAACCCGGTGAAATAATGTTGAAGCAGTGTTCCAGACCATTAGCGTTATAAAGTTGGAAAGAAAAACCTCCACGGCGAATAGTATTGGGCAACTAACTGCCTGAAAATACCCACCCTGACTGCGAGCTGCCCCCTGCGCGGGCCATGCGGGAATCGGGCAAAAAGTTTCGCCAAAGAAAAACCCGCTGTACGCAAAATTCCCGGACTAAGAAAAAAGGGAGTTCACTCCTTCTAAGCGTTCCTGGCGAGCTGAGGGTTTGAGCGGGGGAGGCGATAATGAGATCAGACTGAGAGGGAACGACCATGGAAGCGTGGGGTGGCGGGGGTGGTAAGGGGTGAATCCGGGGGGAGGCAATACGCCTGTTAATTTACCCGAACCAGGTAGGTCGTGCTTAGGGAAAACTCGTTATCTATTGCCATCCAGGTGATAAATTCGCTTTGGTTTTGAAAAAAGACAATGCCGTTACGTGGAAGGAGTGTTGATTGAAAAGAGTCGGAGTGAGTTCTATTGAATTAATTACATAAGCATATATACACATGAATACGCGGTATCCGGAAACTTGTAGTACAAGCGGGATACTGGTAAGTCTATTTCAAATTCAGATTAAATTTTGTTGAATATTGTTAATTCTAAAATTTTAAATATGAGATTGACAAATATGACGATTTGACAGAAGGTGGCAAAAGCGAAATTAGCTAACGCGCACGTCCCGGTCAGACGAGAGGTCTGGGTTCAAGTCCCAAGTGCGACCATTGTCTTTTTCTATTTTTCTGTGTCGTTTAGATTAAAAGTGTTATCTTCTTCATCAACGATAAATATATCCGGGTTATCGCATCCCACGACTTTGTCAAAACTAAAAGATTACACAGGTGGCATTTCAAAGGTATCACTTTTTTTATATGAAATACCGCACAAGAGTCCAAACTGCTCCCGTCTGGTTCCAGTGAGACTAGGGCATCCCCAATTGGGGTATGTTGTGAGGCTGAAGGTAGTGGGGAGGGGAAGGATATAGGGAAGAGAAAGGTGGGAAAGTACCTGGCTGTTCAGATCTGGTCACTAAACACGGCTAAAGCCATTTCAAGCAAAGTTTCAATTCTGATTGGTGGTTTTACAGCAGGGCATCACTTATACTTATACAATAAATAATCAATAAAATACAATCGTATTTTAACGAAAACGGGCACTTGTATTACTGTCTAAACTACTCTAAATGTTCTGATCAAAAAGATGTCTTTCATATTTATTTCAAAATTATTTGATACTCACCTTAAGATTCGCTTTTATCATGCAATCGTTTTGTAAATCTTTTTTTTTTCATTATGTTATTTTTTACTTATTTATTTATAAACCATAAAGATATATTTTTTTAAATTTTCTTTATTGTTGAAAATGGTATGAACGAGTGACAAAATGAATGATAACATTTTGTTTGACCCTTGACACTTTGTTGTTAATTCATTTGTTATTTTTTCTACAAATTTTCTACATTTATCATTCTTATTTTTTAAATTTTAATATTTTGCTTTTATTTAACTGTTTGGTAATGATCAATATTTTTGTGTATTATAAAAATTGATAATAAATTGTGAAATTATTAACCCCGATACAGGCGAACCCTAGTGGGCTTAATAATTACATGCTAAAAATGAATTAAAATTGTGAAGAAGCAATAAATAAATAAATTAATTAATGATTTATTACGTTGATGGGAATAACCTTCAAAAGTAATAAAAAGAGAGTTTTTCTAATAAAAAAATAAAACCATAATTATTAACTTCAACTATGATCATCTACCTGTATAAAATTTCTTAAAAAAATAAAGGTTTCATAATGGAAGTGAAAGCAGTGATACGTTATATGATTAATTACCTAATTATACTTCTAGAACCAACCTCCGAAGTTTCGCATAAAGCTCATGTTTCCTAACACTTTAATATGTATTATAACTGTGGCGTTTCAGAGGCATTTCTAACCCGGGAAGTAATTCCGTGTTAAGCAAATGTGATATTATGTTTTCCTCGAGCGTCAAATGATTAAGAATTCTTCGCCAAGAATAAATATTAAATATTCTGTGCGAAGGCTGGAGGCTGGAGGCTGGAGGGAAGGGTTGGAAAAAAGGCGGAAGTTACTCAAAGATAATAATTTATTCTTCGCTGTATAACGTGAAAAGGCAATACTTAACTGTGTGCGTTTCATCCCAAGCTAACTATATTTGTTATAAGACCAGGTGTTTACCTAATTCCGCGTTGAATACGTAAAGCTGGCTCTTCATAAGAGAATGGATATGATAATGGAGCTTAATATAATTCCAAAGGTTTACATTAAGTATTAAGTTTGCTTGCGTCGATTGTGCTTGGGCTAAATGTGGTATTAATGGCTATTGTTGACAAATTTCCCATGGAATTGATTCTACTCCTTATAAAAGCTAGATTTAATTTCTGCTTTATTCACAGCCCGAAAACTGGCTCAAAAAAACTTTGTAGATGAATAAATTATTTCACTATGAACAGTTTAAAAAAAATTATCTAGTTTAAAAATGACAGAAATGTGTTCAATTTAACCCTGTACTGCAGAGGTGGGGAACTTTTGGCATTGTGGGTCATTTGGATGATTGTGATAGAAATTCGTGACCTCATTTTATAACACATGCGAAAAGTGTTCTTCCAATAAAAAAATCATGCACACAAATTCTGCTAGAAATTTATAACTGCTCGTGGAAATCAAAAATGGTAGCTCTAGAATTGCGCCAGTAGAGAATTTCGCGTTCCATATTTTTACATCGTGTTTAGAACACGAGGCAGGTTTTAACCTAAGGATGATTCTATGTAAGAGTCCATCAGCTTAAATAATAGTTACATACGGACACAGTCCATTTGTCAGCATTTTGCAGTATATGGTGTGCAACTCAAATGTAAAACTTCACTCGGTGCATGATAATGGCTTTCTTTGAAAAATCTGAAACTTATTATTTAATTAATCGTTATATTTTGAACACAAAAGGTTTGAATTAAATCTGTTTACGATAAATTAAAACTACACTCAGAACACGAAAATGGTTTTTATTTGATTCTGGCAGCACATACATAGCTACAACCAGAATTTAATAACTGCACTTCTAATAAGAGAATTGTTTCCTTCAAAATGTGTCAGCAGCTAAATCCACAATTTGATCGTTACATTCTGAACACAAAAATTGGATATTGGTTTGAAGCAAAAATCTTAACTCCACTCGAAACATTAGAACGGTTTTCTTCGAAATGCGTCTGCAGATAATCCGCTACTGGAATTTTTACAGATCATTTGGAATATGAAACTGGTTTTAACTTTATAGTGAATCTGCATGCGGGTCCCCAGCTTTAATTGATTCTTCACCCAAAACACGAAAATGGTTTTCTCCGATTTTCGCTCTAGAAATACATGGATGGTTTCCGTTTGAATTGCGACAGTAGACGAATCCGCAACAAAAATTTGTATTATGGACACAAGAGTGATTTTTACTTAGGAATGGATCTCTGTAGGGGTCCACCAGCTTAAATTGTATTGTACTCAGAACTGTGAATGGTTTTCCTACTTTTTAGAGCGAATTTATTGACAGCAAAAATTTAAAAAAAATTTAATGTTTGTTTAAATATTTACAATAATTTACATGGAATAATTTTTTTAACTAACTATTTTTGATGGAAGAAGTGTAGCAACGTAAAAAGAAAGCACATACTTTTGTTTTCTTTTTTAATAGAATTGTCATCAATACTGAGATATTTTTTCGATATTAATTTCCCTATCGTATAAAATTAAGCAATTAAAAAAAAACTAAAAAAGGATGTTGGATCACGTTTGTATTTGTGCCTAAAATTGTAGCTGAAAAATTACACTTAGAAAACCGTTCTCGCTTTCGGAGTGTAATTTTTGTTTCAGCAGGCCGCATCAAAAGTGCTCGCGGGCCACACCAAAAAGCTTCGCGGGCCGCAGGTTCCCCACCCCTGCTTTACTGCATGTGTTATTTGTCGTAGAAAATAAGTTGGGCTGTACTAATATATTAAAATTAAGGAAAATAGTTTAAACGATATATTTTTCCATGAATAACGTTTATTTTGAGAAAAAACGTTTTTATATCATAATAATATTTAGAGAGTCAAATAACATTTATATTTGAAACAATAAATGTACCTTTTACTTCGTGAAATAGTGTAATTACGGCCTAAAAAGTCCATAAAACCATACTTCTTGATACAATATTAAACATCATAATGCACGTTATACATTCAATGTTAATTAAATAATCATTTTGACATAAGTCACCTATTGGAATTATTTGGCTCACACAGGTGTCAGGATGAATAAGAAATAATTAAAAATGTTAAAATAAAATAAAATTCAGATCTAGAACCTACACTAAGCGGTAGAAGATTAAATAAATTAACGTAAACCTCTCGATGATATTAATGTTCAAACAATTTAATCACCAAGAATATGTGATTTTTAGAGCTACTTTTTATTTTTTATGTTTATACCACTCAAGTCCCAACTACTCCCTTCTGGAGCCAGTGAGACTATGGCATCTCCAAGTGAAGTATGTAGTGAGGTTGAAGGTAGTGGGGAGAGGAAGATTATGGGGAGATACCTGGCTGTTCAGATCTGATCACCAATCACGGCTAAAGCCATTTCAAGCAACGTTTCAATTCTGAATGATGGTCTTACCATCTATGGCGATACTAAGAGTGTCATCCACTCTAAACGTGCCACAAATACACTATATATAACTTTTAATTTGTTGATTGTGAAATTACACAAATAAATCAAACAAATTGGGATGTGAACCTTCGACCTTTGGATTGTTGGTCGAGAGCCCCATCACGGAGGTCGTCACTTATATCGATAAAAAACATATAGTGTAATAATGAATACCTACCCATTTACTTTAAATAAACGAAATTTCATGATATTTCAATGATATTTTGATATTTAAAGAAATATTCATGTATAAATACGCAGATTAAAAAAAGAAATACCAAGATACTTATTTGTTTACCTGACACATAACTTAAAATCGAAAACTTTCGTGTTTATTCTCGTAACATGTGGCATTATGATTACTGGTTTATTAGGTTTTGCGAAAATTACAAGATGACTCGAAAGTTAGTAAATAACTTTTTGTTTGATTGCCTGAAGCCACAGAAGAAATACTCGGCAAACTTTCACCTTCTGAGTGCACATACAATATCTACATTTTAAGGCACCACAAAAGCTCCATACGGTTTCAGTTAAACGACTTTACATCTCGCGAGAAATGTCAACACAATGAAACTTTCTGCTACGCCTTGCGGGGAACGAGGGTGAGGGAAATATAGTTGAAGAAGAGCTTCGGGGATCAACTTTGTCACAAGTCAAAAGTTTAAGTGGATTATTAATTGACAGCTGCGGGGAGAAGCGCTTCCGCGTATGGCGTATTCTTTCCGCCCGTTTTGTTAAATACTCACAAATTGAAGTGGAAATCGGATATTGCTGGAGGGATGGTAACTCAGGAGGCTTCTCAGTGCATTTAAAACACCTTATTTAGAAAACACGTTGTAAGTCATATAAATAACCTCATCACAATGTATTGATTATGATTATGACAATATGGTACCTCTCACTTGGATGTTACGTATTGGATCGGGAGAGATAAGTTAGAGAACATCTAATCCTTTAATCCAATCTTGAAGATGCCGTTATTGTTCTGGAACTCAAGACAATATTACTTGTTGGATTAGCAATTCCAATAATAATTATCTCTGATATGCATACGCTTAATTAGATAAATAATTCGAGCAGAAAATAATAAATTTGATCAGAAGCTAGTACCCACTTTGTTCCTCTTATTGCCTATCTACTTAACTCTAATTGGGGATGACATTGTCCCGCTGGTTTTAGAAATTTCATAAGGCACCAATATCATAAGATAAACTAGTTGGTTATAAATAATGATTCATAAATTAAAACACGAAGGAGAAAAATTATCTTAAGGCATTATTGTAAGATTTATCTCCCAAACTTAAAACAAGAAGTCAAAAGCACTTGCATTTCCTTAATATTTTTTTTGTAACTCGTTGAGACTAGCGTAGAGATTTGTGGAAAAAACGATCACATTAAAGTTACTCGAGAACTCGTTGAGATCTTTAGAGGTAGTATAAAGCCTGTCATCTTGTTTGTCTATTTCCATGAAGCTTCCAAACTCAACATTCCCAGTAAAAGGAATATTGATCAAACCACCTCCCCAGCGGAGTACCTAATGTACAAAGTGTAGCACTAAACTGAGAAATGCATTTCTAAATGAAGAAATAATGTTTTCACGGATGGATTGGAAGAAAGAAATGCATAAATAATACTGCTAATTATTAAAATTAATTACGCCTTCTTTATGCTCATTTTTAAAATTTTTATTTTAATTATTTATTTAAACGCCCGTAGGGCTGTTACATTTAGTGTAGTACATGTTTTTGAGTACAGGGAATTACATAAAATATAAGAAACGAAATATGGGTTACTTATCATATTATAAGAGTTGACACAAAGTAGGTAACATAGAATGTAAGTTAATAGAAATAGAAATAGTTTATGAATTTGATGAATAACTATAATATGTGTAATGCTCTTGATTAGCATTCCAAAGGTCGCGGGATTGAATACTGGCGTGGCAAATAAATTTTATTTGATTAATTTGTATTATTTTACAATTTATTCATTTAAAATAATATTTACTATATTTGCAGCACGTTCCAGAGTGGAAGGTACTCTCAGTATCGCCCTGGTGTAAGACCACCATTCAGAATTGAAAAATTGCTTGAAATGGCTTTGGCCGTGTTTGGTGACCAGATCTGAATAGCCAGGTACTTCCCACCTTCCTCTTCCCCATCTCCTTCCCCTCCCTACTACCTACAGCCTCACAACATACCCCAATTGGAGATGCCATGGTCTTATTGGCTCCAGACGGGAGCAGTTGGAACTCTTGTGCGGTATTCATAAAAAAAAAAATTATGTGAGTTAGTTATTATAAAATAAATACGAAAAAATTGTTTTTAATTTTGTTTGTAATTATCAAACTTTATTATGCAAATATATGTAGTAGATGTTTTGCGGATCATTGCTTCAATAATATTTCGATAAAAGGTGAAATTGCTTGATATTTATAGTTTTATTATAAAAGTTCTAATGTGCTGATTTTAAGTTTAGAAACCGATTGGTAACGATAGACGTCCATAGAATTATATTTATTTCCGAGTGTATGAAGCCTTTGAATTAGAGAGTTTACGAAATAGTTGTTAGCAGATTTGGCAGCAAAATATAGCGCGTTTAACCAGGTAAAGCATGTAGGTATATGCAAATTAATTAGGCATGTTAAATTGAGGGCGTCCAGTCTTCCATTTAATATATTGAAAAGCCAAACTAAGTCATTTACGGTGCGCATTGAAGTTAAATCGCTCATGTTTAGTAATTCCATTAGACATGTATAATTAAGTTCTTCGATTGGTACTCCAAGTTTATAATTAATAAATCTTGGAAAGTTATGTCGTACTCTCTAGATTTTTTTCTGGTGAGTCTTATAAAAGCCTTATATATTTGCCCAGCCCATCATGGAGTACTAATATTATAACCCCAGGTATGGTATGGTAGCGAGGCATGGAACTGGCACTAAGCTGAATGCTGTAGAACTGAGGCGTTTGTGCCGTAAAATCGTGTTTGACCATGTTATAAATGTGAAGGTCCGAAAATAATAAGCAAGCGACATAAAAAATATGAGGAGATGGCCGTTTATCGTTAGTACGTGTGGATCGGATGAATTAAAAAGGAATGCTAGGAGGTTATGAAAAAGAATAATAGTTGAATTCCATGTAAGACATGACACAATAAAATGACTCACATGTAGTTATTTAAATTAAAATAAAGTGAAATAATATGTAAGTATATCATTGAAGAAGAAGATAACACTTACAATCTAAATGAAAATATGAACGAGAACAAGACACAGAAAAATAGAAAAAGACAATGGTCGCAATTGGGACTCGAACCCAGACCTCTCGTCTAACCGGGACGTGCGCGTTATCCAATTTCGCTATTGCCACCTTCTGTCAAACCGTCATATTTGTCAATCTCATATTTCAAATATTTAGAATCAACAATATAATCTTCAACTAGTTCTTTTTTCATATTTTAATATATTATTATTTTCCATACTATTATTTTTTCCATATTTTCCATATTGCACGTCCCAGTTAGACGAAAGGTCTGGGTTCGAGTCCCAGTTGCGACCATTGTCTTTTTCTATTTTTCTGTGTCTTGTTCACTTTCATATTTTCATTTAGATTATAAGTGTTATCTTTTTCTTCAGTGATGTATTACGTTGATGGGAATAACCTTCAAAAGTTATAAAAAGAGAGTTTTTCTTATAAAAAATTTAATATGTAAGTACCTATAATATTTCTAGTAACTTTTTAAATACAAAAAATATACATAATGTAGGTAAAATTGAGTCGTGTCATGCAAAAAAAAACCAACAGTGAAGAAGAAGAAGTGTGGCGATCTTCGATTAATAGAGGCTCGATGGTGGCGATCCAACATCTGTGTCAAAATATATGATGGTTAGTTAGTATGGGTCAGATGTTTCGCAGAATTTGAACAATTCTTCAAATTTCAAAGCTAATTTTCAAGTTCTGTTAACATTTCCGTTCCGTGAAACAACTGGCCCGCGATGAAATAATAACAGAACTTGAATAAAACTTTCACGGAACTTCAAAATCAACTTTGATATCTGATGAATTATTAAATAAATTGAAACTGCTAGCCTTAATTAGGCAATTTAATGATTTATATTTTCTTTATGCTAACTATTATTTCCGTCTAGTATAATAACTATAACGAAAAACTGTAAGAACTAAGTGATACATTTATTTTGAGGCTTTTATGTTAAAATTGTGTTCAAATAAAACGATGATCACTTCTTGTTATTTTTTGTTCATTTACATTTTTTCATTACAAAAAAACCATTGGTTTCGAAACATATTGACAATTTTGAATAAATAAGGGGCATACACAAAGTGATTTTTTTTTCGTTTAAAACTATAAACTTTTAAGTGAACTGTTTAAATTGATTGACAAGCCAATAATTGTTGTTTGTTTAGCTAGTCGAATTTTATCAGGTCAATCCCGTTGTATACACAAAACCCCGTGACGAAATTCAGCATGAGCTCTGCCAATAACTCAAAAGGTTATTTCACTTTCAAGTCGGGGGATTTTAGAGTTATTAGCGCCAGTGGACTCATAAGTCAACTCCAATGGATTGAACGGTCGATTAACGGAATTGGAAAATGGATGATATTTAAAGGACTCCGTAAAGTCGGGTCTCCTCCGTCAGAAAATACAAACATTTGCTTACACATTATTATAAAAATTGGCAATGGGGGCGTGGCCTTACTGCATTAAAAATGTGTAAGACCACGATCCCATTGTCAATGTCTATAGTAATGTGTAAGCAAATGTGTATGCTAGTGTTTGTGTTTTCGGTCGTAGGAGACTCGTAGCTCAGTGTGCTGATTATATTGATTGAAAATATCACGCACACTGATATTGGCAGACGCATCAAATTAGCTATTTTATAAATACGATTCCGTTTGCTTCACTAAAAGATTCTAACAATATTTTTGAAATTAACTAAACAGTTGATCCCCCGACAGTTGGCCCCCCGAATATGATTATTAAAAAATTATAATTTTTTGTGCATTATTTACCAACTTCAAAACTAAAATCGACTCTAAATACCTAATAATACCTAATAATGAGTTGTCATGGATACAAAAGAGTTTTTTTCCATTTGAATGAAAACATGTTCTTTAATTTTGTTATTCGGCGGTACAACCTCTCTGCACACCCCTTCGGGGACTATAGTTATATTTTGTGTAAACAGGTACGCCGTAGTTTCTCTAAAAAAACTGCATTATGTATTTAAGTATGCCGGAGGCCAAATGTCGGGGGATCAACTGTCATGGAACTACTTTGGAACAGTTATCTGTTTCCGGTAAAATTAATAGTAGTCATACAACGTTTAAACAGAATGTCACCAGAAACCAGAAATTTATTTTGGTTTGACCGTTTTAAAAAACGTGGAGATACGAAAGCAATGCAAAGACCGATGTATAATAATGAAAAGATTGATGTAAACGTAATGGATACGATTAAGAAAGTGTAGCTTATATAGCATATTATATAGTAGATCGGATGAACGAAAAGAGGTGTAAGAAGATATGAGATGTATTATATGACCCGAAAGTCAGTGGCAGAAGAAGTCGGAGATGCCCGAAAAAGACATTATGCACGATCAAATAAATTACACTTCAGTCACTTTCCAGAATCAGTACAACGAGAGCGTAAGCATGAGTAGATATATAACAATTATGTGGTATCCTAGATAATGGAAGTATGGATTTTTAAGTAAATAATTATGTAGGCAAATCTCATTTTTCTCCAGCAAACATTTTTTAGAAAGTTCATTGATTTTCTTGATTGAAAATATCTTCAGTATAAATAATAAATTAATTTCGAGAAGCAATTTGATCATCAGCCGAGGCCAGCGGCGAGTTCCGGTCTGCGGATGATGGAGTTTTCAGTCATCCGTCGATGGAAGTCAAAGCGGAATCTACAGGCTCTTTTAAAATTACCACTCTAAAGGCATTAATTGGGGTGATATTTCATCGCTGGCAGGGAAATACATTTCCTAAGGGGTGGTAATTTAGAACGGCTGCCGTGGTTACCACCAGGTGTACGACCACCTCCCCCCTACTCCTCTCCTAAATGGGTATAAAGAGTTAAAAAACAGATAAAAAACATCACAAACAAAAAAGTGTATTGATGTTATCCCTTTTCTTTACTTAACTGTTTTCTTGATTTATGCCCTGAAAGATAATGGATTCGAAATACTTGAGATGGGAATTCCTTATCTTGCGGTTTATTCGTTTTATGGAGGAAAATAAAGGTTTTTAATTGGTCTTGGAATTATTTTAATGGCTTTTTATTCGGATAATGTTCTTTAAGGTTCCAATTTGATAAAGACGGTTCTTCTATGAACTTCTATGAATCTTGAATTACCGAAATTTAATGGATTTTAAAAAAAAAAAATTCTTTCGTTTTCAGTAAACATTTTCATTTTTCCGTGAGTTAAATGGTCATGCCGCTTTTCTTTCGTTTACGCTTTACTTAGTCCCATTGGCAGGTATCAGCTCATTTAAAATAAATAATGTACCACATTTCCACAACCCACGTCTATTGAACGTACACTTTTTTAGATGCTAAAAGGAATATTTAAAATATTTTTCGATATTCTGAATTAATAAAATGGTGCGAAAAGGATGTAGGTTTGAGGGCCGGTTAAACCAGGCGACTTAGCATCAACCGAAACAGATTGAAGATGATCAAAGGAGGTTTTTTTATATGGTTTTTAGAGGATGGACTTCTCCGAATCTACGCGAAGTGCGAATTGATTTTTTTCAACGACTGCCCAAATTATTTTCGGTGTTTTGTCGATGGCAATGGTTGCGTAATTTTGGATAAAGTCTTTACAGATGTATAACTTTAACCAACATTATGGACCAGATGACTTTCATCTTGCTATGGGAAAGGCTTTTAAGACAAGTTTGGATTATATACCTCCAACTGATTTATGGACGAGAGCATTTTTTTTAGTTTTTTTTTACAAGAGCTCCACACAGGAGGCCCTGAGGAAAACAATTTCCCTCAGGACCTATGTCATCTTTGGGGATGCTGTGTGGAGGGTTTTTTTAAGGAAAGGAAGGGGATGAGAATTCTGGGAAGGAAAAGAGTTTAAGGGGTGGATAGGAATCTGGGGTTCAGTGTGTCCTGGTCATCCGCCTAGACAAACCTCACCCCATGAATCCGAGCACCTCTGCTAAATCACCAAACGTATCGAACCACTTGGGGTGACCTATGGCGGAGGTGTTGGTTATCCAATAAAGGTTCCCGGGGCGGCGATACCCATTCTCGCCTCCCAAATTGATCATTGATCCTATGCCTAAATTATTTTTTCCCTCTTTAAAAAATAGAAAAATCGAGTTGACTATTTTTTAGTTGTGATTACTCCTTTAAAGATAGATGGCAGAAAAATAGCACAGCAAAACCAGTCAGGATATTTTGGGAAATGCAGTATAAAGTGGGGTTAAATATTATGCTTTTAATATTATTTAATTCTATTTTAACTAGCAGACCCGGACACACCTTGCTGTGGCTAACGAAACACAATGCCATTAACCAACATTTATAACCAACGCCATCTGTTAATGTGCATAAATGTCAAATTCACACCGTCCGCTTGCCAGCTCGATGCCCTTTATTTATATATTTCAACCAATTTACACAAAACCATGACAAATTTTATACCTAAAAACCTTTCTCATGAATCACTATCTATTGGTGAAAACCGCAAGAAAATCCGTTGCCTAGTTTAAAAGATCTAAGCGTACAGATAGCGGAAGCGACTTTATTTTATACTATGTAGGTAAAGACGTAGGTATGTTTTCACGAAGTCTTTGTCAACTGGTCGCAAGGTAGATTATTTTCAAATAAGTAGAAAGAGAAATACATTAATCAGAAACGTTTCAACAATAAAACACAAGCCATATCACCAACATAGTTTTATCTATGTCTCCAGGTCCGTTAATCATGTTTGATATATAGATCAACGCGACGGGAATTGCAATGATTTTTGCTTTGAATGATTTGAACGGAGCGCGGATTATAGGATTGGAACATTATTTCACGACTGCATGAATGAATTACGGAAAATATTTTGCACTTCTCTAGACTAGAAGAAATAACATATCTGGCTAGGTTTGCTTTAAAATGCCAAATCGGATTGTTTGCCGGCCCACAATGGTTTCTACATACAAAAATGAGTTCTGGCATCATGAAATAATGCATTGCCGTTCATCCGATTGCGATGAAATTTTGGGGATTTTATGTGCGAATGCATGCGATAGTTTCTATATACAATTATATATTATAATTTTGGAGGCGGAAATGGGTACCGCGGCCCCGGGAAACTTTACTGGATAACCAACATCTTTGCCTTAGGTCACCCCGAGTGGTTCGCTACGTTTGGTGATTTAGCAGGGGTGCCCGGTTTCATGGGGTGAGGTTTGTCTATGTCTTGGAGGCGGATGACCAGGACACACTGAACCCCAGATTGCTAGCCACCTTCTTAACCCTTTTTCTTCCTAAAACTCTCCTCTCCTTTTTTTTCTTAAAAAAACCCTCCAAACAGCATCCCCAATGATGACATAGGCCCTGAGGGAAATTATTTTCCTAAGGGCCTCCTGTGTGGAGCTCATGTAAAAAAAAAACAATATATGTATATATTATAAATCAAGTTAGTGAGTGAGTGCGTAGGTAGGTGAGTGAGTGAGTGAGTGAGTGAGTGAGTGAGTGAGTGAGTGAGTGAGTGAGTGAGTGAGTGTGAGTGAGTGAGTGAGTGAGTGAGTGAGTGAGTGAGTGAGTGAGTGAGTGAGTGAGTGAGTGTGTGAGTGTGTGAGTGTGTGAGTGAGTGAGTGAGTGAGTGAGGGAATGAGTGAGTGGGTGAGTGACCTTATACCATGCGAGCGAAGCCGCGGGTAAAAGCTAGTGATAAATAAATTCGTACGATGTAAATGCATGTCCTAGTATCCAAAGCAATGCAAACATAAGTTTCTAGTAAAGTGGATACTTTATTGGATGATGATCCAGAAACAATGACGATCTTATATTATTTAAAAATCAAATATCATTTTTTTTCTATACAATGCAATTCGTGCCTACTTCATCATACTTTTGTACACTTTGAGGTTACAATGTTTTGTGTTTTCCGATTTTGTGTTCCCTTCCATCACGTTTTGCATTACCCGACCCATGCAGAATTTTGTGTTCCCTTCCATCACGTTTTGCATTACCCGACCCATGCAGAATTTTGTGTTCCCTTCCACCACGTTTTGCATTACCCGACCCATGCAGGAAACAAAATTCCAGAAACATGCAAACGCGAGCATTAAGGTTTGCTCTCAAATCTGCAAGTAACGTGATATCATAAAACACATGTATTATGAAAAAAGATTTTCCACGCGCATTAAAAATCTCGTTATACGACCATACTTACTTAGAATTTGCGAGGTACCTTTGTATGTTTTTTGGAAATTATTTTGTTTGTGTGCTCGTTTTAAAAAGCCAATAATTTTTCATCATTTTTGCGTTCTGTTTTCTAATTGCTTTCACATTACAAAGAACCATTGTTTTATTATTCATTTAAAGCAAATCAAATTAAATTTTCTAAGCGTAGCAAAATCCTGTGTTAATTTGAAAATTTTGAATTTAATCTGTTCATAAATTTATTTTTTCGATCCATTTCCAAATTTTTACAGTCTTAATTGTGCAGAAAAGATAATTTTTTCAAATGTGAAATAGTCATGTTTACCTGGACTTTAATTATTTTTCAATATTATGATGCCTACCTACCTGAATGTTTGAAAAACGAAATGTCATTGAGATAATGACGTTCCATTTGATAAATTGTACACCCTTATGTAACATATATATGGTTTATAATTCAGTAAGCAGAAATTTAAACACTTACAAATAGTATAATTTCAAAGGAAATTTTTGTTTTGGCTTATTAAATAAGAGAAAATTAGAAACATACTTATTCGTTACGCAAGGCTTACTGTTACCAAAACTACGGCGGATGTTAGTATAATATTTTTCCAGTATTTTTGTTTTATTATTGTGACAGCTTTTTTGGTGATCAAGGCCATTAGCAAACTGTATTTGTTCCATGTTGAGATGTGTGTGATTTTATTTACACTAACCCTATTTTTATGCTTACTGTGTTGTATTTTTACTGTGATTGGCTAATACTTTAGATAAATTCAGATTTATCAAGAAAATCACTTCCAGAACTTTATAATAAATTAATAAAATTTATTCTTCAAACTTTGTTGCGTCATTTTAAATTAAATGAACAAATAAAGTTGAAAAAACATCACAAAATAATTAATATTTTCAACATGTTTCGAAAACTAAATTTTCTTCGTCAGGATAAAATTAATATTAAAAATAACAAGAGACAAATAAGTATAGACGTATAAGAACTATAGACAAAATATTGAAGGGAGAGGTGATTAATTACATAAAAATTTTTAAAAACCAATGTAAAACATAAAAATTATTTTATAATGTGTAAAAATTGCATTTGCATAATAAAAACTGTTAAAACAACAAACAAAATAATAGGAAGTCTCAATAACAAAATAAATTGTAAATGTAAGTATTGATACGAAAATAAATTAAAGAGGTGGCTATTTTAAAAAAAAAAAACAACAAATGGTTATTAATAATATTTAACTGATTATTAACACTTCTTAAAATTTCTGTATTATCTTATTTTAAACCTGTGGTGTTTGTGTATTTTTTAAAAATTATGTTGTGGTCTTTTTACAAAGTTATTTATTTCCATTAATAAAATTTGATTTACAAATTAAAAAATAAATAAATTGAGTTCTATGAAATAACCAGAAAAACAATAAATGAGAATCATTATACAGTGTATTTCACAGTCCGACTGTCTCCATAATAGAAAGCGATAATGAAAAATAATACTTTTAAAAACCTTGCAACGTAATTTCAATCAGGTGTTACATAGATCGCAATTTATTTTTGTCAACAAATAAAGCAAAAACATCTTGTTGCTAGTTCAATAATATTATTCTAATAAACAAATAATAATGTTGTTGAAACATATTCACGATCGAAGTCAGGATGCAAATTTAACTCCAACGCAATTATTCGCCTTATTTCGCTGGGTTTTGACATAAGGTATTGATGGCTCTAAAAACCGTTGTAGAATTATAATTGGGTTGAATTATTCACTTAGTATGTGAATGAAATTTCAAACGGAATGGTTCTATGCTGAATTAGTCCCGCAGAGAACGACTTGCGAACGGTGAATGGCGAATGGCGAAAGGCGAATGGCGAATGGCTCACTACTTATTTATGTCTAGGAAACAGGAAATAGGAAAGCGGAAATTAGATTTGTCGGGTTGGTGCACACAAATGTATTGCGAATATACTTGAAGCTTCCGCACTGGTGTCGGTATGTTTATATCCTACTAACGATAAATTGGATTAAGGTACAGAAACCCGGGTTGATATCAGAAATCTGTTGGCAAATAAGAGTTTTTCGATATTATTGGAAACCAAATAATCCAGGTTCTTAATTGGAGTGTTGTAGTTTTGGACAGGAATATTAAATATTTATTTAGTGTTGGTAACGTAAACAGCCAGTAAAAATATTTTTAATTTTAAATCACGTTCTGAAAGTTTTAAAATAAATCTTACGATGGTATATCTACAAACAAGAGCCAACTAACAAGTAATATTTGTTCAATTTATTAGCATTAACTTATTGAAGCATATGCAACTCATTGTTATATGTATATTAATGAAAATTTAAAGAATGTTTTGAAAGAAATAAAGATGCAAAAAATAAAAAGGCAACACTAAAAACTGGGTCCCGAAATCATATTTTCTCGCCTTACCACGACTAGCATTTCTTCCAATTGAGCTGTCGCAGCATAACTTTAATAAAATTTGACAGATATCACTTTGTGGTTATATATTTATGATTTTAATGTAATAACTTTGTTTGGACACCATTTCATTGAGAACATAAGCCAATCGGATTCGGTCCAGCCTGAACCTTCCTTAGGATTTAACAATAAAACATGGTAAAATTTTAACGCAAGTACAGTGCATCGAAAAAATAGCAGAGGGAGATCCTCACCAGTTCGGTTCAGGCTGAACCCAAACCGGATTTTTTTTTTTTTTTTTTTACAGTTAATACCGCACAAGAGTCCCAACTGCTCCCGTCTGGAGCCAGTGAGACTATGGCATCCCCAATTGGGGTATGTTGTGAGGCTGAAGGTAGTGGGGAGGGGAAGGAGATAGGGAAGAGAAAGGTGGGGAAGTACCTGGCTATTCAGATCTGGTCACTAAACACGGCTAAGGCCATTTCAAGCAACGTTTCAATTCTGAATGGTGGTCTTACACCAGGGCGATACTGATAGTATCTTCCACTCTGGAACGTGCCGCAAATATACTATATATTATTTTAAATGAATAAATTGTGAAATAACACAAATCAATCAAATTAAATTTATTTGCGCACGCCGGGTTCGAACCCGCGACCTTCGGATTGTGAGTCAAGAGTCTTGCCTCGGGACCACGGAGGCCGTCATATTTATACATTATGTATTTATCCACTATAATAAATAATACAATAAAGTGACATCCAAACAAAATCTTTTCATATTATAATGTATTACCTTGCAATAGGTAGAGACGTCCCCAGTCTTAAAGTGTCTGGATTCGATTCCAAGTTGCAACCGCTACCTTTTATATTTACTGTGTCAATCTCTTCAATTATTGATATTATTTTTTATCTTTATTATTTAATTATAAATAATTGTGCTTTAAAACAATCTATTTATTGATCGTCTATAATTTTTGATACGTTTAAGCGTCATTTATTAAAACGAAAAATTTTCATAATCCAAAAAAAAAAAAATAAAACGACACTATTGTGGCCATAAAGTAAAATTTGCAATATTAGGCGGTTCTGTCATGCAAAGTAGAAAAAGAGGAGCAGTCAAACTGGCGGACAGTTGTCCGCATAGAAAACGCTGGCATAAGGCATTATGGAAAACAGTACATGTTTTCCAACGAAAGTTATTCAGTTCTGTTCACGCTCACTGTGTTGCCATACTCTTTTTAGCAAACAAAGGAGTAGGAACTTCTTCAAACTTAGGTATAAATCTTTAAATTAAATAATGCTTGAAAATGTTCGGAATAAAAACCCACATGGTACGTATGTAAGAGGGTTACGTTCTCGTCTCAAATAAGCTTTCAAATTTGGAGTGCCACTCAGAGAAGAAAATAAACACTTTTTGGCTTTTCGAGAAAGGTGTGTAATTAATTGTGTTAGTGCACGCCACGGAGGCCGACGTGTTTGAAATGCCGATGACACCATTATGATGGTTGCCGGGAATTTTCCAAGGGTAGAAAAAAAGAAAGGTTTTATATTTATGGCGTAATCCCCCCTCATATAAGGAGGCGTGTGACTTTTCCCATTATTATTACTTATTCCATTAAAATTATATACGTGGTACATGATTTTAAAATAATTTAATGGGAAACAAGTCGATTTCTCGGTTTTCGATAAATTTGGCTTTTAGTGAATTCAGGCGATGTTGTTTTATTTTATTTTTATTTATTTAGGAAAATCAACAGATTTTTTTACATATATAACAATAAAACATAAAATAAACACACAAAATCTAATAAGGTTTTCATGTAACTTTAAATTATACCGAAAACGAAGGGTTCTGTACCCGAAGTTTAAAAAGAATAAAAAAGATTTAAGGACACAAATATAAACTAATAACCTGCTTAATAAATTTTAAAACATAAAGTATTAAAAAATTTAACCTTAATGGCATCAAATTATTTAAATGGCATCTCTTTGAGTTCTTTCATTTAATGCGTTACGTTTGGCAGAAAGAAAAAGAAAGATAAAGAAACATATTAGGTCTCCAAATCTATGATAAATACATTTATATACGTTTTTAGCTCATTCATTTTAAACATACCTAATTCAAAGCACAGGGTTGAATTTGATAATTATTGACGCTGAAAAGATTTAAAAAGTAAATAATATCAAATACTCTCATTGCAAATCTTGAATATGTGCTAAAAAAGGTATCAAAAAACTAAAGTTTGATATCAAACTAAATAGAAACAACACAGAGCTCATTTTAAAATCTTTTGTTGCTCCATACTTATATTCCATGTGATATTTGGCCAATGAAAGAAAGTTGTACGAACTATAATTTATTCGACACAGAGCTATGACATGTACCTATATTAAGGAAAGGTAATATGCAAAAAAATAAACAAACAGCATTGAGAAGAGCCGAACTGGATTCAATTTAAAAAAAGACTGCTAATATTTAATATATTAATTACATAAAATTATGAATAACCAACGCCCAATTTGAGGATGAAATGGTTTTCAATTAAAATTTACGCAGCTATTATTAAACCAGATATGTGAATAGAATCTGTTTGCGTCATATGAGTAAAAACAGTTAAAGAATTGCTCACAGATTTCAAAGTAAAATAAATTATTAAATAAAAACAAAATGTCATGAATAAAAATTAAATGAAATGCCTTAATTAGTGTCATTTATTTTTGAATAATATTAAATACCACTATAAAATTACAGAGCCAGAAAGCACATAAATCAATATTTTGTACACACAGGTTTTTTTTCATTTATTGCTACTGAGCAATTCCGATGATATAAGTAACTTATTTTGGTATGGGAGTAATTAACAAAATATTAGTGGGCGGAAATGCAGTTTATATAGGTTATGATGGACTATGTTTCGTGTTTAGATTAAAAACTACAAACTGCATTTGTAAAAAATCTAAATATTTGTGAAACGGTTCTAAACATACTCGTAAATATAAAAGAGATGTTTCCAAAGTAAAGTCTTCCATGAATAGATTTGATGAAAATAAACTATGATAGCATAAATACTTATTACTTGCGAACTAATTTAAAAACGGTACACGGAAAATGTGACTCGTAGATCGCAGACAAGTAACTTAATTGTTATTCTAAGGTTGCCGGTACCAATACATGTAGATTACCAACACCATGCAGTTACTAATACTGCAGAGGGCAGACATGTGCCGATACGCAGTGCAGGGGCTTAAAGACTTCTTTGATTCGGCCGTTAATTTGAAGCAAGCGTGTGGAAAAAAATATACAAAATTGCCTTGACTTAAAAAAACGACTTGCGAATGTGCCAAGCCTTGTGATGTGATTCTTTCGCCTCGTACAAATGAAATCGAATAGTTAGAGAGCTTACTTTTTTGAACTAAAGATAATTGACGTCTCTGCCTTTAGAAAAACAAATTTAATGCGCTCGAAAGAGAAGACTACACACACGTTAGTTATGTCAACTTACAATACTGATGTAACACCTCTCTCTGACCGATGACTAAAATGAGATGTCATGTTGAACGCAGATTGAGGAATTTGAAAAGATGTGTTGTTTTTTTACTGTCTATTCCCAAAAAAGCTAATTTCGCTGTTATATCTGATATAGAAATGTGTTTTATATTTATAAAAATATTTTGTGTCATTTTATTCAGAATCGCTACAACTGTTAAAATATTTTGAAAGATTGTAAAAAATGTGAGTTTTAGGAATCCGGAGATATGGAAGATTTTTTAAGCAATGTAGACTATCGTTATATTATGTATAAGGCAGGGTTAATTGGGATAATAATCGTCGACGTATTAACTAGGCGCAGTACGGCGCGCGTGTCGAAGTGCGGAGTACATTCTCAAGGCTGAACGCGAGCTGGCGCTAGCAGACGAGCGGCCGGTCATATCCATTGTACGGATCCAACCTTAATGGTCGAAACTCAGCTCTGTCATTGGCGGAAGCAGAGCAAACTCACTACGGTCAATAGTGTTACAAAACAAGTGGTGCAGGTACCGTAATATTCCGATTTTCACAATTGTTCAGACCAGATTTTATTGAAATTGAAAGATAATATATTGTAAGGGCGTAAGTTTTTAATATAAAAGAGTTTGAAAAATTTAATAACCTAAGAATAGTCTAATCAAAATCTTAGCGAAGTACTTAGTCGTTTTTTGAAAATTTTACAAAATTGGAAAATTTTAAAAAATTGGATGAAAACCAAACCAAACGATTTTATTGATGAGGGTAAATGGAAATCAGAGCTCTGGTTAAATTCCTGAGAAGTAAACAAACAAATAAAAAAGAAGGACTCTAACGTTTCAACTACTATACAAGAGGATGCGTGTGTCATCTTTTGAGTTTATAGGCCTGTTTTTATTTTACGTTTTCATATTTTTAGTAGTTTTGACATGTTTCAGGAATGTTCAGTAACTATTTCTGAAAAGACTTCAAGATTTCAAGACTACCGCTTCCTTTTAATTTTTCCACTATACTCATCGGGGGTGTCTTTGATCTACTAGTAGGGATGTTGAGTAACGTCACTTAAAATGCTTATACCACATTCATGCATGGCACAAAAACAGAGATAACTTTTTGTTAAAATTTAATAATGTTGGAAGAAAGATTTTTTATCAGTTATTGTAATTTGGGTTTGATTAAACTTTTTCACTTCACAGACTTTAGGCAGTTAACGATTTGAAGATAGGCCGTCACAGATGCCTCCCGAAAATGAAAATATTAACGTGAAAAACCCCTTTTTTCACAGTTTAATCCTAAAATAATAACTTGTCTTTCACTCCATACTTTTAGGCAGCTTTTAACATTTATACAACTTTAAATAAATACATATACGTACAAAATCCTTCAGTTAATCCTTGTTACGTCATTACTTGCCCCGGGAGTAAATTCAAGTACGGCAGAGGACATCTCACAATTCATTCTGGGAGTTTGTCGGAATGAATTAGTATTAGAGGATTTTCCGCCTCGCCGCGTCCCATTATCGCTTCTTCACAATTTGGTTGGAGTAAGCTCATGTTGGGCGCCATTGTTATCCGGAGGGATGGATCCGCGGGAAGATTGCGTTTATCCATCCCATCCCCATGTTTTCTCATAGATTCTGGAAATGGACCGATCACTAGTGCTGGATGGTCCCCGCCCTAGAGGAAAAATATCTTCAAAGTTTAAGAAGTGCTCCCCAATTCAAAATAATGAAATTATAAACTTTTTAATGTCGTTCCACTCTGTGTTTTTTGACTCTCGCTTTAGTGAAATTATTTAAAGTTTTTCGAACTGTGTTTGAAGATGGATTACTTTTTTTTACCGATAAATCATAGAATGCAAATAAACATCAATTTTAGAAATAATTTTAGAAGCTACAATTCACATTGTCCCACACACTGCCTCATGGCAACTTGTCTGACAATTACAAGAATTATTGTCATATTCAAGTTTATTCACAAATGATTTGTCTTGTTTGTTGTCTAACGAACTACTCTTAATCACTTTGTTGCTGGAACTCCCGTAATAAATTAAGCCTGGGCCATTTTTTGTTTGCTTATGTTTTAAATCTTTCTTCGTCGTCACCGTTTGATGACAATAATTATTTTCAAATATTTTTCGGTAAATATTGCCAAGTGCTTGTATTCTTGCTGTTATCTGTACTTTTTAAATTTATTTTTTTACCTGGGTAGGTAGGTACCGGAAAAGACATTCACTCAGATATTCATATATATTATATGAATTGACACACTTTTATCAATTTAGAATACCTTTTTTATTTAAGGGGGAAATTTTTTCCAAACCATAATTTTAGCTTTTAATTTTCCAAATTCTCAATTTGGGAGGCGAGTAGGATAACCAATCCACGTACCGTAGGTCGCCCTAAGTGGTTTATTACGGTTTTATTTTTAATGTTCACTCCACACAGGAGGAAAATATTTTCCCCCAGGGCCTATGACATCTGGAAGGGCTTTTTGAGAAGAGAAAGGTCATGTTTGGTGACTTAAAGACATGGGGGTAGGGGTAGGTCTTGGCGGCGGATGCGTTTGCCCACCTACCGCACAGTAAGCCGGATCGGGAGGGACTCGTTAAGGGAGACCTCTAGCGTCTCTAGTCAACTCATCGCCTTATACTGCAGTGGGAGGGTTGAATTCATTCGCCTGTCACTCCTGAAAACATTGATCCGCAGATTCTTACCCATTCCTCATGTCTTTTTTCTTCTTAGAACGTCTCCTCTTTTCTTTCCCTTAAAATACCTCCACATAGCATCTCCAGAGATGAAATAGGTCTAGAGGTTTTTTTCTCAGGACCTCGGTGAGTGCTAATTTAAAAAAAAACTCCAAATTTTAAAACCACTCTAAAAACAGAACGCTAAAATACACACATTTGTTAATTACCTCACGCGCCGAAGACTGGAATTAAAATGAACAATTATTCGTTTGAGCAAACTTTTAATTAGGTAAAGTCATCAACCACTTAGGACTTAGACATTCACACTCTTCTCCCCCAGTTTACCTCAGACAGCCGCGGCAAACCGCCCGTAAATACGGATTACAATTCACGGGTGGCTAATGTATTACACGGCCCGAGTTTAAGTCTAACTGCCGATCCGGTAAACGAAACCACGTCTGGGCCGCTTAAGCCTTAAACCTTAAACCGGCACTATCGATTGTTTGCCGATGAAACGACGAAAACTATTTATGTGCTTTACGGAGTAAGTAGCTTATGCGACTCTATGAGAGCGTGAGAGTAAGATTTCATTCGACGCTCTGTGGAGACGCTGGCGTCGCGCGTTGTGCTCAAATCAAATTATTTGTAAAAGATAAAACGTCTTGTGCGAACGTGACTTGTTAAACTAATTGAAGAGTGGCTCTCACGTAACTTTTACAATAATGCTTTGGTCGTCCGACATCGGTAATTTCGAGATAATTTTGTACTTATCGAAGAGTTATTATTGGATTCGTAATGTTTCGTTAGGAAGATTGTTGCCAATTGCCGTGGTATGAAAGAAATTACATAGTCATCCGACTTTGAAAAAAATGTACTTTGTTACTATTTCATGGTAGCCTTACGACTCAAGATTTTAAGTTCGTTCAAGATGTACTTCTAGGTATTTTTAAGTATCACGTATTCAATATTTTTCTTTAATTTTTAATTTTTATCATATACCAGCGAGTTCCCGGTATGCGTTGCAATGCCACTTAAATGAAGAAATTGTTCCTCCCTGAGTGTCCTCTCCCAATTGTCCCCGTTCCTCTTCTGCCTCCCCATCTCCTAACACTTCCCCTTTTCCTCCAGCACGCGCTTCCTCCACCTTCCACGCCTTCCCGTTTTTGTTTTTTTTTTACATTAACTCCACACAGGAGGCCCTGAGGAAAATAATTTTCCTCAGTCATCTGTGTCATGTCATCTGGAATGCTGTATGGAGGCTCTTTTTGAGGAGAGGAAGAAGAAAACATTGGTCTTGAAGAGACCCATGTTGTAGGAAGAAGGAAACACAGAGGCCGGCAAATCGTTTCACAGCCAAGCTGTTGAACACAAGAACGAGTCGAAGAAGTGACCCGTTCTCATGTGACAAATGTCAACCGTGTATATATGTTGGACACGCGTTTGGCGTGTTTCCCGACTATGCACCGGTGCCGAAGGGATCAATGATGCTAGTTCCTCGGAGCATCTTCTATTAAAACCGGTAGAACAAGGATGGTCTTCACATCTGACGCCTGTGCTCTAAAGATGGCAATCCGTCTGTCAAGATGTGAGAATCTATCAAACGGGCCGCCTGTTTCTGCATGGAGTCGAGGGTATTTTTTATAGGTATTTTGGAGCTTCAGGCCAGAGGTGACTGCCAAATTTAACCATGGGGTGCACTTGTAATTTGTATAGGGTTTGCAGTTGTATACTATTAAATTATCTGCTGGCCCTGGACAGTACGCTCAGTTTTTGAGAGGCTAACTTAACTCTGGCTCGGATATGGATTCCCCATATCCGAGCTGGTCACTTAGAGTTACACTAAGCATACGCATAATTTTCTGACACCCGAGCTCACTATTATATGTATATCTCGGCGCACATCAAATTCCCAAAGTTTCATCGCAATCGGATGAGTGGTTTAGCAACGCACAAGGTACAAACAAATAAGCAGCAAACAAACATTAATTTTATATTTTAAATAAATAAAAAGGAAACACTTTGTTTTACGTCACTTTATTGATATTTTTTCCGTCTACCGGTTTCGGTACCTCCGTACCATCATCAGGACTGAATATAAAATACTGACAAATACAGGGAAATATACATATATATATACAAATTGTAAAAGAAAGAGACAGTAAATTAGAGTGGGACAGTGTGTCAGTTGTGGGAGGGTAGTGGGGGAGGAGCGAGCGGGATAACGGGAAACATACTTATAATAGGGCTGAAAGTTAAATTAAGTTGATTATTAATGATTTCAGCCTTTGCAATTTACCTACTCGTAGAAAATTTGCATGTATTGTTATTTCGTCTATTTTTTATTCTTATTTCAAAATTTGGAATACCTTGCATCGCCCTGTAAATTTTTTTGTTATAATAATGTTTAGATGTAAATTAAATTCATTATGTGGCATTTATATAATTAACTTTTTAGTTGAACTAACTTAAAGATGCAAACAATTATAAGTGTGAAATGACTCAATATGGGATTTTAAGTGAGGATTTTAATTGAGATAGAAATATACTGAAATAAAATACGATTCGTTAAAACAATATTACATTTATTTATACAGACTACAATGAGACATTCTCTTATTTATTCTATAGCAAGAGACTCTAAATTATTTATAAATCAGGGGTAAGAAATAGCGTAGAAGACGCCATTTTTATGGTTATAAAATTTATTCTATAGAACATGTCAATCATAACTATAAAGAGAGAATTCTAAAAAATTGTGGAAACATACTGCAGGGGTGCCGGTGCAGTGATTATATCTTAACACATTATTTATAATAATAGTAATTAGAAATAACAATAAGACAACAAATTAGAGAGACGTTTAGAATGAATACCGTTACTAAACTTGTGAAAACTGATATCTGTCAAAAAAGTCCAATATAGAGAGACGTTTAGAATGAATACCGTTACTAAACTTGTGAAAACTGATATCTGTCAAAAAAGTCCAATATTTTGTAAAGAATTATTAATACATAAAAATATTATGCAATCAACTTTATTGCTTTTTTTACAGTATTAATACTTATCAGTTCTTATTTTCAAGATCAATAATTTTATTCAAGAATATTCATCACACGTGCACAGATGCACCGATAACCGAAATTAGTATGTAATTAAACGTGTTTTCAGTTTTATAGAACTGATAAATTTAATTTAATTTTAATTCGTTCACCGATGACATTTCTACGCACGTGAGATTGCTTTTGGATTTTTTTTTTATGTTCACGCACATTAATAATATCTATAAAACACTAACTCCCTATTAAAAAATACGTTTTAAGTTTTACCAATCTAATATACAACCTTAATATAAAACCAAAATAAAAAGTATAAATAATACTCTACAATTAAAAAATAACAACAATTAACAAAACAAGTGTGAACTTTTATTAATAAAAACCATAATCTTGCACAAAAATACTTAATGATAATTAAAATACGATGATATTTCATGATCGTGTAATAAACTAATCATATTTTGAAAAAAAAAATTGAGTAAAATTTATATTAAAAAGGCTTAAATCATAATCTAAAAATTGAAAACAGCAAACAAATTGAATTATTAGTTGTTTATCTAATTTGTGCCCTAAACCAAAAAGGTAATTCTTCTCTTTACAAATTTGATGAAATTATTAAAAGCATTATTATGAGAATAATAAACAATATGAAGAAAAAAAGCTTGCAATCAAAATTTAAAAGTTACTCGTGTAAAAAATCCTAAGTATAACAAAGGCTGATAAAAGGAATTCAATAATTATTTTGGAACAAGTGGACTTAATAAACAATACTTTTTAGACAGTGATAATTTTGAGATATTAAATAAGAACCCCATTGGTAATTTAATTTTGGAAGGCAAGTTTGGGTACCGCCGCCCGCAGAACCATTAATTGGATGACAAACACCTCTGCCATAGGTTATCCCAAGTAGTTCGCAACGTTTGGTGACTTAGCAGGGGTGCCGGGGTTCGTGGGAGGAGATTTGTCTAGGGCTTTGTGGACGATGCACCTGCCCACCTGTTGGGTGGCGGGAGGGATCGAGAGAGACTAGTTGAGGGAGATCTTTTGACCTTTCTAGCCAGAACTTCTCGACCCATGTTTGATCCCAACGATCCCACGCCTTGCACCGCAGTTGGAGGATGGATTCATCACTCCTGGACACACTGACCCCCAAATTCCTACCCACCCCTCATACCTATTTCTTTCCCAGAATTTACCCTCCTTCGTTTCCTTAAATATCTGTCCCCCTTCATCATACCTCCACACAGCATCTCCTAAGATGATATAATATTAGTATGGATTTATTTATTAATAAACGCCTTTTTTCGGGGCTTTTACATTTATAGCATAGAAAAAACATTTTATTGTACATAACTGAACTGCCTCAATAACAATATTTTATATTTATTCAAAGATAAATTGAAGATGTCCACTGACTTGGTATAATTGTTTCCCTCCATTAATATTCTGGGCAAAGAGGAATACATATGGTAGTTAGTCCCAGAATTTCTGCACTGAATAAATCCTGACTTCTAGTATTACGAAGTGGAATTCGGAAGCTTATCAATTCAAGTAATACCGGACTATCAACTAAATCATTTAGAATTTTATATAAAAATACCAAGTCAGTGAAAATTCTTCTGTCTGACAATTTAAGCATATTTATATCGTTTAAAATTGTGTTGTAGTTTAACATATTTGCTGGAATACCCATTTTAAAATTTAGAAAACGTAAGAATTTGTTTTGTATTCTTTCAACAGCTTGTACGTGCATATTATAATGAGGATTCCAGACAGGAGAATTGTACTCAAGTTGGCTTCTAACATAAGCAAAATATAACAGTTTAATACACTTTATATTGTTAAAGTTTCTAGTTAGCCTAGTTATAAACCCCAACATTTTTAAGCCCTTATTACAGATTTCTGTTATATGGGAAATTATATTCCTCAGGACCTCCTGTATGAAACGAATGTAGAAAAAATGCCTGACGAATTGAAAACATGCAAGAGAAAATATTATTGATTTATTTAAAAACAAGAAATTATAAAAATAAATTTCTCAGGTTCCATATAATATTTTTATATTGTTGGTTTTTGGCAAACGTTTTTGAATGAACGTTAGCTTGTTGCTTATTACGTATTATGTAGGCATGTATTTACGTATAATTCTTTCATGAAACACGTCAATTTCTTACAAAAAAATAACTGCGCTTTTGAAATGGTAAAAATGTGTGTGTAGGCTTGTCAAAGTATGATTTTATCTGACTTCAATTTAAATTCGAACTATCACTATTGTTATTCCGGCAAATAATAAGCATCTCGAAAAGAGAATGTTTCTTTCTTCAAAATTCGCAAATAAAAAAAAGAGAATTTTTCTTCAAATGCAAAATTTCAGGAGCTTGAATACTCGCTTACTTTGGAAAATTAATAAATTTCCTCTCCCTCCTCCCGTAAATAAACCAGCATTGAGATCAGTTTCCATATCGTTGTAATATCGGATGAACTAACTCTCAGTCTGGGCGTATTCAAATAAAACGTCCAGAGTAGGTAAACCCTCCATTTTTTAACCCTTCCACGTTTTATTCATCCGAATCGTTTAATGAGTATTATAATATAGCTATGTAGGAAATTGTAACTGATATCAGTGTTTATCAAGTTTAAAACTAAAAATACCAGTAAAATGATGTAATGTAATGTAATGATAATGTCAGGTAATGATAATGTGATGTAATGTAATAACAATGTTATGTAATGATATTATATTATTTGATAGCTTTTTGGTGGTTTGAATTATTAATCAAACTTGTTGGTAGTCGTTTTAATTTATTAAAGAATTTCGGTTTATCCAAAATAGAGAAACATTTTAACAGCGCTTGAAATTTTCGGTACTTAAAAAATCTCATATTTAGGTACAGGTTATAACTAACATCACGCCGTTTTCCGTAGGGGTAGGCAGAAGGGAAGGACCGCCAAGTGACTCGGTCTTGGCATATACCACTTATTTCAGTCATATTCATACATCATCTCATAAAAACCCTTAAATGATTAGATCTGAATAATCGGGTACTTCCCGCTTTCCTGTTCCCTGTTCCTGTTAATTTTTCCTCGGCACTACTCTCATCCTCACGACATACTTCAATTGAGGGTGCTTTAGTCTAACTGGCTCCAGGCGGCTGGGAGCAGTTGGGACTCCTTATTCTGATTGTTTACACGACCCGACAAAAGTATTTGGTTCAATTTGATCGCGTCACGTTTTCTTCCTTTCTTCGTCAGTTCCATGCCTCACTGGCTCCAGGTGGGTGAGAGCAGTTGGGGCTCCTTATTCTGATTCTTTACACGAGCCGACTCAAGTATTTAGTTCATTTGATCACGTCACGTTTTCTTCCTTTCTTCGTCAGTTCCATGCCTCACTGGCTCCAGGTGGCTGAGAGCAGTTGGGACTCCTTATTCTGATTCTTAACACGACCCGACCCAAGTATTTGGTTTATTTAATCACGTCACGTTTTCTTCCTTTCTTCGTCAGTTCCATGCCTCACTACCATACACCAGGATTGGCGTTAGCATTAGCGTTATCATTGTGCCCTGCTTGTTTTGCGTCTTTAGACAATTGCATTATACTCTCCGTAATAATGTAAGAGCAATTTTATCCTCCTCTTTTCGTACGAATGAGAAATAAATAAAATGAATTGGAAAATATGTTTCACCGTCGAGTGCATATTAAAAGTTTGACGCAATTATTTCCACAGGAGTGAGAAAATTGCGTCCCGGAATGTATTAATTCTGTGTCCAAAGGCCGCCTTAGGAGCGACTTAGTGAGAAAGTGGTAAAATATGCTAATGGCTCCCAGAATACTTGTGTTTCCGTGTTCCTAATTAATTCAAAAACTTTTACCTCAAAACAACTGAATTACAGCCGTCGCGTCGTGGACCTCCAAGAACACTTTTGCTTGGAAAACCTTTACGCATGGTTAACAAAGGGCCTAAATTCTAATATCCCGCCTTAGATTAAATTTGAATAATATTCTAAAGTACTGACTAAATTAGGCCTGACAGTAAATATGCGGGATTTATTCGAAGTCCAAAAGAAGTCAGCTTTTGTCAATAGTTTGATGAGTATGCCAGTTCTAAATCTTTATTTTATGAGGGCTTATAATATTTGTAGGTATTTTGATTTTGCGCCAACTGAAACAAGGCTGAGAGTTTTTTGCTTTTTTTCAGGCTCATTATTTTAATTGTACAATTAGTTATTTTAATTGAAAGAAGATTTTTTTTGACCCTTACATGCAGTTCTTAAAAAAACATAGCATGTGAATATTATTCACGTGTGAATTTTTAATTTTCTACACAGTTGCTATTAACTGATCCGATTGGTAGCTTACTCTCAGTATCGCCCTGGTAAAATACCACAATTCAGAATCAAAGCGTAGCTTAAAATGATTTGAGCCGTGTTTGGTCACCAAATCTGAACACCAGATAAATCCTGACATTCCACTTCCCCATCTCCTTCCTTTCCCTGCTCTATTGCTAATAACTTATCCCAATTGGGAATGTCAGTATCCAGCTGGTTCTGGACAGTTGGGATTCTTGTTGAAAAAATTAATTGAAAGAAATTGCGTAAGAAATATATAAATTTTTTTTATTTTTGCGTTGAGAGGTTAAAAAGTACAAGAATGTGAAAACTTCTCGCCATCTTCTTTTGCTTATGATGTGGGGAGTTAAGCATCGTGCGTCGATGAAACAAATTCTTTCGTTTACGGGTTGAATCAAAATCTCCTAGATCATAAGGTAGGGATACTCATTCAAATCAGCCCCCTAAATTGTATGGGATCATACATAAATTATCATTTTACACTATTTTTTCCAGTTATTCTTATTTATTAAATTATTTCAAAATATATTAGTTATTAAAAAAAAAATTTTTTTTTTAGGTTCTCATACAAGTTAGTAGGCCGATTGGATTCAGTTTTCCGGCCTTGTGATTTAGCCTTTGATTGTTGATTGAAAATTATTTTAATCGTCATTTTCAAAATTAGAACTGATGTGTCAAGAATGTTATTACTATTACTATGACACATCATTAGGTAGGTACTTTATCACTTGTCATTTAAATATAAAACAATTTCATCGAACCAGAGTAACATGGTATTAAAATTATAAATAAAAAAGTTTTACAAAGAAAATTATTTTACATTCGGTATTTCAAAAGTGTATTCTCTAAACTTTTTATGGTTAATCTAACGAGTAGAAAGTCTGCGCTTTTTAACTAACATGCATTTGCCTTTTAACTAACATCAGCCGTACAAATTTTAATATCCCGTGATTTTCCACTGGTCTGCGCTGGTTTTGTACTAAAATGTTTATCCGATAGTAATCCCGTAATAGACCATCACGACTTCCTAACAAAAGCTGCCCTGTTCGATACGATGTAAGTTTTATGTTCGCTAAAGGAGCTTTCTGAAAAGCACACCGGTGAAAACATTCGCTCGGCGTTCTTTGTTTTGTCTGCGGCGGGCTCACAATCCAATATCAGGTATATTACCTCCAATGGGTGTTAATAATTCCGAACTTTACGGTCGGGATTACAAATATCTACAAAAATACAAGTTTTATATTTTCTACGTCTATTAGGTAAGATTGATTAACCTAACATTCCTACGTTAAAAACCATATAATAAAGAAGAACTCGAGAAATGCATCGTAAAATGTTTCGTAAGCGAAGCCGCACACCAGACATACATTTGTGTTACGATAACTGTGGCGCCACATTTGAAACGCGACACATTTAACGCCCCCCTGTATTGGCGCGCAAGCACGCACACCAAGGACACATTTGTAGCGGGTGCAGTTTGTGGCGAGACGGTGGCCGCGCCACATATATTGAAGATCGAACGCGTTCGTTTTATGTGGCGCAGTGGTTTGAAAAATGAAAGACAATTTTGAATTTTATGTGAAGTTTATTGCAGAGGTTGATAAAAACCCTATATTTTATTACCATGGTCTCACTGATTATAGCAATAGACGGATTACAGAAATCATCTGGACCAAAATCAGCGAAAAATTCAATGAAAACTTTTCTTCGTCGAACTGAAACTCTTGCTAAATTTTGAAATCACCGTAAATTGCAGAATCTTGATTAAACGGGTGAACCCAATAACATCTTTTTTTTCTCATTAATTGCCACATCAAGAAATCCGTGTCGTCAGATGATGTCGACATTTTGTATAAGCCACAAATGTGCGTCCGGTGTGCGTGTACGCGACATATTTACTCCAAGCAAAAATGTAGCATGCATATTATGGCGACGTAAATGTGGCGTGCATGTGGCGTGTGGCTGTGCAGGGTGTGCGGCTCCACTTATCAGACAGGCTGACCAATTCGGACTAAAATTCCAATACAAAACGGTGTTTCATTATCATTTATGAAATTCAAATGGCGATATAATTGAAATTCAAATGAAATTCAAATGGCGTTATGACGTCAGACAAGTTAGTGTAAGAAAGGCAGAGCCTATGCGGTTTAGCGCTATGCGGGCTAAAACCAGAAGGTATTAAAAGTCAATGGCTGCATTGGTTTCAATTCAAATCTACACACAAGGCATTTTGGATCATCTAGTCAGTCTTAAAAAACAAACGAAAAATACTGGTAGATATACTAAGTGAAAGAACACCAGTCAGAATCTAACAGTTACTTCAAATAGTATTTGTCGTATTTTGGTGACTAGATCTGAATAGGTATATACTTCCCAACCTTCCCCATTCCCTTCAGCCTTACAACATCCTCCCGCTCCACTGAATCTGAACAGTTGGGATTCTTGTACGTAGTCAGGATTAAATTTTGTTTTATTTGAATACCTCACAAGAGTCCCAGCAGCTTCCGTTGGAAACCAGTGAGACTGTGGCATCCCTAATTGGGGTATGTTGTGATGCTAAAGGTAGTGGGGAGGGGAAGGAAATGGGTAACGGGAAGGTGGGGAAGTACCTGGCTATTCAGACATGGTCACCAAACACGTCTTAAGCCATTTCAAGCAAGTTTCAATTCTGAATGGTGGTCTAACACCAGGGCGATATTTATTTCAGGGACAGTATTTTCCACTCTGGAACGTGCCACAAATATACCTTATATTATTTTAAAATTAATTAAGTATGAAATAACACAAATTAATATAATTAAATTTATTTGCGCACGCCGGCATTCCATTCCGCGACCTTCGGATTGTGAGTCTTACCCCTTGACCTCGGAGGCCATCTTTTTCCGTCTAAATAAGTAATACCGTAAAATTTATCTTCCATTCCTACATCACCTCTGTTTTAACATTTATTTTATTTCATGTTTTTTCTCTGTATTAAAATTTTTACATTTTATAAGATATTACTTACTTTTTTCCATCGGTTATAGGGAATTAAATACGTTTTACTGTATTTAACCTTATTATATTTATGTACCACCTATGCTTTTTCGAGACTGGAATTTTCCAGTGCGACAGGCATAGAAAAATCCAATATTATTATGTTTTATTATGGTAAATAAAATAATGTAAGGCGTCAGGTGTCCAAAAAATGTGCATAAATAGCAAGTTAAAGAAACAGTCGGAGCTGCTATGTTAAGAATAATTAATACTTACTGATTTTTTGCGTGTGTGAGTATTTTTGATTATCCAGTTAAATTCACCACGATAATTTTTCAATTCAAAAACCGAAACACATATTTCTGTATCACTTCGTTTAGTATGTGGTTACCCCCAACACGTACGTGCAAGATGTTGTATTTGAAACTGATGTTGTTCTAGCAGGGCCAATCGTCCATACAGAATCCAGTCCTGGCGGCTTTGTAACCGGGGAGGATATAAGCCTGGACATTTTGTTATTTCTCCAACTTTATAACGATCCGGGAAATGGAAGGATTGCAAGTTGCACAATGGATTTGCGGAGATCAGGAAATACCTGTTGGATATATCAATGAAGGCTGACAGAAAGGATTATTAAAGTTATTCTTCCAAGAAAAGTATGATATTAGAAATAGAAAAGTACAGTATCATTTCATGAACTATTTCGTACCAACTTTGCCATACAGAGACTTCATCATAGCCTTGGTAATAAATGATGACTGGACAACTCGGAATGAAACCAACTCAGAACCATCTCAGATAAGTCATTAAGAGTGATAAAAAAATATTTATAAAAAAATTGGTTAAATAGGTTAGATTAGGTTAGGGTTATCGCCTAATTTAAAATTATTTTTTTCATGGCTTTTAATGACTTTTCAAAGAAGTGTTGAGTTGACTTTATTCTCAGTTGGCATGGAACCGGTAATAAATATTGTTACGTGGAATTTTTTTAATTTTAATAACTTAATCGCCAATATGAAAATAATAAATTCTTAATATAAACCTTGTCTTTTATTTATTTACTATAAAGACAAGTTTTATATAAAAAATTCATTATTTTCGTATTAGCGATTAAGTTATCATAATTAAAAAAATTCCATATAACATAGTTTATTTCTGTCGCATGTATTCATATTTTAATTTTATTATTTTCATTGTATTCTCATTGTTTTTGTTATCTCAGGTGTATAACTTTAGCTTTATTTTAATATTTATGAACTTATTCTGTTCCTAGTTGATAATTTCTTCATTTCATCTCCACACATAATCACTGCTTCCTATATAATTTCTTTAATGAAACTGGGTAAAATCAAAATCGAGAAGTACTTTATTTATTTACGCCCTTAAAGCTTTTACAAATCAAGGAGTAATTTTTGCGTTGATAAAAGATCTTCAGTTAATAAACGTTATAAAATCAAAAACTAAGTGATATTATACAAATTTAATTAATTAAAAATAATATATCTTATTTCCTACCGCATAAAGATATCCAAACCTACAGTTTAATCACGACGAAATTAAATATCGAAGATTAAGTACATTTAAAGAATTATATAAAAATTATGTAGGCCTCCAAAAAGTGTAAAACAAAGAACACATAATAACATAATCAAAAATTTAATTCATGAAATTGAAATTTTAATTCTTTGGTATTTTACACCCGTCTGTCTAAGTTCTGATTATTTATCTTAACCGTTGCGAATTTCGTGTTATTGATATTACATTTTAAATGTGAAATTCGTCAAAGGGGCAAGTTGTTACAGTGATTAGGAGACAAGTTGTTATGTGTTACAATGTGCCCCACATAGATGCTTTGTTTCTCAGGGAAAAGCACATTTACCTCTAACCCTCATAACCAAATATATTATTTTATCATGTTCTAGATACATTTTAAAATGGTTAGAAACTACGAGAAAAAAAAACGCAAAGAGGGAAAGTTTTGTAATCAACAAGAAGAAGACAATATCTAAACACAAATAAAAATAAGGCAGACTTTTCTTTTTGGTCTCAAAAAATGCAAAGTGCCTGCGTCTGGTGTGTTTTTAGATTTACGCCTGCTTCAAACTTAGGAATGGATCCGATGATGTGAACCCATCCAAATGGGCTCACATTTCTTGTGTTACCGGTGATAAAGTTAACGTGTTTTTCAAAATTGTGACTCTGTCAAAAATTTAAGTAGCGATTGAGATAAGAAAAATGTTCATTGGAATTAATAAACCAATTAAACACGGTATCAAATATATTTTCGTTTTTTTTTCCTCTGGTTGAATTCTAATTCTTCTTCTTTGAATACAAGGCGTGAAGTTTCCCTTTCTATCATCGTTTATAAACTATTTCTCACAATGGCAGTAAGGGAGATATATCGATTTATATGAGACTGAGTGAGCTGGGACAAATTTGGTTATCTGTGATTATATAGGTTGATCTTTATTATCTAGGTACCATTAATTTTTTTTTTTAAATGTTTTTTTAACTTTTTTTCTAAATTGTGTTTGTTGAATTATGTTTGTAGTTATTTTGAATGTCGAACTTCTTCGTGTGCTCTATCACGTCCTTCCGACGTTGGCGATCACTCTAGAATTTTTTTCTTTATCTTGCCTTGCCCGGAATAGCTCCTCCGCACTTCTAATGCCGGTCCACTCTCGTATATTTCGCAGCCAAGACATTTGTCTCCTACCGGGCCCTCGGCGACCCTCTATCTTGCCTTTCAATATTAATTGGAGCAAGTGCTGTAGCAAGTGTTGTACTTAATAAGTATTTGATTATTGTTTGCATATACCCTTTAAGAATTATTTTCTTTATGTATGTAAATACTCCTCCATTAACCGAAACTTAACTTAGAGTAGTAGAATAAATAGATTTTTTGCATGTTTTTATAATTTGAAATGTTTTATTTTTTATTTATTCAATTTGGGAGGCGGGAATGGGTACCGCCGCCCCGGGAATCTTTATTGGATAACCAACATCTCTGCCATAGGTCACTCCAAGTGGTTCGCTACGTTTGATGATTTAGCAGGGGTGCCCGGGTTCATGGGGTGAAGTTTGTCTAGGTCTAGAAGGTGGATGACCAGAACACACTGATCTGGATTCCTACCCACCCCTTAAACTCCTTTTCCCTTCCTTTCCTAAAGAAAAACCCTCCACACAGCATCCCCAAATATGACTGTGTGGGAATATGTGGGAAATTATTTTCCTCAGGGCCTCCTGTGTGGAGCTCACGTAAAAAAAAAATAAAAAAAAAAAACATTTCAAATTATAACAAAGTATACAAACTCAAAACATTCAAGAAAGGCATACAGTGTAATATCAGTGATTCAATCAATTATAAATTCTTTTAAAAGCATACATGAAGAGAAGTTGCTGTTTTTGAATTGTGCTCATTCCTCGAATAAATTCGCAACTATTTTTCTTTTATGTTGAACGTCTGTCCAATACAACAATTTAATAGAGCATTATCCTTCTGGGAAATGGTTCTTTTCCTTGAAATTATATAATAACGGTGAATTATATTACCTTTAAGCGTGTATCATATTATAAGTCAAAGAAAAGAAAACGTTAATCATATTTAGTTTCAAACTTACTTGACTTCAGTAATATAGGTATGTTATGTGGGTTGGTCTTAAATCTTTGGTGTTTTTAGTTGATTTCAGTATTCCGTGCGCATACGGGAGATTTGCGAAGTATTGGAAAATGTGTTTACTCATTTAGTCACAAAACGTATTATTCTAAACAACACTTTTGCGTATCCTATATTAATTTCAATTTTTGTTCATTGTTTATGTGAGAGGCTTAAATTTTAAGTATTGTGGTTCATGATTAACTTCGTGATCGTAAATAATAAGTTTTTGATCGACCAGTTAATTAAATTAGTCCGTCATTTCCAAAAAATCTAAATTTAGGTTAAGTACACAGTTTATCTAAAAGTGTACGCTCTATCTAGCACAATCCTCATGTTACTCATAAATTCCACCAAATCTTACAGTGAAGAAAAAGCTTACAGTGAATTAAACAAAATATTTCTGGGTCACTAGTAGAATAGGTATTTCAATATGTCATACTAATGTACTGGACCGTTATGTCTCCCTTGTAATTTTATAGCATACGTAATATGTAAAACACAAACGCATGTAAATTGATTCATAGTAAGCCTTTGAATATTGCTTTTCTCATTAACTCGAAACTTTGTATTTAGAGATGTCTGATTAATCAATTGGATGACCGATTTAGAAATACGTCAAAAATTGTAAAAGCTTTCATTCACACAATTATAGTTTTTTGAAATCTTTAACGTATTCTTGTAATTATTAATGTAAGTAATTTAAATGGTACCTACACAATATTACTAAATATTTTTGTACCAGCGTCCAGTGAATTGGTAGAAAAAATTAAGAAATGTTCAGATGCAAAATAAAAATTGTCTAAAGATGGGTCTCCAGCGAGCGAAACCATGCACATGAACGTGAACAATCACTTGAACGTCACTATAAACATTTTTTTTTGCCGTCTCTTCCGTTTGTTGAAACGTGGTTTGAAAGATTGGGGTGAAGTTCGCGCGGTCACACACTATTTGGCTAGTGGTCTGTGATAAGGACCTGTCCTCGCGTACGCACTGAACACTTGACGTTTGACGTTTAGCGTTTACATAAATGTTAAAAGCGTTCCAATGAAGAAGATATGCTACATCAGGGAACAAATATTTTAATAGATATATATTTATCAGTAAAGATTTCTGACTAATTTTGATTATTGCATGACCTAACGTTACTATTTAAAAATTTCGTCGATGTGAAATTTAGCGTTAAGATTGTAGAGGAAGTATGAAGGAGAACACGCAGATTTCAAATTAGACCTTACTACCTACCTACCTCGATTTTTTGTTAGGTATTTCTTCCGTGACTCTGAAACTGATTTATAAATTAATTTACTTTATTTACAAGTGAGTTCACGAAAGAAATAATTATCCATTACGATAGCATTTATTTATAATTTAAAGTGACAACTATAATTAGGCTCGCGCGGTTGACATAACCCCAAATCTCATTCGATTTATCTGCGTTACCAGCCGCTCGGTGCAGCTCCTGTAAAAAATGAACTTACCCCCCCCTCGCCACCCCAACTGCCTTTTCGCTTCACTCGGGAGGGGAATGTTTTCCGTCGACCGTGGTAAAGCTTGAACACAGCGCTTTTGAACAAGAATTGTTCAAAGTTGGCGATGTTTATAGTGATGTTCAAGCGATTGTTCATATTCATGGTTTACCTACCAGGAGACCGAACTTTAAATAATCAATCATAAATACGTGGATGCTATATTTGAAAGTTTGTTTCATGTACGGACACGTGGAGAGATAACTTGTCTCGACATGTTTTGTTTATATTTTAATATCAAGTTAAATTACATCGCGAGTGCTCTAATATTTATTTATTTATTTATTTATTTTATGAAAAGTATACAATACAGAATATAGTAAATTATATAAAGCATTGTACTCCCAGGAGTTAATAAACTCATTGCGGGAATGATACGCATTACATGAAACATATAGCTGTATGTATTAAATGGACATATGATGGGGACATGCACAACATTATTATTTCAGATAGTCATTAATAAGATGAAGTTTGAGCATGTTAGTTTGGGTCTTTTTACATTGACTTGCACGTTTGATCTCGTTGGGTAGTTGATTATATTTTGTGTGAGCTATGTATTCTAGGGATCTTAGTCCATATTTTGTTGATTTGATTTTTGATATAAGAAGTTTGTTGTGATTTCTTGTGTTGTGTTGGTGTACGTCGCAATTGTAATAGAGTGTAGTGTTGGAATGTGCCGAGTGTTGAATTACTTGTAATATAGTTTTAGTTATTTCAAAAGTGGGAATGGTATTAAAAGGAAGTATTTGGGTGTTTCTGTAGATATCTTTGACATGTGTGTCCCAAGGTAGACTGAAAATATTTCGCAGGGCTCTATTTTGAACGACTTGGACTTCTGAAATCATTTTTTTGTAGCAAATCCCCAAATTCCGGCGAGATATATTAGATGTGAGTGAATCATAGCATGGTAAATCGATTTTAATAGAGAGGGAGGAAGTAACCCGCGAAGTCTATATAAAACACCAGTTATAGGAGTAATTTTGGATAGAACATGTTTAAATTGGTGATCCCATGTGAGTTGTGAATCAATGAAAAGGCCAAGATATTTTGTAACATCAGCCCTTTCAAGGCGGTTATTATCAAGACTTATATTAAGACTTACATTTTTTTTATTTGCAAACAGTATGTAATATAATATCCTATCTGATGTAACAGATCGTCATTGTCCTACAGAATAAGTTACTCTTTCCTTCGGCAGAAATCTTAAATAAAGTTTTAAATGACAACGATGTTTTTAAATTTTATGTGCAAGTGTTCGAGAAAACTTCCAATGAAAATTTCCACGTCGAGGGATTGACAATGTTCTAGTTGGTGGTGGACTGTTGGTTTACTTAAATAAGAAATTGCTTATCCTATATTTATTTATTTTTATTTATTTATTTATATATATAAGTTGTACATTTTATTTATAACAATTACAGGCAATATAGCCTAAGACGTTATAATTGTACCATTTATGCAGTGTATATGCAATGCCAAAAATCTTACAAATGCGCTATAGGACACAAAAAATAAATCTATTTTTTATCCACCGCATTCAAAAAGCACGTAGCTCTCCCCAGGGGTGAGTTCATAAATAAATTAGTGCGGCTTGCTCTACTATATAGGAGGTTGTGATGACGTCCTCGAGAGTGAGACTCTGGTACAAAAAAATTTAATTGGGCCAGTATTTCATTATAAGATAAGTGACCGTTCATTAATTGAAAAAAATATTTAAGCAAAGCAATACCTCTACGTGTCTCTAGGGAGTGGTAATTGGTCACGCCTAATATATAAATGGATGGGTAAAGCCAAGGGTAACGTCCATAGAGCCGGGAGAATAAAAACCTTAAAAATGTCTTATGGACTCTTTCAACGCGTAATGTGTATGTTAATTCGTGTGGGGCCCAGATGATTGAATTTGACTCAAGTACACTCAGGACTAGTGTGTTATATAATAACGTCAGTGTTTTTGTGTTACGAAACGGATATGAGTTTCTAATTACGAAGCCGAGAAGCCTGTATGCTCTGCTTATTAAATCATCGATGTGTTGGTGAAAAGTTAGTTTGCTGTCATAAATAACTCCTAGATCTTTGATTTGGTTTAGGTGTTGGAGAATAATTTCATTAATTGTATATTCCAATACATGCGGTTTCTTTGATCTTGTATAAGAGACGATATGGCACTTGGGTGTACTGAAGTTCAAGACATTTATTTTGGCCCAGTTTGAGACGCATTCAATGTCACGTTGCAGGAGAATACAGTCAAGAATATTTTTTATTGAGCGATATAGTTTCAAGTCATCTGCAAATAGTAAATACAGCGAATGTGTGATGACTGAACCAATATCGTTAATAAAAATCAAAAACAGAAGTGGTCCAAGGATAGACCCCTGAGGAACTCCAGAAAAAACTACGAATTCAAAAGAACTGGAACCCTTATAATAAACAAACTGTCTACGATTTCGAAAATATGAAGCAAAGAAACAGAATAGTCTATTGGAAAAACCAAATGAAGCTAGCTTATTTAGAAGAATGAAGAATATGTGCATTTAATTAAAGTTATGTTCAGAATGTCTACCGATAAACGATAAATTCATTGAATTCATGCTCATACTTTTAGTTCTGATTAATCTTGCAACGGTTTTGCAAAAGTGTGTGAACAATCGTTCTGTTATTTTAACTTAAGCTCTATAACGTTGTGGAATCTACTAAATAATTGGAATTAATCTCCTGAGCGATCTCCCAACCACGGAAGGGATTACTTTGCAGGATTTCAAATATCACAAATTGAATTCCAGAGAATCTTGCTCGTGTCATCATACCTAGAATAATAATTATTTCTCGATTGCACTTCCTTTCTAAAATTGACCCGAAAAGGATCTAAATTGTACAACATTTTTGGCTATAACTACGGCGAACGGATTCATTGAACGAAATGATCAACGCTCATCGCAATTTATGAAGGTCGTTTCATATTATTATGAAGAGTTTATTTCAAATTAAACAAAGCGTACCTATTGTTTACATTCATGAAAATATTTAACGTTTTTATTTCTTCACCGCACCAAATGCCTAATATAAGTTTAAAAATTATTCCAGAACTTTTAAGAATTTTTTGGTAAGTTACTATTAATCTTCGTATTTCATAAGAGAAAACGGATAACCAATTTTCTTATAAATTATCTCAACGTTTCGTCTGTCACCCGCCTTATCGGCCATTCTGTGAATTTTTGAATTATAGTCACAATGAGAAAAATGTATGGGGTATTTATTGATAATTCTCAATATTTCATTGGTTACTCCTGTTATAAACGGGATTGCAATTCTTACCAATGAAGGAAGGTTTATTAACGGGTTGTTTTGTTTTAAATATTTTTATTATTTAAATGTAATTTTTTACCCCTTCTAAAATAATTTTTATGTTTTATTTTATGTAATTGTTTTTTTAATGATATTTTAAGTAATTAATCACCTCTCCTTTCTAATATTTTGTCTGTGTTCTTATTTGTCTATACTCGTTTGTATTTTGTTATTTTTTATTAACTTATTATCCTGACAAAGAAAATCTAGTTTTTGAAACGTGTCGATATTGTTAATTAAGTAGTGGTGTACACAAAGTTATTTATTTTCATTAAATTAATATTGACGCCACAATGTGAATTTGCGAAGTTTAAAAAAGTAATAAATCTTTATTCAAAATGTGCATGTTTTTTGTTTAAACGCTCAACAGATGAATTAATAGGGTGAAGACACGTTCCTGGAACAAAGCGCGTGGTTTCACTGAAAAAGGTCAGGTGGACTTTAGCGGTCCGTTCGTATACATATTCTTTGAACGGCTTTTCATAAACGGTAATACATTTTATGTTCTGAAAAGCAGAAATATAACGCGTCTTGTCCTTTTATTACGTTATTGGATAAATGTCGTCATTTTTCAAGGTAACTAACATTCGATAGGTTAATTTCTTCTTCTGAAAGAGAATAATTCTGAGTTTAGTCTACAATTGTCCGTGGTTTCTCCGGGACTGCTCAAGTATCGTTACTAAATCTCTTAAACTACTCGGGTTCATTAGTAGAATTAGCTCTGACTTTAAGCAACTAAGCACACAACAACTCTTTACAGTTAATTTTTTCGCCATTATTTTGCATACACGCTAGTATCATTTGTTCTCCTTTCTTTGCTGTAATCCGCACCATATCGCTTCTTGCAATAATTTTATCGGAGGTTAGGACTTGTAAGAGTCGAAGACTCGTGTGATGAAATTGTACAAATTTTAAGCCTTTTTTCTTTGGAAAAACGTACAAAAGACTTTATATAATTTGCATTTTCAAAATTATCGACGGAGTCATAGAACCACTTTCTTTGTTACAACACATGCATTTGAACATTCCTCCCCGTTGACTCCGAAATAATGAATAATTATTACCGTTCTCAATGAAAACTCTAGAAAACATTCTCCTTTGTTCAGAATGTCGAGACTTGTCAACTCAATAAAGCATTGAACTTTTAGGTGCAAGTCTAAGGACGGGCTGATTTACGGAATTTGATTACTTCACCAAATTTCAAAGATGATTTTGAAGTTCTGGGAAAGTTCTGTTATCATATCATTATGGTTTAGTTGCTTTATATAACTGAATTGATAACGGAACTTGAAAATAACTTCCACAGAACTGGAAAATAAACTTTGAAATAAAATGAGTTGTGCAAGTTCTGAGAAACAACTGACCTTGAATGATTTTCGTCATAGATAAGTAAACAATAGGTAATATTTTCTATGGCGAATACTCAATTCTGAGACGTTATCGAAACCTTGTGATGTGCGCTCCTTTCGTTGTCTTCCCTTAGTTTTTATTTATTTTTTTATTTTAGTTATTATTTATGATTCATGTAAATGGAAAATTTCGTATTAAAAGAAGAGAACATTTAAAAAAAAAAAAGAGTCAGAATAATAGAAGAGCATGTATGAGGCGATGCATGAATGTGAACGAGGCAAGGAATGTGTGCCAAGATCGAGTTGTTTGGCGGTCCGTCCTCTCTGCCCACCCCTGCGGAGAAACGGCGTGATGGTTAGTTAGTTAGTTAAATTTTGAAAAATTGCGAAAACAATATGAAAAAACCACTGTTTTCTAAACTCGAATAGAACGACACTGTACGGCACTGCTACGAATCTAATAACGTTGATTAGATATAGAATGTCGAATAGAACGATAATGTACGGCACTGCTACGAATCTAATAATGTTGATTAGATATAGAATGTCGAATAGAACGATAATGGACGGCACTGCTACGAATCTAATAATGTTGATTTTATATAGAATGTCGAATAGAACGACACTGTACGGCACTGCTACAAATCCAATAATGTTGTTTAGATAACGATCGCTTGGGTATGATATTCTTAGTTCTTTCTCATATCTATGTTAAACTAGAGATAACTTACTAACTCAACGCAATTGTTGACAATAACGCAATTGTTGTCAATAACGCAATATTTTACTGGCAACAACTCTTAAGGACCTTTAGGATTATTTTTAGATTTCTGCTCAACTGAGTGACCGGTGTCGACTTTAACAAGCTCGTGGTAAAAACAAGATTTGTACGACTTTGGTTTTATGGATTATAATAAACACTTAAACTCAGAGATAATGCATTAATTCGATTTTTATTTTTTCCCATTGAAAAATATTAACATAACATCGGGGTAGTGTGAATTAAAGACCAAACTTTGTTTAAAATCATTTCGTACTTAGCATTTCACATTTCATAATGTTTTTCTAACTTCTATGTGTAGACTCTTTTACCCCTAACTTGAACGTCTGTGTTTCTTTTTTCTAAATATTTCCGTGCATTTTTGTTTATGTTCTCTTTTGTCTTTGATCGCGCTGTCGCTTTTTTTGTTTATAAAAATTTTGAATTCATTTCCTGCTAATCATTCTTCAATTTAAGGCCCTAGAGCCTAGAACTAGAATCAAATCTCTTCAAATTGGTATCCATCTGAATAATTAAAGTTATTACAACAATATCCATTAATATAAGTATTTTATTCAGAGAGATAACCTCAAATCACCATCTCAATCTATCTGTACGCATCCCTTGGCTTTGGGAATGAAGAATTCAACAAACGCTGCTCAACTGACGGCAGACTGTCTGGAGACCAAACCTAGGGATCGTCCAGATATAATATAATTAAAATATGTTGACTATTCTACGTATGGGGGAAACAATAACATATGTCAAAATTGCTAATTTTTCAGGAGACAGTTTTAAGTGCTTTATGAAAAAAATATAAAGGCACAAAAATTAAAAAAAAAGTATTGATTATTATGATTTAAGCGTCCTTCTTGGGTATTTATATATTTTTAATTATAGTGAACAATTCATATTCAGATACATGACTTATGTGTTCAGGAGCAATACAAATTAAGACAAATTTATGACTTATGTGTTTGGATACAACATGTAAAAAAAATGTTTCAGCCATTCATTCACTGAGATAATGAAAAAGTTATGAGAAAAATAATGATTATTAATATGAAAACCAATAACTTTAGTAATACAAACTAAAAACACTATTCAATATTATCTTCATTCACAAGATCTAGGTCTTGATCCGACACTTTGCTCGTAGAAAGTTGGCGGTAAAACTGCTGAATTATTGATCGGATTACATCCATCATTGAAATCAAATCCTTTTTTTCTCAACACTTATTGGTAAAAGGTGGTTTGAAATTATTTCGAAAACACAATTCTCTGCTAAATGCTTTACCTTGCGTCGTTTAAGAGACATGTTGAGGGAAGGCTCTTTGTCGTAAAATATACATTTAAATTCAATATTTCCAAAATTTTTCCCGTACTAGAACCAGCAAAATTCAGACCACTTAAATGACAATCCTTCTGAATCCCGTTTTGGAAAAACGAGTGGTCCTTTAAATAAAGATGAAAACATAAAAAAAATATCTTGTATCTTTATCTTTACCTGTCATTTCAATAACTCGAAACGACTGCCACATGACTTCACCAGTTGGTACCAACCATATGGATAATTGATCTGACAACATTTTTTTCCTCTTTTTTTCAATGACAACGTGATCACTGTCTACCTCCATGTTAGAGTGCCCAGGGACCATAAATTTCTGATTGATGACATTAATGTTTTAGAGTCTCTGAATTTGTGCAGTTGTTATTGCTCCTAAGTGTGAGTTCTTATTCTGACCCCCACAAGTGTCAGAATTTTTGTAAGGGACATTTGAGGTGCCTCTTGTATGAGGTACTCAACACTAAAATTAACCATTTAACGGTGACTTTTGACTGATGTTGTAAATATTTTTGTCCAAATTAACCACACATGATGTAATCTGGACAAAAATATCCACTAATTAAAAAAAATCACATTTTGTGACTTATGTTTTTGTTCACCCCAGGCATAGTATTTGCCTCAAAGATATTATGAGATGTAAAATGTGGAAAGGTTTTCGGACATTGTACAGAGTAAAACATTCCACAAAATAATTATTCGCCGGTAATTCCCAGAAGGCCTGTGGACCAACAAAGGATTTTAAAGGCAGAGGGACAAATATTCGTCGGTGGTATATATTCAATAGCACATATGTTTTGAGAGACACCAAGAAATTGTTAATTTATCACGTCTGTTCACAAACGGTATACCATTCAATATGGTATTTTTTTTAAATATGAATACCGCACAAGAGTCCCAATTACTCTCGTCTGGAGCCAGTGAGACTATGGCATCCCCAATTGGGTTTTGTTATGAGGCTGAAGGTAGTGAGGAGGGAAGGAGATGTGAAAGAGGAAGGTGGGAAGTACCTGGCTATTCAGATCTGGTCACCAAACACGGCTAAAGTCATTTAAAGCAACGTTTCAATTCTGAATGGTGGTCTTACACCAGGGCGAAACTGAGAGTATCTTCCACTCTGGAACGTGCCGCATATAAACTATATATTATTTTAAATGAATAAATTGTGAAATAACACAAATAAATCAAATAAAGTTTATTTGCCACGCCGGGATTCGATCCCGCGACCTTCGGAATGCGAGTCACGAGCCTTACCGCTGGACTACGCCGGCCGTCAGTAAGTTATATTTATTTGATGTATTCGTGATGACGCAGCCATATAAAATAGTGCAGTTATTGAACAAAGCGAACCTGTGGGCAAAATTCATTCCAGAATTATTTTTTGACGTTGAAGAAAATATTCGACACCTATGTTATACTCTCCTGGTATTAAGGAAAGTATTTTAAATTTTCAATTCGATTAGAAAAGGCAGACCTCAGAGAAAAGGCAGACCAACAAAATAATAAAAAAAAATGTTTATTTGGTTGCAGTGTTAATTACAGTGGTGTTTCCGGAAGTAGGTACTGCAGTTGTCCGGGATAACATTGTCCAAGCGAACCGTCACAGGTGGGAATGTTTCTGCAAATTTTGTGTCAGAAAAAAAATCAATCGCAAGAAGCACTATAACATTTTTGATGTCAATTTTCCGACATAACTCTTTAAGCTGTTTTAGTGAGTAAACGTCTGTTATTTGCTGAATTATAAGGGCGGTTTATTTTACGGAATTTGAAAAATTAATCAAATTTCAAAGTTAATATTTAAGTTCCGCGAAAGTCCTATTAGTTCTTTTCGGAAGTGGAACTTTCACAGAACTTGTACTTTAACTTGATGACATCTTCAATAATCTTTGAATAACCTGTCCTACTCTTTTATGCTTCTGATTGACGGTTGTTTTAATAGATTCAAACTGAAATCAAATAATGGCATCTCGACGCATGTGTGGTAAGCGTAATATGCGTAATGCTTTTTCCATACGTTTTGATTGCTTAATTATTTGAGCGTATAATAAATAAGCGTAGATTGGATGTTGCATAACTTTGCAAATAATTGTAGATCAACTGATATACCTTAGAATGAATCTCCCATGGAACAAAACGCTTATCTACCTCTAAAATTCACAAATTCACATATGTTTATGTTTTTTAGTCTTCTAGCAGTACCATTTAATCTGTTTTAACATATGCGTTTAGATGGCGGACTGAATCAAAAATTGATATGTTTGAAAACAATTAATTTATTTTATAAAGTGAACAGGTATTATCAATTGATTTTAAAATATTTTTGATGCTGCATTATTTGATTTCGCAAAATGTTTATATTTGAATAAAGCGTTTCATTTCCAAAAAGGATGTAATATACAGGGGTTCTCCTATGAAAAAAAATATTTGTTTGGAACGTTTCCCAAGGTATATCCAATATTTTTGGCCGGAAATACATTTTGTATACTTCTTTATACAATGTTTATTGAAAGTTGGATTATGTAAAAGGACACTCTATTATTTTGGATTAAATCTAGGAAATGAAAATAAGATTTATCTTATGTATTATATTATGTTTGATACCTGTTACCTGTCCCATAGGCAATCTTGTCAAATAATAGTGGAATACTCTCAAAGAAATGATTGAATCACGCAGTAAAAACCCTCCTCTATTCTAGTGAGAGGAAACCAGAAAAGTCAATGCTAGAAGATATTGAGAATATGTCGATTCTGTCGGGTAAATCTCTCAGCATCTTTCGCGGGGAATTTCATCATGTCCGCATTTGTATTTCTGCGGAAGTACTCCAATAAGCAATATAGCATTTTCGCAGCTTCGTTCTTTTTACAGTATGTGGGTACTGTTCTAGGCGAATTTTCGCAAATTTCGGCAAGAAAGTGGTGAATACACGTGTCTGGTGACGTCACGTAGGCGCATCGTGCGTAATAAAGGTGAGGCGTGCTGGATGGCCCGAGTCGGATACAGGGGTGGACTGGAGGGGGGTCATTTGGCTTTAAGTAAAAATGTATTAAATAACGTGAGCCGCATGGAAATATTTAACTGGCGATATAGCGTCTACTGGCGAGAGTCGCTCTCGTTGTGAAAATTTGCAATTATTGACGTCGCCACGTCCTTGAAAAGATTTATTTTATTGTTTGTCAGAGGTTTTTTGTTTTAGACAAGGAAACATTAATCAAATAAACCGTCACAAATTTTCTTACCATTGCAACAATACAGGATCAAATGCTGATTTATATTCCATAATAAATCGCCTGCATATACTTGGTAAAAAACATGTTGTCGATGATGTGATAAATATTGAAAGAATATCAACACACAAACATTATTTAAATAAAGCTGTTTGTCAGAGCTTCTCAGTTGGATTAGAATCAAATATACTTTGAACGTCTATTTTCTTGATCAATGTTTACTTCTGGAATTTTAAAATTTATATTTATTACGCACTTAATTTTTTAGTTTCAAAGTACTTTAAAAATATCTTGTGCATATGTACATGAGGTTTTCTATTTTATTTATATTTTTATTTTTAATAGCTTATTATTTGTACTGCATGCTGTCACTTAAATATTTACTTATTTTTATATTTTTTATCTAAATATTATATAAATACTTGTTCTTTTGTACATTTCTGTATCTATTTCAAACTATTGTAATTCTTATTTTAAATTTTCAATGGTTAATTGGCGTTAATTCATTATAAATAAGTAATAAAAAAGTACAATGCTTCATAAATATTTAGTTCACCAATGCATGCAAATGATAGAGATAGCATAAAATTAAAGAGTTATCCTCGATAATATGCTTCGTTTCCACTAATTTGCATAATCATCCAAACAAAACAAACATAATTCAAAAATCTTTGTCTGTAGATTAAAGCCGACTTAAAATCTATTATGTAAAATTTACGAAGCAGGAAGATGAGTACTCTAGTCTTATGGGTTTATTTTTCTTAGGAATGAAAGAATCTTGTTAATAATTAACCCTTTTTGTAACTTCATTTTCATTTGCCATCTGTTTGACGTAAAAACTTCCTTGTTCCATTCTTAACTTATGGATCCCGGCATTTCCTTTCGACTTCTTGAGAAGCACAAGGTTATCTCAAAGACGCACAAGGTTATCAAACTTTACCAACCATGTAAAGGGGCAGCAAATAACTTCCCGAAATAGCTAGATAAACTCCTTTTTTGCTGTCAAACCGTTCGGCCTTGGAAATATTTGGCTTCTTAGAACCTACCCTTAATGGGAAAACTGAACCATTTTCAATGTAAGAAGCTTTCTTGTAACACACCTACTCTTAGGGTATTTTCATTATAATTTATGCAGAGTATTATACTAGTTGGTAATGTTTTAAAGGCAATGGGTCGTCTTGCGGGAGTCTTGCAGCTACGTCTTGGACTACGCCAACCGCTTCAGGATCCACCTGTGAGACATTCTCTGCCTTCCGCCTGGTTGCCGCTGGCTAGTTCTGAACATATTATGAACAATACCACTATCTCATATGAATAACTCCAGTTTCCGTCACAGTAAAACACAAAATGGTTTATTACCAGCACGGAATATGTGACTAAATTAAACCGGTATATTTTACTGATTTGGAATCTATTTTGAATTAATGATGAACATGGTTATGGTGTAAGGTATTTCTTATTATTATGCGGGCTGGGTTGAAGGTATTTCTCGGAGAACAGGACCACGAGGGTGGCCATTGGCCATGGCTTTCGCGAGCTGAGCGTTGGTTTGCCTTCTTCCGGGACAGCTGACGTTGCTCTCCTGTATGGTAATCCGTTCATTGTGCATATTTGTATGCTCGAACTTAATGGACTATCGTCTTGTGGAGGATCTTTATTGCGACGACTAAGCTATAGGTGTAGTGGGTTTAAAATTCGACGTGGTAATTTTATTTGTGAATTTGCATAAGCTTTTTACGATCTGTACAATCCTAGATATTAATCTAAGAGCTTCCTGAAGGTGTCACTAGATAGTAGACTATAAGGTTACCTATAGATGACGTTTAGCTGTCGATATTGTAGGGTTTGAGTGCATAATAAATTCTGTGGGAACCACAAGGTCGGGGTCCAGATTATTCAAACATTAAAATATTTTTTTAATAGACAAATATATTTGTACACATCACTTTTATTTAATACACACTCAACATGTTTCGTGAACGATGTTCACCTGAGTATACTTGAGTATACTTTAATTCCTGATGAGGTGAACATCGTTCACGAAACATGTTGAGTGTGTATTAAATAAAAGTGATGTGTACAAAGGTATTTGTCTATTAATAAAATAAATAATACCATCACAAAGTGAAAATCTTAATGAAGAAGTTTTCTTGGAAAATTAAGAAAAAAAAATATTATTCCAACCGACTACTAAAAAAGCTTACAAAGCTCATTATTTATCTATCACAATAAAGTTCAAAGGGTTTTGTTGACTCGGAGTTTTTATTAAGAGTTTTAGACGCCCCCCCGGAGTAACAACACAAACGGAAGAAAACAAATTATTATATGATAACTTTGCACCTCGTTCCAGACAAGAAGTTTGAGAAATGAACGGGGATGTAAGGGAAAGGACACGCAGTGGAGGGGTGGCCAACGACTGCAAAGGAGACATAGTAGTGGTAGGGGACAGATGGGGGTAAATTAAACCACCTGATATATTCATTTACGCACCAGATGGAAAAACAAACTCTTTAATTAGCACTCCAATAAACAGAATTAAAACAAACAAACTTTTTATTTTTTTAAGTGGCATTGCAACGTGTGTCGGGTACTCACTAGTCTTAGATATAAAGTTCAGTGTCTGTGGCTGGCGGATGGTTTGAATTTGATTTGTTTACAAATCTACAGTTTTATTCCGAGGTTGATGAAATTTTGCGCACATGACCTTCAAAACAATGGAAAGGTAACTGTATGCATGATTTTTTCGAAGAATTACGCCATCCTTATTTCCTAACCCTTAAGGAAGTCATCCCTGTGAATGTGTTTTTTTCTCTTTTTTGGAATAAAAAAATTGGCGAACTAAATAATCACGCAACTGCGAACTTTTCAACACATATTTATTCATATTTTGAGCTCACTTTACATTTTTTTTGGCCCGAAATCGACGCTCATCGCTGAAGTACACGGCTGCTTTAGACAGTGGCTAAGTTGCCGAGTCCATCAATAATGAGCCAAGATTACGGGCGTAAAAAAAATGTGCTCAAAAATGAATAAATATGTGGTGAAAAGTTCGCAGTTGTATGTTTATTTGGTTCGCCAAAAAAGCGAAAAAAAGAGATTTCACACGGGATGACTTCCTTAAGGGAAGTCTTCCCTGTCTTAAAGCAATATTTTAAAGAAACAAGAACAGAACTAAAAAAATAATTAATTAAAAATAATACGTAGTATATTTGCGGCGTAGTGGTCGATACTTTCAGTATTGCCTCTTTCAGTATTGCCCTGGTACCAGGGTACCAGGGTACCAGGGCAATACTGAAAGACCACCTTTCGAATCTAACGTCGCTTGAAATGGCTATAGCTGATTTTGCTGACCAGATCTGATCCGATTGTTTTTCCCCATCTGGGGGACCTAGACCTTGTCTCTGCATCGACAGGAGTCGTTCGACGACGGCACGGTGCCCTCTAAAATCATTTGCAACTTGAGGTTTGGTTGAGCGACCTCGGCTCTCCTTCGCTTTGCCTCCGGCTACTCGACGCTGAATTCTTTAGGGTCGTCGGGCATTTTCCCCCAATCTCCCATTTACTATTCTTTGAGGCATCACCGAGGAACCGGCTAAGGGGCGCGGAAGCCGAGTGTGGTTTACGGCTAGACCAAACGTCTTGTGCATTCTTGCTGGAACTGCCAACCGATTGGAGAGGACTCCTACCCGTTTGCCATGCTCTTTTTATTTGTGTACTGTGTCTTCCTCCCATACAGATGCCTGTAGGATATGCTGGATGCAATCAACATTGTCTTGTCTATATCTTATCATACTAACATATATTGTATCTTGTATGTCCCGCTAAGCACTTGCATACTGCTTGCTAACAACGTATGCAGGGACAATGGAGGTCTAGATTAGTTTTAAATTAAATGTAGGTTCGTTTTTTCAAATAAATTAGAGTCCTTGCGAGAGCCCTGAAGGAGTAACCATCTGTTACTTATACCAGGGCGGGTATGTGGTGGATAACCTCCAATGACCAGATCTGAATAGACAGGTACTTTCCAACTTTCTTCTTCCCCTCCTAATGGCTTCTCACTGGCTCCAGTCAGTTGGGATTCTTGTGTGGTTCCAAATTAAAATAATTGAAAGAAAGGACAAATATTATCATTATGTTAGAGTTAAATATTTGGAAAAAAAGAAAAATATTTTAGTTCACCAACTCCTTTTTATTGAGTTAACTTTAATTTTGCCTTACGCACACCCGCTGGATTTATTGGAAAATTTTAATAATTTAATGTTACAAAGCAAAATGGTTTCATTTTCAGGAAAACGATATAGGGCAACATACATCCTTAATGTGCAGGATATTGAATAATTACATGTACGTAAAATGAAATAAAGTTGTTTCTAACGAGATTTTCCCGGAAACATATTTTTAATAGGGCTCCCCATGGTTACCACTTTAGCGGAGTAATAAAGGCGAGCTTGTTTAAAATTTAAACGTCTCAGTAAAAAGCGCCTCCACTAGTAGTTTAAAATATCCACTTACTCCGGGTGTTGGGTTTGATGAAAGGATATCATACTGCGATCCATTAAATTAAATGGCGTCTTCTCAGTGTGCTTCTTTTCTTGAAGGAATAAATTAATAAACTTTGTTTGGAATAAACGTGATGAATCTTAACAAAGCCTCAGCAACGCGATTTGAAAAAGGCTCGTTTCGTTCCATTTATTGCTTAAGTTAAATTCAGATTACTATAATTACTGCAATAGTAGAAGTGAGGGAAAAAAAACAAGGGTTAGTTCAAAGCGGCTCTAGAGTACCAATTGTATCACTGTAAAAAAAGTTTTTTTTTTAATATGAACTTAATTTAACCCTATCTAATAATTTAACCAAGGAAAGCTTACGTTATTATTGTGTTCCTTAATAAACTAAACATTCGACTTTTTGACGAAAATTTTTTGTAGTCCCAATTTTTGGTAAGATTTTAATTATATTTATTTTAGATCATCAAATATAGAAAAATGAGGTTTTATTTTGTACAACATACCTAATAAAAATAATTTTCCTCCTGTGTACTACTGTATCACCTCATGTATTGTAAAAGCCATTTTATGGCGTTCAAATAAATAAATAAAAACTTTTTTCACTCAAGTTTTCTTCACTCAATAATCACATAAATACAAAATGGCACTTCCTATTTTAACATTACTTTCATCTTTCAACTTAATTTCACATCTTAGATTCAAAACTCAATTGTATAATTAGGAATTTTGTCTTTTTTCTTTCATCATCGTGAAGAGAAAAGATATAGATATTTTTCAAAAATGATAAACGAATTTACAATAAAACACATAAATTTGTTTAAGACCACTTTTATTTTATTACACTCTTCCGGTTTCGGAAGCGCCCTTCCTTCGTCAGGAAAATATTGTAACAATCTATGACATAGAATATTGAGACGCGTAATTTGATATCCATCTCGGTTCTGTTAGATTCCGCGAATTAAATATTTATAGAAAAATAGTTTCTACTTTCAGTACCTACCCACTGAGTACATCAACCTTTTCTGATGCACATTATCCGAACAGGTACTAATAATAGTAAGTAATTTGAATGTATTTGAAAATTTTTAAGTTAGGTTTATCAAATTAAACATTATTTTGAAAACCAAAACTTTTTGAATTTTTTTTCACTTTTTGAATTTTTTTTAATTTTGAAATTTAAAATTTGTGTTGAAATTTTTGAAATCTAAAATATTTGAGTTAAAATAGTGATTGAAATGAAGTTTGAATGTGAATGAAGAGTCTAAAAAAATCTCGCCAAAAGAATACAAAAAAAAAAAAATTAAAGACAAAATATTTTTTCATAGTACGCGGGAAGGTTCCTAGCGCCCCCGTTGTCACATTTCACAAAAACGGCGATATAATTTTTTTTATTATTAAGCTTAAAATTATATTTTCAAACTTAATTTTATTGCAGTTAAAAAATTACAGAAAAGATATTTTTTTTATTGTATGCAGATAGGCACACTCGTACACGCGTAATATTTTTTATTATAATTTCATAATGTCCGAAGAAATCGAAGCCTTACCTACATATTCATAATTGAAAAATATTTAGAAAGAGTTGTTAAAAAATAATTTAACAATTCTTCAAAATTTTTAAAGTTAATTTTCAGGTTCTGTGAAATTTCTGTTAAAATTCTCTAACTATTTCAATTTTATGATGCAACTGACCTATAACTGACTGATATAACAACAGAACTTGAATAGAACTTACACAGAACTTTTTTGAAACAACCCGTCCTTAGTATTGCATTCCAACCCAATTTATTAAAAAAAGTTAACTCTGGTGATTTATTTTCACTTCGCATTATATTTTTTTTATATTTAGTAGAGGAATTTAAGTACCAACCTCGTAAAATTACAGATTTTACTGGCTGCAATTTTTTACATTGTCGATGAAAATTTTTACACGGGAAATTTTGGTAAACGTGAAAAGTTTGTACAGTATAGTAAAACATTTTTCAGGAAAAGCGATACATGTGACAATTTGAAAAGTAAAACCTCTTAACATTTTATCCAAAACATCTCCGGTAGAATGCGTCTTTTGACGATATCTTGAACCGCGTGTCGTACCTTTAAAATTTCCATTTTTCTCAGAAGCGCCGTGACAATAAAAATAATAAATCCACTACAATTTCATTTTTGTACTGAAAAAAACTTAATTTTTATTTGTCTTTTTTGAAGTGCTAACCTGTCGGCAGGAAATAAAACTGAGACCGAATTTCTTCGTCGATGAGAGCTTTAATTAGAGGTTCCAGTTTTCGTCGCTAACTCCTCATAGATTTTACTGTTAATTTTAGGTAATTCTGTATCTGTAGATTTTATGTGAGTTTTCTATCTAACTTGGTGAAACTGGATTCGCAGAGTGGTCGATTTTCGCCTACAGGACCCGGTTGAATGTTTTTGGTAAATGAACATTAATATAAGTACAACATTTGCCATTAAGAGGAACGTATGCGCGGCCCATTTCAGCCAGTTTCATACAAATCTTAATTTTGGATTTGAGATCAATATATCCAACGATGATTAATTATTTTTTGTAATCAAAAAGTATATAAAATATCTCGTAAGGATACGACCTACTTTATTTATTTTTGCTTTAAATTATATGATCCTATATCATATAATTTAAAGCTTATTAAAGATTTCAATGTTTCCTGTTTTAGAGGCAACTTGGGCAATTATTTGCGAGTAACTGAAACATATAATTTTTTTTACTATATTTAAAAATAAAATAAAAGGAATCAAAAACAAAAAATAAAAATAAATAAAATAAATTATTTTGATAAGTGTAAGTTTAAAATACAAATTACCTTTTTACTTAGGAACACAAATTTGTCATTTATATATTTAAATTACTTCCCGAAAATTGCATTTTAACGATATTCTATTTTTCATTTAATTTCTCATCATATTTTTAAAATAAGTAATAAAATTTTTATTAATTTTTTTCATTTACTCACAAATAATTTTCAAAGTTGCCTCTAAAATCATGAAACAATAAAATCTTAAATGACCTATATCTTATAATTTAAAGTAAAAAAAGTAAAGTAGCTCACACCTGTACTAAACTTACAGTACCCGAGATAGATATCAAATTACGCTTCTCAACCTACACAATCCGAAGGACTGAGTGAAAAAATTGAGCGGTAATCTCCTAGGCCCCTTTTTTCGAGATAAGGCTCGATTGGTTTTTCTAAATGAAGTTCAATGAAATACTGAACGCCGTGAGTCAGGCGGCTGAATTGGTTCAGTAGCAGATGAATTCAGCGGTAAGCTCCTTGGGCCGTTTTAAGAGTGTTGGCGACCAAAGTGGCTCTGTGGTAGGAGTCTTCTTTGCAACAGGAAATTAGGCTTTATGGGTGTCAAATTACGCGTATCGACCTACACAATCCAAAAGGCTCAGAGAAAAAATTGAGCAGCCAACTCTAGGCCCTATTTTCTGAGAAAAATTCATTACTGATGTTTGACCGGTCAGCAGTTGAGTGAGCATCGCGTTTGGGTCCCATCCTGGCGTCGCGTGTTCGATTCCTCGGCTGGCCAAGTCCTCCATCACAACACAAGCATTGGGTTGGGTTATTCGTAACCCGGGAATGTTTGTCTTTCTTTAAAAAAAAAGATTTTTTTTTACCCGGGCGACCGAAGTGGCCTAAGAGCACGAAATTGAGCGAATGCACACTCTCCTCGCTTCGTCTATATTCAAACGTAGTTTATTTTCTTCAAATATTAAATTTAACACACACCCCTCTCTTCATTTACGTTCACACGTCAAATTGCTTAGTGTTTTAACCGATTAGTTGCCTGCAACGGGCAAAACTAGTCATAATTAATGTCATCCGCGGAAATTCCTAATCCGAAATCAATCTTTCAGAGAAATTTATGTTGGATTCTTTCGACGGAAATTGCATGACTGTTGTCGAAAGTTTTCCTTATAGAGCAGTGGTTCCAAATCTTTTATTGATCAGGGACCAGGGTTATTTGTTCTTACAAGGACTACAAGGTACAATAATAATATACTGCATTCATCTTGAAATAAATTTTAATCAAAACTTTCAACATTTATTCTTTAATTTAAATTAATGGCACCTACTTACCAAGAAAAAGAACATTTTTAATAGAAAATTCAACTAAGCAAATTAATATGATTTTTGAGCTTGCATTTCCTTTCAAGCTTTGGAATCCTGCGGCCATTTTTATTACTCGAAGCTATACGTGTATCGTTACTTACTTTTTGTCGATTTCGGGACTTGTTTTTAATTACAAATAAAGCAGAAAATTCTAGTTCACATAAATACGTCGTGAAAAAGAGCACAACACAACGCAAGGCGATTTCCCGAATTTCAGCAGATACATGACATTTCTTTTTAGAAAACCGAAACACGCTAAGGAAAACAGATTCAAACCCATGCTTTCAATTGCCAATAAGCTCTTCTTGAACTACTTCTCCAACAAAATAGTAAAAGGGTTATGAATCAATTCATCGACCAGCATTTGCAGATGACTTCTGATGTCCTTTTTTATATTCAAATTATCGTGTTCATCACCAAGGAGCAATTTTAAAGCTGCAACACATACACATTCTTACCTATTCATAAATAAATCTGGCAAAAAAAAGCAAGAATTTTATCTTTAAAGTTAAATATGTTTGCCATGCCTTTTAAATTTCTTTTTCGAAGAGCTCTCGCAAAATAATTGCACACTCTGCTTATCAATTCAAACAATGTTTGAACTGATAATTGACTGATTATGATATGTTGCACATTTGTAAACAAAAAATAAAAAAATGGAAATAATAAAAAAAAACTAGAAACCATTTTCCCTATGTCTAAATAGTAAAATACCGTCACAACATATCTACAAAGAAAAAAATACTTCTGTTTGCCCTTAGACGGACATCCATCATGAAATCTCATTACTTCAATTCCGATAAGTAAGTCATTACAGTAAGCATAGTTTCTTGATGAAATTCAAAGAAGAAGAGTTCGTTAGTTTAAGGAAAATAATAAATAATTATATAACCATAATATATGTAAACCAATCACCTAACCAAATAGCTAAGAACGGACTTGGCATACCAATAAAACATTATGTCCAAACAGTAGTACAAAAATGGCAGCCAGTTTGGCAGCAGGGCTGGACCTTTCCATTGGTTATTTATTACTCAGTTAGTGACATTTGATTTACATTTGGAGGTAATAAAAATTGTTTATTAATTATCATATCAATAAAACATATTTTTGTTTGTACAGTACTTTATTTAACTAAGTCTAGTAAACTTTAGAAAATATCAAGAAAATAATAATAACTAGCTTTGCCTGTTGCAGAGGCAACCAAGAGGTTAAACACTACGCGATATGACGTGTGAACGCGGATGAAGCGAAGAGTGTGTGTTAAATAAAATAGGTAGAGAAAAAAACGTTATTTGAATGTGGATAAAGCGAGGAGTGTCCGTCTACAAAGGGCACAGATAGTTGACAGCCCAATTGCGTACGCCTGCTCTCTGGCCGCTTCGGTCACCCGGTTCAAGGCATTCGGTACGGGCCTTTTCTCGCAAAAGCAGGCCAAGTAGCTTCCTGCTCAAATTTTCACTGCGCCATTTGGGTTGTGCAGATCGATGCGCGTAATTTATTACCCGAAACGTATAGTTTACTGTCGAAAAGACTCTTCCCACAGTGCCACATTGGTCGTCGACACTTTTAAAACGGCCCAGGAGCTTACCGCTCAATTCAGTACTGAACCAATCCAGCCGCCCGACTCAGGGCGTTCAGTTTTTCATTTAATTTAAATTAGAAAAACCAATAGAGCCTAAAAGGGTCCTCGGATTTTATCGTTTAATTTTTTCAGTCAGCCCTTTGGATTGTGTAGGTCGAGACGCGTAATTTGATATCCATCTCGGGTACTGTAGGGTGTAATTTAAAAAAAAAAAATTTTGGATTTTGGAAATTTTTGAATTTTCAAAAAAAAAATTTTCGGATTTTGTAAATTTTTGAATTTTCAAAAAAAAATTTTTTTGAGTTTTGGAAATTTTTTAGTTTTGGAAAAAAAAAATTTGTTTTCTGGAAATTTTTTGTTTTTTAAAAAAAAATTTTTTGGATTCCGAAAATTTTTTAATTTTGGAAAAAAAAAATTTGGATTCTGTAAATTTTTTAATTTTGAAAAAAAACTTTTTTGGTTTCTGGAAATTTTTGAATTTTTAAAAAAAAAATTTTTGGTTTCTGGGAATTTTTTAAATTTGGAAAAAAAAAATTTCGGATTCTGGAAATTTTTTAATTTTGAAAAAAAAATTTTTTGGTTTCCGGAAATTTTTGAATTTTGAAAAAAAAAATTTTCGGTCTTGAAATTTTTTAATTGTGAAAAAAAAATATTTTTTGGTTTCTGGAAATTTTTTAATTTTGGAAAAAAAATTATTGGATTCTGGAAATTTTTTAATTTTGGAAAAAAAAAATTGTTGGATCTCGGAAATTTTTGAACTTATAACTGAAAGTAATTTTTCAAAAAACGGCGCTATAAAAATGAATTATTCAGAAATTTTAGAGACTTAAACTAAACCCAACTGGGGATGCCGTAGTCTCACTGACTCCAGACGGCAGTAGTTGAGACTCTTGTGCGGTATTCACATTGAAATTTAATTTAAAATGTATGAACCCGTACAGTATTCAAAAGGTACCTACAACATTTGGCAAAAAAAAATTGGACCATCTTTATTTAAATTTACTCATTTCCTTAAAAATGTTAAGAATAAATAGTATCCGAGTAGGACGTTGTCAAAAAAAAAATCCAATGCAGCTTACCGTAGTTTTTCAAAAAACGGCGCTATAAAAATTTATTATTCAGAATTTTTCAGAAACTAAAACTAAACCCAACTGGGGACGCCGTAGTCGCACTGACTCCGGACGGCAGTAATTGGGACTCTTGTGCGGTTTTCACATTGAAATTTAATGTAAAATGTACGAACGATTAGTTCCCCTACTATTCAAAAGGTACCTACACCATTTCGCAAAAAAAAAAATGGACCATCTTTATTTAAATTTACTCATTTTATTAGAAATGTTCAGAATATATTATGTCCGAGTACGTTGTCAAAAAAAATTCGAGAGCAGTTTACACGCGGTAGAAGTGAAACTTTTCCAAAACAATCTCAAGTAATACTTGAAAAGTGAGGTCTAAGTAGCCCAGTAAATAAATGTACCCTCTGTAATATTTTACTTCTGCGTATTATGAGCTCCTGGTAGATTTTCAATATCGTACGTCACCCTTTTTGTCATTTTTTACAAAAACGGTCCTATAAAAATATAATTATCAAAATTATTGTGTACCTATTTTTATGAGGTGTTGCTCATCCAACGAATGGTGTCCTGAGCGGCAGTGCCAATGCCCGCCTCTAACGTTGAATAATTATCATAAAGAAGCAAAATACAAAAAAAGCGTTATGTAACTTTAATATTTAAAAAAAATAAATCCCTTAAATATCTAGGCTATAGACGAAGGCAGCGCAACACGGCATAACAGCTCAAAAAATAATTACAAAATAAATTATCCTTTCAACTTCAAATAATTTCATTACAAATTTCCAAATAAAAAACATATGCAATCCCCATTTGATGATTCCCAGTTGTTATGTGCAGGTACCTACCTACTCAGATTCTCAGTTGGTACACCTGCACATGCGTAAAAAAAAACACGCCATTAAAATGTATATTCAGAATTTTATTATCAAATAATCATTTCAATGAAAAAGAGTTCGCAAAGTATTTATATTTATAAATAATACGAATCCTAATGCATCGGAGCCCATCTATCAGGTACCTACTTAGTTCGTCATTCGCAGACGTACAATATTCTGCAATTATATTTTCATCGCTGGCAAGACCGAAACGAAATAATGTCTTCACCACCTCGAGCACGGCCTGAAAATCGAGTTGTTTTTAACGTTTTCCATACAAACAACGCTGTCCTGGCCTGAATGAAAACTTTAGTTGGCGAAGGCAAAGCTCTCCGCCATTTGTAAAATTTCTGAATCGAGTGTTCCAAGGTGTGAGAAAATTTACCCAACCTGAATTTATTTGTAAGAAAATTAGGTGTTCTACTGGCCAGATAAATTATGCACCCTCGAGAAAAATGCGAGTTTTGCGAAACGTCAGAAAATATCATTTTTCCGCGCGCTATCGTGTAACATTTTGAATGGTGACCGACATATTTGTCGATTTTAAAAGCTTCCTTAACTTTTATTCTTCGTATTTATCGAAAAACATCTTCGCCAGAATGCGCCTTTTCGACGATATCTCGAACCGCGTGTCGTACCTATAAAATGTCATTTTTTAGCAGCATCGCCATTAAAATATTATGAAAAAATTTCTAGCAAATTCGTTTTGTATGAGAAAAGTGCTTAATTTTTCTCCGACTTTTTCGAAATGCGAACCTGTCGGCGGGAAATATAACCGGGCCGATTTCTTCGTCGATGAGAGATTCAGTCGGAGGTTCTAGTTATCGCCGCTGATTTTGCATCAGTTTTTTCCGTTGACTTTTGGTGTTTCGGTTTCATGTTTTTTTTTTAGCTTCCTGTCTAGCGATTGTGGTCTCTGCGGTCGGTCAAACTCGAAGAGCGGAGAGGTCATTTTGGCGTGGGAGGCCCTGGACTGAATCGTATTTCAAGCGAAAGCGATCCTTAGGGTGGGCGAACATAAGGGGCGGCAAGGTCGTTTTTTGACTGTATGACCCATGTGAGTTTTTCGAAAAACTGTGTATTAATATATACTAGCTTTGCCTGTTGCAGAGGCAACCAAGGGGTTAAACACTACGCGATTTGACGTGTGAACGCGGATGAAGCGAAGAGTGTGTGTTAAATAAAATAGGTAGAGAAAAAAACGTTATTTGAATGTGGATAAAGCGAGGGGTGTCCGTCTACAAAGGGCACAGATAGTTGACAGCCCAATTGCGTATGCCTGCTCTCTGGCCGCTTCGGTCACCCGGTTCAAGGCGTTCGGTACGGGCCTTTTCTCGCAAAAGCAGGCCAAGTAGCTTCCTGCTCAAGTTTTCACTGCGCCATTTGGGTTGTGCAGATCGATACGCGTAATTTGTTATCCGAAACGTATAGTTTACTGTTGAAAAGACTCTTCCCACAGTGCCACTTTGGTCGTCGACACTTTTAAAACGGCCCAGGAGCTTACCGCTCAATTCAGTACTGAACCAATCCTACCGCCCGACTCAGGGCGTTCGGTTTTTCATTTAATTTAAATTAGAAAAAAACATTAGAGCTTTATCTCGAACAATGGTCCTAGGAGTTTTTCGCTTATTTTTTTCACTCAGCCTTTCGGATTGTTAAGATCGAGACGCGTAATTTGATACCCATCTCGGGTACTGTAAGGTGTAATTTAAAAAAAAAAAAAATTGGATTTTGAAAATTTTTTAAATTTGGAAAAAAAAAATTTCGGATTCTGGAAATTTTTTAATTTTGAAAAAAAAAATTTTTGGTTTCCGGAAATTTTTGAATTTTGAAAAAAAAAATTATCGGTTTCTGGAAAATTTTTTAATTTGAAAAAAAAATTTTTTGGTTTCTGGAATTTTTTTAAATTTGGAAAAAAAAAATTCGGATTCTGGAAATTTTTTAATTTTGAAAAAAAAATTTTTTGGTTTCCGGAAATTTTTGAATTTTGAAAACAAAAAATTTCGGTCCTGGAAATTTTTTAATTATGAAAAAAAAATTTTTTGGTTTCTGGAAATTTTTTAATTTTGGAAAAAAAAAATTGTTGGATCTCGGAAATTTTTGAACTTATAACTGAAAGTAATTTTTCAAAAAACGGCGCTATAAAAATGTATTATTCAGAAATTTTAGAGACTTAAACTAAACCCAACTGGGGTGCCGTAGTCTCACTGACTCCAGACGGCAGTAGTTGGGACTCTTGTGCGGTATTCACATTGAAATTTAATTTAATTTAATGAACCCGTACAGTATTCAAAAGGTACCTACATCATTTGGCAAAAAAAAATTGGACCATCTTTATTTAAATTTACTCATTTTATTAGAAATGTTCAGAATAAATAGTATCCGAGAAGGACGTTGTCAAAAAAAAATTCGAGTGCAGCTTACTGTAGTTTTTCAAAAAACAGCCCTATAAAAATGTATTGTTCAGAATTTTTCAGAAACTAAAACTAAACCCAACTGGGGACGCCGTAGTCGCACTGACTCCGGACGGCAGTAATTGGGACTCTTGTGCGGTATTCACATTGAAATTTAATGTAAAATGTACGAACGATTAGTTCCCGTACAGTATTCAAAAGGTACCTACACCATTTGGCAAAAAAAAATTGGACCATCTTTATTTAAATTTACTCATTTTATTAGAAATGTTCAGAATAAATAGTATCCGAGAAGGACGTTGTCAAAAAAAAATTCGAGTGCAGCTTACTGTAGTTTTTTAAAAAACGGCGCTATAAAAATTTATTATTCAGAATTTTTCAGAAACTAAAACTAAACCCAACTGGGGACGCCGTAGTCGCACTGACTCCGGACGGCAGTAATTGGGACTCTTGTGCGGTTTTCACATTGAAATTTAATGTAAAATGTACGAACGATTAGTTCCCGTACAGTATTCAAAAGGTACCTACACCATTTCGCAAAAAAAAATTGGACCATCTTTATTTAAATTTACTCATTTTATTAGAAATGTTCAGAATATATAGTGCCCGAGTAGGTACCTACGTACGTTGTCAAAAAAAATTCGAGTGCAGTTTACACGCGGTAGAAGTGAAACTTTTCCAAAACAATCTCAACTAATACTTGAAAAGTGAGGTCACAAAAACGGCCCTATAAAAATATAATTTTCAAATTTTTTGTATACCCATTTTTATGAGGTGTTGCTCATCCAACAAATGGTTCCCGGGGCGACAGTACCAATGCCCGCCTCTAACGTTGAATAATTATCATAAATAAGCTAAATACAAAAAAAGCGTTATGTAACTATAGTATTTAAAAAAAATAAATCCCTTAAATATCTAGTATAAAGACGAAGGTAGCGCAACACGGCATAACAGCCCAAAAAATTATTACAAAAGAAATTATCCTTTCAACTTCAAATAATTTCAATACAAATTTCCAAAAGAAAAAACATATGGGAATTGCATATGATTCCGAGTTGTTATGTGCAGGTACCTACCTACTCAGATTCTCAGTTGGTACACCTGCACATACGTAAAAAAAAACACGCCATTAAAATGTATATTCAGAATTTTTTATCAAATAATCATTTCAATGAAAAAGAGTTCGCAAAGTATTTATATTTATAAATAATACGAATCCTAATGCATCGGAGCCCATCTATCGGGTACCTACTAAGTTCGTCATTCGCAGACGTACAATAGTCTGCAATTATATTTTCATCGCTGGCAAGACCGATACGAAATAATGTGTTCACCACCTCGAGCACGGCCTGAAAATCGAGTTGTTTTTAACGTTTTCCATACAAACAACGCTGTCCTGGCCCGATTGAAACTTTAGTTGGCGGTTCCGCCATTTGTAAAATTTCAGAATCCAGTGTTCTCAGGTGTGAGAAAATTTACCCAACCTGAATTTATTTGTAAGAAAATTAGGTGTTCTACTGGCCAGACAAATTATGCACCCTCGAGAAAAATGCGAGTTTTGCGAAACGTCAGAAAATATCATTTTTCCGCGCGCTATCGTGTAACATTTTGAATGGTGACCGACATATTTGTCGATTTTAAAAGCTTCCTTAATTTCTATTCCTCCTATTTATTAAAAAAACATCTCCACCAGAACGCGCTTTTTCGACGATATCTCGTACCGCGTGTCGTACCTATAAAATGTCATTTTTTAGCAGCATCGCCATTAAAATAAAAGAATAAATTTCTAGCAAATTCGTTTCGCGTAAAGGAAATAGTGATTAAGATTTCTTATCTTTTTTGCAAATGCGAACCTGTCGGCGGGAAATATAACCAGGCCGATTTCTTCATCGATGAGAGATTCAGCCGGAGGTTCCAGTTATCGCCGCTGATTTTGTATCAGTTTTTTCCGTTGACTTTTGGCGTTTCTAAAATAAGAATTTCGTGTGAGTTTCCTGTCTTGCGATAGTGGTCTCTGAGGTCGGTCAAACTCGAAGAGCGGAGAGGTCATTTTGGCGTGGGAGGCCCTGACTGAAAAAAAAAGCCCTGTTTTTCAAGCGAAACTGAACCTCGAAACCGGTAAAACTTAAGGGGCGGCAAGGTCGTCTTTTGCCTAAATTACGAAAAAAGTGAGTTTTTCGAAAACTGTGCATTAATATATTAACTAGCTTTGCCTGTTGCAGAGGCAACCAAGGGGTTAAACACTACGCGATTTGACGTGTGAACGCGGATGAAGCGAGGAGTGTGTGTTTAATAAAATAGATGAAGAAAAAAACGATGTTTGTAATTTGTTACCCGTAACGTATAATTTACTGTTGCAAAGACTCCTACCACTGTGCCTCTTTGGTCGCCGACACTTTAAAACGTCCCAGGAGCTTACCGCTCAATTCAGTACTGAACCAATCCAGCCGCAACGACCAGGGCGTTCAGTTTTTCATTTAATTTAAATTAGAAAAACCAATAGAGCCTAAAAGGGTCCTCGGATGTAATCGTTCAATTTTTTCAGTCAGCCCTTTGGATTGTGTAGGTCGAGACGCGTAATTTGATATCCATCTCGGGTACTGTAGGGTGTAATTTAAAAAAAAAAATTTTTTTGGATTTTCGAAATTTTTGAATTTTAAAAAAAAAATTTTTGGATTTTGTAAATCTTTGAATTTTCAAAAAAAAATTTTTTGAGTTTTGGAAATTTTTTAATTTTGGAAAAAAAAATTTCGTTTTCTGGAAATTTTTTGTTTTTGAAAAAAAAAATTTTTGGATTCTGAAAATTTTTTAATTTTGGAAAAAAAAAATTTGGATTCTGGAAATTTTTTAATTTTGAAAAAAAACTTTTTTGGTTTCTGGAAATTTTTGAATTTTGAAAAAAAAATTTTTGGTTTCTGGAATTTTTTTAAATTTGGAAAAAAAAAATTTCGGATTTTCGGTTTCTTGAAATTTTTTAATTGTGAAAAAAAAATTTTTTGGTTTCTGCAAATTTTTTAATTTTGGAAAAAAAAATTATTGGATTCTGGAAATTTTTTAATTTTGGAAAAAAAAAAAATTGTTGGATCTCGGAAATTTTTGAACTTATAACTGAAAGTAATTTTTCAAAAAACGGCGCTATAAAAATGTATTATTCAGAAATTTTAGAGACTTAAACTAAACCCAACTGGGGATGCCGTAGTCTCACTGACTCCAGACGGCAGTAGTTGAGACTCTTGTGCGGTATTCACATTGAAATTTAATTTAAAATGTATGAACCCGTACAGTATTCAAAAGGTACCTACAACATTTGGCAAAAAAAAATTGGACCATCTTTATTTAAATTTACTCATTTCATTAAAAATGTTCAGAATAAATAGTATCCGAGTAGGACGTTGTCAAAAAAAAATTCGAGTGCAGCTTACCGTAGTTTTTCAGAAAACGGCGCTATAAAAATTTATTATTCAGAATTTTTCAGAAACTAAAACTAAACCCAACTGGGGACGCCGTAGTCGCACTGACTCCGGACGTCAGTAATTGGGACTCTTGTGCGGTTTTCACATTGAAATTTAACGTAAAATGTACGAACGATTAGTTCCCGTACAGTATTCAAAAGGTACCTACACCATTTCGCAAAAAAAAAATGGACCATCTTTATTTAAATTTACTCATTTTATTAGAAATGTTCAGAATATATAGTGTCCGAGTACGTTGTCAAAAAAAATTCGAGTGCAGTTTACACGCGGTAGAAGTGAAACTTTTCCAAAGTGAGGTCTGAGTAGCCCAGTAAATAAATGTACCCTCTGTAATATTTTACTCCTGCGTATTATGAGCTCCTGGTAGATTTTCAATATTGTACGTCACCCTTTTTGTCATTTTTTACAAAAACGGTCCTATAAAAATATAATTATCAAAATTATTGTGTACCTATTTTTATGAGGTGTTGCTCATCCAACGAATGGCTCCCTGAGCGGCAGTGCCAATGCCCGCCTCTAACGTTGAATAATTATCATAAAGAAGCAAAATACAAAAAAAGCGTTACGTAACTTTAATATTTAAAAAAAATAAATCCCTTAAATATCTAGGCTAAAGACGAAGGTAGCGCAACACGGCATAACAGCCCAAAAAATTATTACAAAAGAAATTATCCTTTCAACTTCAAATAATTTCATTACAAATTTCCAAAAAAAAAAACATATGCAATTCTTATTTGATGATTCCGTGTTGTTATGTGCAGGTACCTACCTACTCAAAATAGGCATTCCAAAACCGAGCGTCTAGCAACACTCGATACGGAGATCTTTTTTCGTGAATTGAGCAAATTTCTTTCGATACAGACGAACCTGCCGATTTGAACGGATTGAAATAGAACTACAGGCGTGTTCGACAGACATTTGATTTTGTATTGCGTGAACGATCCGTACTTATATTCCGCACCGCTAGATGTCTCTGGATTGAAATCTTTAGTTGGCGGAGAGTGTTGCCTTCCGCCATTTGTAAAATTTCAGAATCCAGTGTTACCAGGTGTGAGAAAATTTACCCAACCTGAATTTATTTGTAAGAAAATTAGGTGTTCTACTGGCCAGCTATATAATGCACCCTCGTGAAAAATGCGAGTTTTGCGAAACGTCAGAAAATATCATTTTTCCGCGCGCTATCGTGTAACATTTTGAATGGTGACCGACATATTTGTCGATTTTAAAAGCTTCCTTAATTTCTATTCCTCCTATTTATTAAAAAACATCTCCACCAGAACGCGCTTTTTCGACGATATCTCGTACCGCGTGTCGTACCTATAAAATGTCATTTTTTAGCAGCATCGCCATTAAAATAAAAGAATAAATTTCTAGCAAATTCGTTTCGCGTAAAGGAAATAGTGATTAAGATTTCTTATCTTTTTTGCAAATGCGAACCTGTCGGCGGGAAATATAACCTGGCCGATTTCTTCGTCGATGAGAGATTCAGCCGGAGGTTCCAGTTATCGCCGCTGATTTTGTATCAGTTTTTTCCGTTGACTTTTGGCGTTTCTAAAATAAGAATTTCGTGTGAGTTTCCTGTCTTGCGATAGTGGTCTCTGCGGTCGGTCAAACTCGAAGAGCGGAGAGGTCATTTTGGCGTGGGAGGCCCTGACTGAAAAAAAAAGCCCTGTTTTTCAAGCGAAACTGAACCTCGAAACGGGTAAAACTTAAGGGGCGGCAAGGTCGTCTTTTGCCTAAATTACGAAAAAAGTGAGTTTTTCAAAAACTGTGCATTAATATATATACTAGCTTTTGCCCGTTGCAGGCAACTAAGGGGTTAAAACACTATGCGATTTGACGTGTGAACGCGGATGAAGCGAAGAGTGTGTGTTTAATAAAATAGGTGAAGAAAAAACGATGTTTGTAATTTGTTACCGGTAACGAATAATTTACTGTTGCAAAGACTCCTACCACTGTGCCACTTTGGTCGCCGATACTTTTAAAACGTCCCAAAAGCTTACCGCTCAATTCAGTACTGAACCAATCCAGCCGCCCGACTCAGGGCGTTCAGTATTTCATTTAATTTAAATTAGAAAAACCAAGAGCCTTATCTCGAAAAAGGGTCCTCGGAGTTAATCGTTCATTTTTTTCACTCAGCCCTTCGGATTGCGTAGGTCGAGACGCGTAATTTGATATCCATGTTGGGTGCTATAAGGTGTAATTTTGAAAAAAAAATATTTTGGATTTTGTAAATTTTTGAATTAAAAAAAAAAAAAATTCGAATTTTGGAAAAAAAAATTGTGGATTTTGGAAATTTTTGAATTTTGAAAAAAAAAATTTTTTGAATTTTGGAAAAAAAAAATTTTGGATCTTGAAAAAAAATTTTTTGGATTTTGGAAATTTTGAAAAAAAAAATTTTTGATTTTGGAAATTTTTTAATTTTGAAAAAAAAAATTTTGACCTTGCACTAATTTAAAGAAATCGGCGCTATAAAAATGTATTATTCAGAATTTTTCAGAAACTAAAACTAAACTCAACTGGAGATGCCGTAGTCTCACTGACTTCAGACGGCAGTAGTTGGGACTCTTGTGTGGTATTCACATTGAAATTTAATTTAAAATGTACGAACAATTAGTTCCCATACAGTATTCAAAAGGTACCTACACTATTTGGCAAATTTTACGAATCCTAAAGTAAATCTAGCATCTCGCAGTATCGCCCTGTTGTAAGACCACGCCAAAAAATGGCACAGGTAGTCGACCGCTCAATTTCGTACACCCGCTCTAGGGCGTCAGGTTCAAGGCGTTCACTGGCAGAAAATGTACAGGGCCAAACTTACCTGGGGGGTCACTTGAGATTAACATGGTTTATTGTTTATTTAGATACAGTTTGCACGCAGAGAATATAATTAAGAAATTATGTCGAGTGATAAACCCAATTTCTTCCTTTGATTGCAAATTGCCATGTAAGAACAATTGAACTGTTTCTTTATTATTATGAAATATTGTTACTACTAAGGCAGGCCGCACACATTCGATTTTGCTTTCTGGTTATCCAATCAGACTATCAGAAAGGCTATTCCCTAAAATTTGTGATAAGAGATCGTTCTCCTGCGAGAAGTGCTGTCTGATTTTCTACAGCTGTTAAATGAATAAATAATCATGCATACTTGCAGGAATTCGTGTTTAAAACGACCCAAACTAAAATACGTGACAGCCCAGTGATTCTTCCCAGGGGCTTCACCATTGGTAAGTTAGTTCTGCACTGAGAAGAATCAAAAGCCTGTGTTGGCAGTCTCGCGTGAAATTATCTGGGACATAAAAATCTATTTTAGCCAGAATATCTGATACCGATATAAAACCATTTAGAAGCTTGTATGTAATAAGCAGCTGGCAGTGGCAAAACGACAATTCCAGAGTAAAACAATTCGGGCAAAACAATTAAATTATAGTTATTTAATTGGTCAAATTTGTTTTATGGGGCAAACAGACTTAGCTATAAGAGATCATTCGGTTTTATGAGTAAAAGTCTAACTCTCATATAGAGGAATCGTAAAAATTTCTTCTGTATTTTTTCCATCTTTAGTACATAGACGATATCCTCTAGCTCCCCATATCTGAGATTTACTCTTGAGAATGTTAAGCACCAAGTTTTAAGTAAAGCAGCCTTAAAACTGTAAGATTGGTCAATTCCTTTGAATTATGTGTGACAGAACCCAACATTTTTGTGGTTAATCTTTTTAATTTGAGCATAAAATGTTAAGCGAGTATCATACACAATTCCTAGTTCCCCCGTAGGGATGTGCAGAGAGGATGTACTGCTGAATAAAAAAAGAGTAAAACATTTTCATATGTATAGTGAAATAAATGCAAACTTACTCTCCTTAAAACACCCTTTATACAGTATCCCCAAAGATGATAGACCCTAAGGGAATTTTCCTCAGAGCCTTTTGTGTGTAGCTAAAGTAAAAGAAAATATGATTTCTTTCTGCGGGGTGGTTTGTATACAAATAAATTGAAATATAAGAGATATGCTATGATGGTCGCTCAACTGTCGGCGGACTACGGTCAAATGGTTCTAATCTGAATACAGAATTTAGTTGATTTTTTGAAGGTGTAGTAGTATTGGTCAACAATATAGTTTGAATACAGAAAGAATTCATTCATTTAGTTGATTTTTTGAAGGTGTGCAGTAATATTGGTTAACAATATTAGTGACACCAGAAAGCATAGTATGAACTGTAAACTACGGTAAAAATTGCACATCTCTTATTTTTAAATATATTTGATTGTACAACATGTAAGGCCTCTGTTTCCTCCCTCCTGCAACATAGGTCTCTTCAAAACCCATGTTCACTCCTTCCTCTTCTCAAAAAGACCCTCCACACAGTATCTTCAAAGATGACATAGGTCATGAGGGAAATTATTTTCATCAGGGCCTTCTGTGTGGAGTTAATGTAAAACAAAAAAAACTCACATTCTTGCTTGTCCGGTGGAATAAAAAAACATTTCAATGTCATAAAGTTTTTATTTCTAAATACGCTTGGTTAAAAATTTATCTTTTATTGTCAGAAAAACCAAGCAAAAAAACTGACGATATTCTGTTAATTAAGACATTTTTGTATTTATTTAACATTAATATGTAAAGTTAAAGAATGGTGTATACAATTACGCCCTATATACATACATTAGAAATAATATATAAAACATGGAACATAATACAGTCAGTGGATACATTTTTGCTCATATGATCTAGTTCACCTTCTAATTTGCATGAGATGATCCACATTTTCGTTTTCAAAAACTTCTGAATTGACGAATACACTTTGCACGAATAAGTTATGCTTAACCCCCTATGCTGCTGGCAAAATTTTGCAAATATCTCGATATGAAATTGTACTTGTTTCTACCAATTTTTTTTCTTCTTTGGAATGTTAATGGATAGTAATGAAATGCCTAAAAACTTCTAAAACCTAGCTCCACAGATTGTGCACTGCAGTACACCTCAAGAAATTTACAATTTCGTTGGACTGCAAATGCAGTCAGCCGCACTGTGGGGGTTAAGGATTGAAAATCGATCCTGTCTTGTGTTGTGCAAATTAAATGAAATCATAAAGAGCAAAAAAAATTACATAAAATGTATCACTTCAAGGGGACTGAAGAAATATAACTTGCTATGTTGTTGTTTTTTTTTATATGTACAAAATATGCATCAATTGTTTGTAGTAATAATAAAATCGTTTATTCATCAAAAGATTTTAACAATTTTTGTTGTTTATTTTTATAACATTGATTCTATTGACAAAAAGGTCACTGTTCAGTCATACTTTCAGGATTTCTCCTGGAGTAGCTGATGTCCAGCAGTGCCACTAATTATAAATATAATATTACATACCATTCAAATTATTATAAAACAGGAGGGTAATTATCATAATAATAAAATAAGAATGTACATTAAACCAAGTATGTACAATAGCAAAGACTATTTAGTTATAGAATACATTTGTGTTAAAATCAAAAAAGAATATGAATTCTTCATATATAGAGGGTTATTCTTATTTATAATAACAGAGGTTTTATTTAAGCAGAATAATAATAAGTAAATAAAGGTGACTATAGAAAATTTGTCAGAGTATATATAGTTATATCAAGTATAATGTACTTTAATTCTATTTTTGCATATCGTTGGATTTTAGAAATTGAAAAACTCTATAGTTATTTAATTTTGTTGTTATTCAGAGTTAACTTTGTTGGAAATGACTGCACAGGTATATATTGCTAATTGGCTCTGTTATTTCAAGGCTGTCAGTTAGAGTTTTAATAATATTGGTTTAAAAATAATAATTTTGAATAAAATAATACATTTATATCTTAACTTCATTTCTCTTAACTATTTTGTCTGATAGTTAAGATAAATGAAGGAAGTAGTTTGGAATCTATTGTAAAGTATGATAAAGAAGCCGTGCAGACAAACATTATTATGCCTAACATTGATTGTTGTGATTGAAGTATGTTATTATATATGTTTTGTGAAAAATAACCTCAAGGCACTGTGAAAATGATTTTTTTATACTCTACTTTTACATTATGTTCTACGCCCCGAAGAAAACAAATCCCTTGGGGTTTATGTAATCTTTGAGGACGCTGCGTGGAGGAATTTTAGGGAAAGGAAGGAGAGGTAGTTCTAGGGAGGAAAAAAGTATGAGGGGTGGGTAGAAATCTGGGGCCAGTATGTACAGGAATGATGAACGTATGAATCCATTCCTCCCATTGAGGTGCAAGGCAATGAATCTAGAGTCCGGCTGGAGACGTCAAAAGATCTCTGTCAACCAGTTTCTCCCAATCTGGTCCACCATGCAGTAGGTGAACAGACACATTCGCTGCAAAGACCTAGACGAATTTCGACCCATGAATCCGGGCACCTCTGCCAAATCACCAAATGTAGCGAATAACTTGGGGTGACCTACGGCAGGGATGTGGGTTATCCAATAAGTGGGACGGCAGTACCGACACCCACCAGAGGCAGTTCCTATATACACATATTGTGGGTGTTGCGTTTTCCTTCCTGTGTATAACAAATAAAATAATAATTGTTATTTATTCTGAATTTAAAAAAAAAGCTTCGAGTTTATTTTTTTCTAGTGGTAAACTACGGTACAATACCGTAATTAACAACAAAACCTCAACCTCAGGCAAAAAACAAAACGCAACATGCGTACCGGGCCATAATACGTATAAAACCATTCTCGGTACTCATGTGTCGAATGTCGCGTAAACGCATTTATGACGGTGTAGTCCAGCGATAAGGCTCTTGACCCGCATTCCGAAGGTCGCGGGATTGAATCCCAGCGTGGCAAATAAATTTTATTTGATTAATTTGTGTTATTTCACAATTTATTCATTTAAAATAATATATAGTACATTTGCGGTACGTTTTAGAGTGGAAGATAGTCTCAATATCGTCCTGGTGTAAGTCCACCGTTCAGAATTCAAATGTTGCTTGAAATGGCTTTAGTCGTGTTTGGTGACCATAATCTGAATAGCCAGGTACTTCTCACCTTCCTCTTTCCTTCCCCACTACCTTAAGCCTCACAATATACCCTAATTGGGGATGCCATAGTATCACAGGCTCCAAACGGGAGCAGTTGAGACTCTTGTGCAGTATTCATATAAAAAAAAAACACCAGCAACAGTGGATTCCATAAGTGGATTCTCTGCTTCATTTTATAGCCACGATGTTAGAAAGAATATATTAGCATATGCGCATTTAGTTCTGCCAGCCTAGATTTGTCGAAGCCGAATACGCATTTGATAGGAGCATCCAAGGATGCAAAAACGGCAATGCGCAAAGGTATAGTGAACAGAATAGCATAACCAAAATGCGTATAGTACTTCAGTACGTTTTAGATATTTGTTTGCACAACAATTTTGACAGATTGGCTTGAATAACTGAAGCAGATTGATTCTTGAATATCTTTCGAATATCCATTTAATTAAGAACTGTAAAAATCATAGTTAAGCATAAAGGATTTATATAGCTAATTTGACATACCATTTTTGTAAGTAATCACATCTCGTTTGTGGGTTAGACTACAGATTTTTATATTTGATATCAGGTATATACTTTAGCATCCCTTATAAAAAAGTTACCGACCGCCACTGAAACTACCCCCCAAGTTGTCAAACAGACTAATTTCTTTACGTTAATGATGAGCAAACTGTGGTCCGCAAGCCGGTGTTCGTTGCATTTTAAAGGTTTCTATTTTATAAAATATAAAAAGTTTTCTTGACTAAATTTTGTTCAACTTTTTGAATGATAAAAATCAAAAAATCGACAGTTGCTGCAATTGCAAATAGGGATTTTTTTAAAAAGGTTCCTTCCTTTCTAGGAGTATAATAAATACAAAAATAATCGTTATTTATTCTGAATTTAAAAAAAAAGCTTAGAGTTTATTTTTTTCTAGCGGTAAACTACGGTATGATACCGTCCTAACCTCAGGCAAAAAAACAAAACGCAACATAAGTACCGGGCATTCTCGTTACTCATGTGTTGAATGTCGCGTAAACGCATTTATGACGGCGCAGTCCAACAATAAGGCTCTTGGCTTGCATTCCGAAGGTCGCGGGATTGAATCCCAGCGTGCCAAATAAATGTTATTTAATTAATTTGTGTTATTTCACAATTTATTCATTTAAAATAATATAGTACATTTGCTGTACGTTTTATAGTGGAAGATACTCTCAGTTTCGCCCTGGTGTAAGTCCACCGTTTAGAATTCAAACGTTGCTTGAAATGGCTTTAGTCGTGTTTGGCGACCATATCTGAATAGCCAAGTACTTCCCACCTTCCTCTTCCCCTCCCCATTACCTTAAGCCTCACAATATACCCCAATTGGGGATGCCATAGTCTCACTGGCTCCAAACGGGAGCAGTTGGGACTCTAATGCGGTATTCATATAAAAGAAACCACCAGCAACAGTGGATTCTCTGGTTCATTCCGTAGCCACGATGTTAGAAAGAATATGATATTAGCATATGCGCATTTAGTTCTGCCTGCCTAGATTTGTCGAAGCCGAATACGCATTTGATAGGAGCATCCAACGATGCAAAAACGGCAATGCGCAAAGGTATAGTGATCAGAATAGCATAACCAAAATGCATATAGTAATTCAGTACATATTAGATATTTGTTTGCTCAAAAATTTTGACAGATTGGCTTGAATAACTGAAGCAGATTGATTTTTGATTGATTGACGCAAAAAAGGATTTTTAAGCTAAAACTGTTAAGTTGGTATTGTAGGTACGTCTTCCAAAACTTCAACAAACTACGCGCAGATGTCAATAAAAGCCACTTCTAATTAAATAGTTTCATTAAATATGACGGTATTTGAATGTGAATGAAGCACGAAATGTATGGTAAGTATGGAATATGCACCGAGATCAAGTTGCTTGGCAGTCCATCTGCTTACCTAAAAAATACATGCAATTGACCGTGTGTAAATATATGTTTTGAGAGAAAAACACCAATCTGACAAAATCATTTAAAAATGTAAAGATAAAATTAATTATCAATCAAAATATACTAATTCATAAGTGCGGCCTCTCCTGCAAGGGCTCTACCGGTTCAACCGACGTGGGTTCCAATCCGCATGATAGTGTAAAAGCATTCGGCCGGATTGTGTCATTTTGCACAAAGCCCAGCAAACATAACCAAATTATTCCAATATAGAAAAAATTGTCACAACCGTGCGACACCCGTGGAGTAATTAACGAACAGCGTTAGAATCATTTGTGTCATTCCGAAGAAATTGAGCGAATTATTTCTTACTTAGGGTTTGAAGGAGATAGTAAGTAATGTTTTGTTTGCAATGGATCACTTTATATCTCATATCTCATCTCACAACTCATTAAGCAAGTATTATTTGTAGTGAATTTATTTTATCATGGTGTTTCTCATTTGCGTATGTACGATCAATGAGAAAAATACGATCATTCTACGAAGTTGACAGTTAATTATTTTCAACCGCTTTTATTGTTTAAAAACTAACATGTTTTGTAAGCTATGCTTACTTTATCGATGTTGACATTTGCATACTACAGACAAACGCGCAAAGTTGATAGGTTATTATTTTCAACCGTTTTTATTGTTTAAAAACCAACACGCTTTGTAAGGTATGCTTACTTCATTGACGTTTGACTTAAAAGTTTTAAATTTTTTTGTTCGTACTGGGCAAGTAGTTAATCGAGTGGCTTGCTACTTGTATACTTATGTATAAGTATACTTGCTACTTGACTGGCCGAAAAGCGTTTTCATTACTATCATGTAGAGTACATTAGTGAGCGGTGCGTTGCATATTGTTGTGGCTGTTACGCAACAAAATAAATACACTAATTAAGTTGATTGTAATGTTTATTTTTGAAGAGGTGGAAAAATAAATAAGTGAGATAAAAATGAATAAATTGTAGACACTGAAATATATATTAAAAAAAAAAAAAAAAAAAAGCAGCCAAAATAAAGAATTTTAGAGAAGAATCTTTGCTCCAATGGCGTGACATATGTGTCTCTACTAATGAACTTTACTAAAACAACTGGTTTGCGCATGTCAGTACGCAGGGGGCCGCTCCTCATCCGAAAAAATAGAATGGAATGATAAATTTGACCCGACAGTTAATCCCACGATAATTGATCCCCCGAAATGACATTTACTGTAAAATTATAATCTTTTGTGCATTGTTTACCAATTTCAAACGTAAAAGAGATTCAGTTTGATTTCCAAAATGCCCTAATAAGTTGATATGAATATCAAAGGAATTTATTGTACTTATGCGCTGGTACATACAGTAAATAGAGATGAAGATTTTTCCTTGATGCATTTGAATGAAAATACAGTAGAATCTAGATAAGGGGCCGGCCATACTTTGTTGTACTAACCGAATGACGCACAAAACGGTCGGATAATTAAAGCTTGTTTTACAGGAGACATGCCGAACTCCTTCGCGAGGGTTACTTTTGATGGGTTTTTAAAAGGTGTAATATAGAACTTCTTTTTTCAATTGAAAAACTATCACTCCACAGAACTCATCGTGTCGAACTTTTAACTTAGTCACAACATGATATACATCGATTGTGATTTATGAGTGCTAATAAGGATAGGTGTTAGCGTGTGGAGGCGTGGAAAGGTATTGGTGCGTAGGTTTTGTGAACAAAACACTGCGCGCCGTTCTCACTGGACAAATTATCATTAAAGTGGGTCAAAATAGGTCGCTTTAAGCAGCTGGTCGCTTAAAACGGGGTCGTACTAAACGGATATGTTTTCCTGGTACCTAACTTGAGTTTCCATTGTCGTTGCTAAAAACGGTAAGCCGTTATAAACAAAATCGTTATTTGCGAATTCTACTGTATGTTTTATTCTCTTGTTATTTGGCGGTGAATTCTTTTCGTCACATTTCTACAGTCACTTATTCGTAGTTATATTTTGTGTAATCACTTACAACGTATTTTCCCTAAAGCGACTGCACATTGTATATAAGTACGCCGGGGAATGAATTGTCATGGAACCGTTAGACATATTTTTTTAAGTCGATTTCAGGTTTGAAAACAGTAAAATGTGTACAAAAATTTTATCTTTTTAAGAATTATATTTTCGGGGGACCAACTGTCGGGGGATCAACTGTCGGACTACTTTATCGTTACTGGTCTAGGCAGATATTAACCGGCTAGTTTCTACGTAATTAATTTGGCAATTATACAGTGCATTGACACAATTTTCTGAAGAGAGGGTGAGTTATAAGTTTGCGCACTTTAGTCTAAAATCTCTCTATAAACGATATTTTGGGTTGTAACTCCGCTTGCATTTGCTCCCTGACGTGTTCCTGGAACTATTTGAATTTTTAGATTATTTTCAGATTTCACTCTAGAGCAAGCTACATACAATTGACCATGCGTAAATACAGGTTCTGGAAGGAAAACGCCAATCTGATTAAATGTTTGACCTTGTGATTTGTTTATGGTCATACCGTATGCAAGCTGAACCGGGAACTGGCGCCTGTAAAGATTGAAGGGAACCGTTACGTCTGCAGAGGTATCCAGCGTAATTCTAGGTAAAAAATGAATGCTTCCTCTTCTATCTCCTGTGATTATTTTTACTTGCAATACATTATCTGTAAAACCTATTACGATCATTCTCGTTCCGTTACAGAGGGAGCTGTTAATTGACAGATTTCGGAGTAGCATCACTATCGAGCCCAGCTTTAAATTAAGGGCATGGGGTGGTAATCCCGGCGGATTGAAAGAGTTTAAAAATTCTAAAGGGAATCTCACCTGTTCCTCAGGATCTGGATTTCCTCTCTGGTCTCTCGCCGAATCAATACTGTAAAATGTCTTCAAGGGACCTTCCAATTTTTCTAAAACCTTTTCGTTTATCTTCCTCGCATCGATATTTTTGGGACATAATATTGCCCTGTCACAGAATAAATTTGCGTCGGCTACCGAATGTGACTCTCCGTAAATTGCGCTAACAACATCCTGACAAATGGTACTCGACGGTAAAACAACAGAAGACGCGACACAACCTTGCGGACATGGAAGAGTTCCGTTACCCAGTTCCAACAACCATTCGGCAAACGCAGTCTGGTCACTTGCAGCCCGCATGTTGGCATTAAGGTGGACCACTTTAAATAACCTCCAAAGCCCGCTCCTTTTGATAGACGATGCAACAATTTTCCCGCGAGCCGCTCTGCGACAAACAGGTAAAACTTGTCTAAAATCCCCACCAAGAACGACAATTTTACCCCCAAACGGCAAATCATTATTCATTACATCCCGTATGGCACGTTCGATCATTTCGAAAGCTGTTATTGGAGCCATCGGGGCCTCGTCCCAAACGATCAAGTCAGAATTCCGAATAATAGTTCTATTTGCTCTTGAAATTTTACACGCGACAGAGCTATTTAAATCGAAAGGTAAATTAAATGCATTGTGGCATGTTCTGCCCTTAGGAAGTAAAATTGCCGCTATCCCAGTCCAAGCTACGCTCAAAACATTTTTTCCCTGCGATTGCAATGTGTGAATCAAAGTTTTATACAAAAACGTTTTCCCCGTACCTCCTGGTCCATCCACAAAAAAGCATCTTGGAGAATTTTCGTCTGACCTATCTGAGAGAACTTGAACGATTGAATCAAACACTTCTCGTTGTTGGATGTTCAACGATGACTGCATCTCCACTCCCAGGTTTTCTTCATTGACAACATCTGCACGTTCTATATCTGTATTTATCGTTCGATCAGGTTCCGGCAGACCTTGTGCAGTGCAAGAAGAACCTTCGTTCAGAAGGGCGTCACTTATTTCGAGAAGTGCGAGATTTATCGCCAAGTCTGCGCTCTCAACATTTCTCAGAAAATCCTCCGACATGGACGTTTTGAAAGAATTCCATATTTGTAACGGATCTGATGGAAGGCAATGAATTAAAATGACAACAAAAAGGTTTCGAAGTGCCTTTGGCATCATGAAAACAACCCCTTCTTCTAAACAGTTAACCCATTCGTTGATGTTGTCCGTCAGGCCTAATTCACGCGCCGCATCACTGAAAGTAGGAAGAACAACCCCGTCGACCGTTCGGATATGTTCGTACGAAGTCGCAGCTTTAACTTTAAGTAGCAAAATACGCAGGTGATAAAGTTCTCTATTACGTGGAGACACTGAAACTATCCTACCGATAATTTTATCACCGCCTTGTTTACGTTTTTTCCAGATTTTATTTCGGTTAAAAACAAAGAAGTTCGGAATATCCTGATAAAAATGAGAATGGGCAGAATCATCCAATCGATTTAAATTAAACCAACCCGTTAATGTGGTGGTGTGGGATAATGCTAACGCCTCTTCCTCGTTACCTTCTCTGAAATACACTTGTTCTCCGCCTGGCAAATGTACGCTGAGTAAAACTAACGTGTGCGATTGACCGTGAATGGGATTTTCAAGTATACGCCAAGCAGCTTCTGGAGCGCTGATGAACCGACAGTCTAGAAACTGACTAATTTCATCACGGACAATTGTACTGGTGCTGTCTGCTGCTTCTTGAAGAAGTCGTAATTCCATGCGAGCACAGTCGTGACCCTTGGCGAGATACTTGTGGATGTATTTAATGGCGATGACGGAGGAACAAATTTCTGCGTTAATATGTGCGTTGAATTTCTTAGTCAAATACGGATTGAACGGGACGACGAATTTGTTATCAATTTTGAACCCTCTACATACGTGATCTTCTGAACTATTGTCGCGTCGTTTATAAACTGGGTAGCCGTTAACATCTGCTTCGGTCTCATCTCGAAATGCTTTTGGGAACTTCTTGGAACACTTTCCATCAACCATGCAAATTGCTTCAGGATTGACGGTACCACACGGGCCATGAATATTGTGTTTTATAACCGCACTATACAAATCCTGGTCCCTCTCTCTGTCAGGTAATTCTGCGTTGATGACATTGTCTATATCCGAAGGGGAATATAACTTGTCTGAATCACCAAGAGTGAACAGACCGTGAAGATGCGGCAAACCTCTCTTTTGTTCCTCAATTACGTAAACGTAGGCTAAAACTTTACCAAACACCTCCTTTTTTACTATATCCGCGATGAATTCATCAACCTTCAGCTGGAAGACTCGTGCAACTAAATCTGGCCTATCGGAGGCACTTTGCCACGGATGGAGTTCATTTTTGATTTCACGCCATTTAGGGTTGCAGGTGAATGTGATAAACAGGTCTGGACGACCGTATTTCCTAACAACAGCCATTGAATCCTGGTACATCTTAGTCATGTGCCTAGGACTACCGGTGAACGTGGACGGTAAGATGACAATATTTCCTGCACGAATGTCACGATCCACATGCCTGTTGTTTAAATGGTCCAACAGTCCCTGGTAACATTCAACGCGCAATTCCTTTTGGTGTAGCCTCAAATATGTAAGCCTGTGGGACTCGCAACGAACATACGCATTGACGATATATTGCTGAAACAGCTTTCCCGACGAATGAATGGGATTGAAAGCAGCACGCCTAACAGCAATTTTATGCGAATAAAATTGGAGCAAAGTGACATTATTTCGAACTCTAGTCGCAAAATCTGGGTGATGCTGAAGATCCACGGACCAGCCACACTCTCCTGCGGGAAAAAGCAGAGGAAAGACCATCGAATCCAAATGTGGAGATAAAATGCTGATGCGTTGCGTATTATGCGATCTATTCGGATAGACAGCTATGTCGACGTCGGCTGGCAGATTCCCTTCGTGGTCTGCAATGAAGACCATTCCGACATCATTTGTAGACGTCGGAGCATTGTAACGCCTCTGATCGTCGGATGAAGAACGCGAAAACAACAAACTTACTATACGCTGTGGATCACCGCTTTCTCTGCAACGCGCCTCTTCTTCTTCAACAGCAGTTCGAAGATTCCGGTAACTACCTGCATAAGGACTTACTTGACGGATTATCCTATCCACAGTTGACATAATCTCCTGAAAACAATTTACGTTGGCCGGATGATTCATACGTAGATTGACAGCTGCATCCGTGTCGTAAACGTAGAGCTGCGCATAACACGGGACCTCGTTGTCTCCAGCTTCCGGCATCGTCGAGGTAAGATGACATATTTCTCCTGAAATTTTTAAACAAAAAGGGCCCCTCCCTGGTATGTCAACTACTTTTGCACCAAACGAAGCGAAGGCACTTGCATTGTTGTATTGTCGTATAAAAGACCGGAAATTTTTCGCGTTCGCGCTGTCACTTAACAAAAGATCTTTGAACTGGGCTGGATACTCTGGCTGTAAATTTAGAAAAACTTTTCCGCTATGACAGCAGCTGTGCTTCATTCGACTGCTCTCAGCTGCAAAATGAACCGCCCGGCAGTGGTCAACGGTGCACTCACGATCTAAAACACCTAAAAAATGAACAGAAGGAGACGTAGCGTTCGGCGTTCCTGCAATGGCACATTTGAATGTCACCCGAGAAAATCTAGGGGAATTGGGGACAATGTCTATTCTCGGCACAGAAACCGTTTCAATATTCAAACCTTCCTCAGCCACGGATCCTGTCACCTCTCTCGCTGCATCAGGAACTCTTCCAACGGGTACAGAAACCTCTTCCACATTCGGTTCTTCCTCAATCACGGATTCAATCACAGATTCTACCACTTCTCTCGTGGATGCCGATGGACTTTCACGCGTCACCTGTTCTATAAGTTTGCGTTCAACTCGTCTTTTACGATCGTATTCTTTTTTTTTTTCTTTTGCTTTCAAATCGACTTTTTTTGGTATTTTGGCTTGAATTTGTTTTATTTTTTCGGCTTGGATTTGTTTTCTTTTTTCATATGCTAATTTGTTCTTTAATGCCTTAGTGTTTTTACGTTCCTGAGTTTGTACATTCATTCTCATCTCCACGCTTTCAGCCCTTTTAAGGTCAAATTCTGCCTTTTTCAATTTTACAATCTCTCGTTTGTCTTCCACAATCAATTCCTTTTTAGCTACTTCTACTTCTTTTACTGCACTTTCAGCTCTGCTTTTACGATAATATTCTGCATTATATTCCAATTTTTTCAACCTTTTAAGCTCGTCATTTCGTTCTTTATTGTTTTGTTTAACATTCTTACGCTTTTTTTCAGACATAGATGCATTTACTCTCAGTTTTTCATTCCCAACTGTCACATTTTCGTTTTCCCGCGCATTATGCGTCGCTCCGGTACTTGAACCGGCAACACATTCACTCAAACGATCAATATCTAACTCTCGTTTTTGCACAATTTTATAATCATCTGGCATAATATTCGCATCACCAATCTCTCTTACAGTCGACATTTCATTAGTTAAAAGACCAAGTTTTTTATTTGAAAAATTCTTCACTCGCTTACCACGTGCATTTTCCTCGTCCATATTTCGTCTTCCAAATTAGTATCACTTTTACTCTCATGCACAACTTGGATCCGAAACAATATTTCACTTTAAATAACACTTTTAGATATCATAAAACGCAAAAAAACCAAGTATAATCTCCAGACAATATATAAAACGGCGTCTCAGGGTGAAATTTCGAAAGCAAAAGAACCATAAACTAAGGATTTCTAAAATCAATAAGGATGACAATATACTTGTTACATTGTGACGGTGACTTCGTCGTCACTGTGACAAAATGAACGAAATTGTTTATTTTCTTGAAAATGGTCTAACAGAAAATATATAAAATAAATAATTTATGGAAATAATTTTTTTTAAATGTTGCGTAACGAAATAACACTAATCGGTAAAAAAAAGTCTTGCAAAATAATCGCTGGGTTATGAAAAAGTATATAATTTTAGTTTTCAAGAAAATTTGCAATAACCTTACACACAGTTTGTCAAATAAGAGTAGAAAACATAAGAGGGCGCCACTGTTGTTCAAATGGCTATACCAAACATATAATCATGGTGGTAATCTAAAGCCGCGTAACCTACATTTTTATTAAAAATTAAAAAGGCACAAAAGTGAAAAAAATATTTTTTCAATGCAATAATAGATACCCACTGATTTCAAAATTAGAATTGCATTTATGTTTATTATTATTATACCTTTGCAATTTTGTGTTAGCATAATGAAGAATAGCAATATTGTAATAAAATATAAAGCACACTATAGAAATTGCTCACATTTATTTAATATTAGCAGTACTTAGCATTGCCTGGGCTTTAGATCATGTCTCTAATTTTAGATCTGAATATATTTAACTTATTCAGATCTTAAAGTAGTGTTACTAATGAATTAATGATTCTTCCTTTCTACTTACTGTTAAATTCAAATTAATGTTTAATTAAATGAAAGCCAATCACTTTGTAAAACACAATTCAATCTAATTTATGTCATTAATTAGGTACCTTAACAACAGCACTTCTTGGATTTTTTTCTTTTTTTAGAACAAAAAATGTTTTTTTTTTAATGTGTATACAGTGTTCTATATTTTCAGTGTAATTGCACTAATAATATTTGACAGGTAAATTGGTGTTGCCAGCCTACAAATTTTGTAGTTCCATTTTTATATTTTCTACTCTTATTTGATAAACAATATTTGGTATATTTAAACTTTTATTTCATATTTTTATTTTTTTGTGAATTGCAATAAAGGAAATGAAGGAAGGTTGATATCTTCGTTTTGATTATATTGTCCGGCATTGTCGATTAAATTGTCCGTGACAAAATGAACGAAATTTTTTTATAAAACGGTGCTACAGAAAATATATTTCAATATTTGGAAAATAATCGAACAAAACATTTGTTGCATATCGGTTGCTTTGTCGCAGTGACTTGAACGGTGACACACATAAATAATTTAAGTGATAATGAAATGGCTTCGTTTTTTCCCAACGGTATTGGTTCATTTATGATACCAACCATAGACTATAAGACTTAAGTGCTTTCGGTGCTTTCGGTGCTTTCCGAGAAGTGTGAAAGAAAAATTTATATTTTTTTTGAATTTATGAAAGAAATTTAGCACCGTATTTTGTGTATTGCTTGCGAAAATATTACTTGGAATACATCTGGTATACTGACAATTATATACTACTGTTTCGAATTGGAATTCAAAATATGCATATTTGACAGGTTGACGTTTCTCGGAATTCAATATTATTTTATAGGTAAAACGTCGCATGTTTCTATTGAAAGTAATAATTATATTGTACTTGCATGGATAATTTGCAGTTGAGGTTCGTTCCGAGGAAAATATTATCAAATTGTATGGTTCAGGAAAGAATTACTTCCTGGTGTCAATGTTGGAAGGACCGCAAACCTGAGCTCCTAGCATAGGCATCCTAAATCTATAAGGATTGGTAGGATAACTTTCGGTAATTTCTCACCGTTCCCTAGCATGATTGCAGATCGCTAACGAATAAGTCAACAGTATAAATATACCATAAGCAAACATATTACAAAATCTTAGGAAACGTATTAGAAACAGTAAATAAAGATTATGACAGATAATTATGGCGTTTGAAAAAGAAATGACACCAGGGATGCGAAGTCATTAGTGTTTTTAAAATTTATCTTTATTTCCTACACTTGTCAAATAATGTATTTCTTAAATAAAAATAAATACCATAGTAATAGTTCACAACGACTGAAGTTGTTCTTTATATTCGACGTCAACTATTGTTTGTATGTTAGCGATCTGCAGTTAGAAAACGAAGAGAAGTTACTGAAAGTTATCCTATCAATCCTTATCGATGACCTGTAGGACCCCTGGTATTTCGATATACTACGAACGAAAGTGTCTTTTTGTTGATAACTGTTCAACTAATTTAATAGTAATTGTTGTTTTGTTTTACAGATATTGAATTACTATTGGAGAAGAATTCACCAGGCACTTATTATTGAATTTAATGAACTTGTTGCAATTGAAGTCAACACACAACAGAATAATATATGTAATTTGGATGTAATTCCTTCATTTCTATCGGCCGCAGGACTGAAGGAAAAATTATTTCATTATTTTTGGAAAATTTATATTAAATACATAAATACGACTGCCGTACAGGATGAAATTGATTCATTGTTTCCTAGCACAATTGCAGATCGCTAACAAATAAGTAATAGTTCACAACGACTGATTGTTCTATTAAGAACGTCGACGTTAATAATTGTTTGTATATTAGTGATCTGCAGTTGTCCTAGAGAACGATGAGGTTAGTGAAAGTTATCCTATCAATCTTTATCGATTGAGATTAATATACTACAAATGAAAGCGTCTTTTTGTTGATAACTGTTCAATTAAATTAATAACTATTGTCTTGTTTCACAGATTTTGAATTGCTATTGGAGAAAAATTCACCAGGCATTTATTATTGAATTTAATGAACTTGTTGCAATTGATGTCAACACACAACAGAATAATATATGCAATTTGAATATAATTCCTTCATTTCTATCAGCTGCATGACTTGAGGTAAAATTGTTTAATCATTTTTGGAATAATTCTGTTAAATAAATAAATATGACTGTCGTACAGCATGAAATTGATGTTCTTATTTTCCAGCGATACTATCTTCTTCAGAGAATTGTTGGAAGCCGAGGTTAACTGAAAAAACTCTAAAATCTAGCAGCTCATAACAAAAACAAACGTAATCACGTCAGCTACTCAAGTGGACGTTATGAATAACATTCTACATTAGTTAATAATTTATAAATATTTATATTTGTTGAAATTTTATTATGTATCTATAAATACAAAAAAGGTGTGTGCTTACAAAAAATTGAAACATTTAAAAAAAAATAAAATTATTTTTTTTTTAAATGTTGTTTAATTTAAAAAAATTTTTTACGTTAACATATGAAAGTATTATAATGTAAGGCACACAGTAGGTCCAATGTGGAGAATAAATAGCTATAATTCTAACTCAAACTACTTGAAACTGGTAAGGTAAATGCATGCAAGTGAGTTGAAAAAACAAACTAACCATCACCAAACAACTTGGTCTTGGCACACATTCATCCATACACTCTTATTATTCTGACTCTGAAATGGTCCAGCTTAAGTATCTGATTCACTTTATCGTTCTATGTCTTTCTCAGGCGACTTCGATTTAGTCTACTCAATGTCAATACATTTGCGTCATTTATTTTCCTTACACTCCTTTCTTCGTTCATTCACTCTACATGCGCAAACCATCTAAGTGACCCTTTCTTAGAAATGTTTGTTTCACAGAATTTGAACAATTCATCAAAGTGCAAGGTCTTTGAAAGTCCTATTCAAGTTCTGTTATTATTTCATTATCGGCTGGTTGTTTCTTTTTATTTGGATAATAACAAAATTTTGAATATTAACTTCGTTCAAATTCTGTGAAGCAACCCTTCCAAAATCTTATTTTTGAACGTCCCTTTCTTAATCTATCTTACTTCTGAGCGTTTCTTTCTTAAACAATCAGTTTGCTAAAACCGTTCAAGCTTCATAAAGTAAGGCCAGTCTTCAAAATAGGAAAGGTCAAAACCTTAATTAAGCCACTTTTTTTCATTCATTAATATTTATCACATTTTTATGTTATGTTATTTTATCAAATAAACATTTATGATGTTCGTTTTCAACATCTCTTGTAAAATTTTCATTTTATGGCTTGAAGATTTGGTTGGAGCTTGAAGGGTTTTACCAAACAACAGTTGATATAATGCAAAAAAGAGAAATTAACATGGTATTATTTTTATTTTAGAAAAACATTAATTGATAAGTGTAGGAAATAAAGATAAATTTTAAAAACATTAATGACTTCGCATCTCTGGTGTCATTTCTTTTTCAAACGCCATAATTATCTGTCATAATCTTTATTTACTGTTTCTAATACGTTTCCTAAGATTTTGTAATATGTGTGCTTATGGTATATTTATACTGTTAATATTAAATAAATAAAATAATCTTAATTCGTGTCTCCAGCGACATTGAACCAAATGTTTGTGCAAACATGAAATATTGAGGCATGGAGGGAAAGTTTTTTGTTTTCCGTGGCTGATGAAAAAAATAACGTGGCCCCAACCAAACACTTTTGTTTTCATTGAATGTTTTGAAAACATTTGGTCGCTGGAGACTTTATACATACATGTACTTCTTGTCTTGTTTTATCTTATTTAAAAAAAAAAAAAGACACTTAACAAAATACATAATTCAGACAATAGATAGGTACCCCCACGAAGCAGCCACAATGAACGTCCTTTTCTTAATCTATCTTACTCTGAGCATTTCTTTCCTAAAACAATACGTTTGCTAAAAGCTCGAGCTTCATAATGTAAGGCGAGTTTTTAAAGTAGGAAAGTTCAAAACCTTTCAAGCCACTTTTTTTTCTCTGTTAATATCTCATTTTAATGCTATGAATCAAATAATTCTACAACATATCAGCATTTTCCATCAAATAAACTCAATATACATGCATTAATATTAGAATTAAAACTTATTTATAATATCTTTCATTTGCCTCTTTGTTAATTCTGTTTTTTACAATATTACACATTTTGTTTTTTATCATTTATTCTATTGATGAAAATATCACTGCTCAGCTACAATTCAGGATTTCTCCTGGAATGCAGCCGGTTTTCAGCAGTGCATCCATATAAATTTTTCATTCTTAAGTCGCATTTTTACAATTTTCATTCTTAAACTCCCATTTTTCTCAAAAGCAAAGTTATTTTGAGCTTATTAAAAATCACTGGTACATCCATCTCCAGCGTTCGGCTTCCATACTTATTTGCTTTTTAAGATATTTTCAGGCCTTTTTTTCTGTGAAACGCCGTGCTATGACTATGTACCTGTGGTTTCTCATAAATAATCTCCCCAGTTATCCTTAACCTTAGGAACCAGAATATATCTTCCTTATATATATGTATAAACTTCCTTAAAATATTGATGAATCGCAAAATACTTTACACTTCTCAGTAAACTACAGGCAATATTTTGTTATAAAATAATATTTGAAAAATTGCATTACATGACATTTCAACTTTACAAAATAAGCCGATCCTGAAAACCCAAACAGAGCCTGATGCAAATAAAATTTTGACATATCTTGTAATATAGTTATGTAAGATTAGTTATATATTTCATAGAATTTGAATTTTGACATTGGACTTTTATAGCCATTGTAATTGAACGATATATTTTTCTGAGTTTTGTATCATTTGTTGAAATAGTTTGAAATGTGTAATGAAAACCCAGTTTTTTTTTTCTCCGGACGTGAAAAATTAAGAAAGCATATTGTATTAATTAATCTTATCTTTCTTTTTATTTAAATTCATAATTTTTGTCAATGAAAGGATTGCTTTAACTCGAACAATTTAATTGCAGTAAAAAAATTACAGAAAAATATATTCTTTCAAAGAATGGTTGTAGGTACTTATTTAATAATGTCCAAAGAAATCGAATCCTTACTAATACAATCATAAATGAAAAGTGTTTAGCATTGTATTTGGACCCATCTTACTTAAAAAACGTTCCGATTTATTTAGTACTAATTTCCTTCATAACTACAAAAGTCTACATACCTGAAATAATGCATTTTGGCAAAAAGTGCGACCATCCCGAGTGATTTCTTTTATTTCAAATCATTAATTTTTTATTTGATATCTTAATGAAAGGAACCGATGCGTAAGCCGGTACCTACCCGGTTCTTACGCAGACAAACAATATTGATGTAGGTACCTAAGCATTTCCTTAAAAAAATCCGTTCATCTTACGAACAAATTTGCAATAATTCAACGGAAAAGTACCTACCCTGTAATTAAACGTGTTCTTTTTATATGGCCAGCAATATATTCTCTTCTGTGGGATTTTCAAAGCACGTTATTTTTCTCAAACGTCATATTTTCCGTAGCGTATAGTGAAATATTTTTAATGGTTTGCGTATGTTACGACCGTTGAAAATGTTTTTTTAATCTCTCGACCTCGATAATATTTAAAAACATTACAGCCAGAATCGGTTTTCGAGCCGCAGAGGCGTTTTCAAATTGTCGACTCCGAAACAGGCTTGAAGCCGTTATTTTATAAGGCTAAATCGTAGTGATCTTCTTTGAAATTCGGGATGGTTTTTTATTATCAATTATTAGTCAATTTAATCGAATTTAAGTACCTACTCGACGACTTATTCTACTGGCCGCCAAATTTTTCACTTTCGACGGTAGTGAAATCTTAGCGAATGTCAAAAATAATGCAAGGTATTTTGGAATATTGCAGAACATTTTGGATGAAATGCGTTACATGTCGCAGTTTTAAAAGTTTGATAAAACCCTCTACTTCCAATCTGTGGGAAAACATCTCCACCAGAATGCGCTTTTTCGACGATATCTCGTACCGCGTGTCGTACCTATAAAATGTCATTTTTTAGCAGCATCGCCATTAAAATAAAAGAATAAATTTCTAGCAAATTCGTTTCGCGTAAAGGAAATAGTGATTAAGATTTCTTATCTTTTTTGCAAATGCGAACCTGTCGGCGGGAAATATAACCAGGCCGATTTCTTCGTCGATGAGAGATTCAGCCGGAGGTTCCAGTTATCGCCGCTGATTTTGTATCAGTTTTTTCCGTTGACTTTTGGCGTTTCTAAAATAAGAATTTCGTGTGAGTTTCCTGTCTTGCGATAGTGGTCTCTGAGGTCGGTCAAACTCGAAGAGCGGAGAGGTCATTTTGGCGTGGGAGGCCCTGACTGAAAAAAAAAGCCCTGTTTTTCAAGCGAAACTGAACCTCGAAACGGGTAAAACTTAAGGGGCGGCAAGGTCGTCTTTTGCCTAAATTATGAAAAAAGTGAGTTTTTCAAAAACTGTGCAATACTATATTAATTTTTTAATTTATAAAATACATGTTACATAATTAATCGAGTAAATCAGAGTAGATGCATTAAATCTAAGTAAATGATACAGAGCAGAAACCCTTCACATAGAAGAAGAGGTAGTGCACAATTTGAAGACAACTAACTTCTCATACGAAGTGGTCGATCAATTCACCTACCTGGGCTCCAGACTGACAGAGAACAATGAGGATCCAGCAGAAACTAGAAGGAGAATTACAGCAGCCAACAAAACATACTTCTCTTTGCTGCCAATGTTTAAGTCACGTAGCGTCCATAGAAAAACCAAAATAGACCATTGTTAGAACTGTATTGGCATATGGATGTGAGGTGCTGACACTGACGGCAAAGATGGCTGAAATGCTGGATACTTAAAAAAAAGTGTTGGGAAGAATATGTGGACCCGTGAAAGAGGGAGACTAGTGATACATTTTAATGTCGTTAGGGAGGCAATTATATAGGTTGCCCCCATCGTAACCAATGGATTGTTTACCATAGTTAGTATTCTTCTTCTTTCGTATGGTGGGGGGGGGTCAGAGGGGGACATCTAAGTCTGCGAGCCAGTCTAGGGCCTCAGGCGTTGCCCTGTGGACCTCATCATCGGGGAATGAATGGAGCAGGCATTCGTTGACCACATGTTCAGTGGTCTGCACCTCACCGCATTCACACATCTCCGACTCTTTAAGGCCCCATTTATACATCATATGGGCACAACGGCTATGGGAGCACATTATCCTATTGATGGCTGACCAGAGTTTGCGAGGCAATGATAACCCAGGCTGTCTCTCAGTGGGGTCTTGTACGAGATGGGCATTTTTCACCTTGGCCGATTGCCACTCAAGCTTCCACCTATCTTCTGGGGTG